>CM037871.1:53035260-53561584 GCA_021292105.1 Anadara kagoshimensis | reverse complement strand
GTATCGGCGTGTAGAATACATGACTAATAGTAGCCTAGACCAGCACGCAACGTCAACTCTGACCGTAAAACATAGGTTTTACTGCGTCGGGGTCCAATCAAAATTCTGTTTACAAACTCTTTGCATTAGAATTAATTATCTATTACACTTTACAATTAATGGCCAACACTGTCGATATGACATAAATTTGACATTTTTATTTATTTACTTATTATTTATTTATTTACATGTATTCATTTGTTGCCTTAGATGCCAAGTGGAAGGTACCAGTTTTTACCTTGCTTTTTCGCGATTGTGATTTAAACATAAACCGGTAATGTTTGTGATTGGTTTATGCTCCTTTAAGAGTATAAATAGAAGTTTTTGAAATGAGACTTTTCTGTACACATTGTCCATATACATCTTGTGCCTTTTATGTTTATATTTTTTGTACAATAGTCCCTGATTAAATTTTTATACCTATGATGTTTTATGTACACACATGTTTCGGTGTTCAGAAAAGGCATTACTTATATTTTTCTTATCCTTTCAATTTCAACTATTAACTAAATCTTAAGTTTTATAGATTTTTGTATAAACGTCAGTCGAACGAATCAAATTCTTTTTGCTTCTGAATTTTGATTTGGATATAGATTGGTCTGTTTTTTTTAATCTGACATATTTGGAACTTTCCAGTCAAACTATCTAAAAACACCAAATACTGTCTTTAAGAATTATTGTAAAAATAATTAACGGAATAATTTGTTAATTTGAAACATGGCAGATACTTAATATAATATGTAACAAATAAATGAAAAATTAAGACAACAAGAGAATGTAGAACATTGGCTACAAAACCTTTGTCGCTTGATCTGATGAGAACGGTGACATGTCCTCTTTTGTACTAGTACTTTTATAATGTAATAAGAAACAAATCCCAATCCAGAAGCAAAGTAAAAACTTTAACAAATATTTAAAAAATTAGGAACTGCTAAAATTATTTTTTGGAAATTCCATAAATGCACCATGTATTTAGTCTGCCTTGAGTACCGTGATGACACTATGTCATAAGTATTTGTTTTCAGTGCATATTATTTGCAGGCGTATCGTTTGGATAAAGACCGATAAGATTGACTTGGACGAGTTTTTTTAAACTATGGTTTGTACAGAGACCGATATGATTGTGTTCGGCAAACATGCTGATAAATATGGTTTGATTACAATAGTACTTTATAACAATGAAAGATAAAAATTAAACGTGATTGTCCTTTTTAACAGTGTTTATATAATCTATCGTGTAGAGTAATTATTGATGTAAATCTGAAATACACTCGCAGTGTTGAGACGAAGAAGAAAAGAACATCCAAAACACTGCGAGAACGCTAATGATTGCGTTGTAGTTGTCTTGAAGTGCTTTTGGCCATACTAATATCCAATGTAACCTCCAACCGGAACATAAAAAAAACGCCATTTGTTAGTTTTATTAATTCTTATGAATGAACTATTCGTATATTAAATAAAATACAAATATAATGGCACATAATATAAGGTAAATTATAAATGATAAATTATACTCATTATAAAATGATTTCGAGATGTGAAATCCATTATCAGCCAATGAACATATAAGGTAATATGAAAAACATCAAAATGTCACCGAAGTTACATTTACGATTTACACGATAAATTATTATTATTATTATTATTATTATTATTATTATTATTTCATAATAATTGTACTTAAGCCTGATTGGTCAATTCTCAGAAGTGATCACACGCATCTTATACCTGATTACAAAATTAACTGTAAGAGGTTTTGATTAATTCTTCATTCATAACCGACCGGATAATCTCATTTTCATCAACATGACTACTACACGTCTTGCTTATTTAATCCCAATCAAACATACCACCCATGCCAAATAACACATGTTTTCATTGCTTTCACTTTTTACTAACTTAATAAACATATGTTTTTATTGTTTTAACTCCCGGATAAACATTATCATTAAAGTGCATTAGATACTAAATAACAAAACCAAGCAGGAGAAATCATAAAACAATACCACAAATTACGAATATTTTAACAGAAAACTCATTTTATCTGCAGATATTTGTTTGAATAGTAAAAAGTGTGACGAGGCTTTCGTATAGTTTTCTTAAAAAACCTAAAACTGTTTTTGTAAGAACGTGAGTGGCTTTGATGAATCAAAGAAATAGAAACGCACTCGCGAATAAAAACTATCTATGCTTATCAAAAGAAATTCTTATAGTTGATGTGAAAATAATAATGCTAACCCAGTACAACAAATTATTAATTATGAATTACATTTATCATATAAGAGATTAGTAAGTTAACTATGTTCAGTGGGTAAAGAAGTAAACAGACAGTAAAATTCCATTTCTTAATTTCAAATTTAACAAAGCTGCAAATTTAGACAATAGTACATTTTTGACAATACACAATTATTGCCTACTGATTTTGTGATATCCTCGGGGTACCAGTGGGCTAATTAGTCGGACTACATCATGTAGAGACTACGCTCGTATAATTAAAGCCATCAAAACGCAACACAACACACGACCGAAAATATGAATAAACACGAGATCAAACTAATCCTAAAATCACTCATCAAAAAATCTCCTACTTTCTACCGACGCTACCTATATTTTGAAAAGTGTTATTTGAAAAATATAACTTTGAATATTCTGTTTTAGATATATTAAATATGGATGTAGAACAGCCATTGAGAGAAGTTGAAAAAACATTGAGAGTTGTCAAACGTTTGTAACACAATTCTGTCGTACCAGTCTGTTGACCTTTCCCTAGCCTATCGATCCCTCAATTAACCAGACCCGAAACAAAAACCTAGAGTAACACAGTAAGGCAACATCCTCCTTCATCTTCTCAAACGAGAATGCTTCGCCATATTGATCAAACTTCCAGAAATACTGTCATTTGACCTGTAATCATGTGAACGGCTAGCATATAAACTTTTACACTCGGGTGCAGATTTTCCACATACAATATGCAAAATTTGCAACCCGTGAGTAAATAAGCGCATGTAAATGGGGCTTTAGTAGTAAGTATGAATTTCTAAATGCTTCGACATGGCTAAAATGACGTGTTCAATATCACTGACTGCATGTTCTCTGTTTAATAACCTTTCACCAGTCTAATAAAAAAACAATCGCATGTACTACAGACAAAAATTGACCAAATTGTTTCGAGTAGCTGATCGATTTATCGCATATAAACAACGTACATGCCAAAAATATAAACATACCAATCCAAGTTTGAATCAAAATCCAGAAGTAAAGTTAAAACTTGAAACTGACAAATAAGGTTTAACACGTAAATTGTCATTAGGGAAGTGAGACCGGGCGCTCCGGAAGGGTAAGCACATCATGTTTACCTAGATACACCCATCACGTGTGTAATCAGAGCTTGAGTGAAAGGAACATGGAACTATGAAACGTCAAATATATCCAGGTCTGCCCTTGACACAGCGACATTTAATCATGTATATTGGTAACTTTTCCTGTGCTTACTGACATTTCTTGTTTATTTTTCACTGGCTAAACTGTTCAATGTCCATCCTTAAAGGAACGTGACTCGGCGTCATCTAGTTACTATAAAATGCAGTAATACATGTATATTGTAATTGTAAATGTATACAGTAAATAGTTTGTACCGACAGACGAGACGACCATCTCTGATCAAAATTGAGACGATAGCACTTTTGGAATTCTTTATTGTTTTTTTAGGTTAGGTCAATCAAATATTTCTCAGGATGTTTTTTTTCAGTGATAATTGTAATGGTCGAAAAGACGCACGGTCGGTTGTGTGTGTTGTATAAAAAATTTTAAAAAAATAAATAAACAACCAAAATATTTTGTCAGGAGCAGGAACTATAAACCATATATCAGCCATTTCAAACAATCAAGTGATCATAATAATACATTATTTGTGTTTACGAAGAAAGTTAAAAATGATAGAAAATGTACTTCAACTAGTATGGTCAATTGTCAACAGAATGACCTCATATTTACTATCATTGATCAATACACATACCTCCCAGAATTTCAGAATAATTTTCCATTTATAATTTTCCGGTAATCCATATACATGTGTTATGCATCACCATAACTACACGTCTTGGTAATTAAAACAACACGTGTTTATGTTTTTATTGTTTTATTGTTTTAACTCCTTAGTAAACATTATCTTTGAAGTACATTGGATACTAAATTACAAAAATCTAGCTGGACCTATCGTAAAACAGTACCACAAATAACGAATCTTATGACAGAAAACTCATTTTATCTACAGCAATTTGTAAGAACAGTGGATTGTGTAACGGTTTTTTCATATAAATTTCTTCAAAAACATAAAAAACATAATGTTTTAAGAAAATGAGTAGCTCTGATGAATTAAATAGAAACGCATTAACGAAGTTAAAGAAGTTCTTATGGTAAATAAAAAAAATATTGTTGAGATCACAGGGTAATAAAATACTGAATTGCAATAATCATATGGATTTGAAAAGAGATCAGTCCGTTAACGATGTTCAGTAGGTTTGAAAGTTGTTTTAGGTAATTGTCGGGTGCTGTATGTTTTGGTTTTAGATAATGAATTCAAAATATGCCAATAAAGATGTTATCCAGGCGGTAATTTGTCGGTAAGTTCTTGAATTATAATGTAAAAAAAACAAAACAAAAACCACGAGCCATTGGTCTTGTTTCCATGTATTATACAATCAGAATTGATATAGTGTCTATAAGACTAGTGATGTCGCCAGTATTGTTTCTGACTTTAAAAATACGGGGAGCATTTTCATATCTTGAAAAAAAAACAGTTGCAGACAAGTTTCGCTACAAGTTGAAACTGGATGACATAACCCTGGTTATAACCAAGCCCACCAAGAAAAAGCTCACCCAAAATAATAACAATAAAAATCAGCCAAACATCAAATAATCAAACATTGGTACATGTGGTAACATTGGTAATATTGGATGATTGAAAATCCAACTACTACTGCATAATTGTTAAATTGTTCTATTTAGGGTTACGTAAGTGTACATTATATATACATGTATAATAAATATATATTTTATTGTAGGCACAAGTATATCTTTAAAAAAGGCTGTAATCAAAGACACCAATCACAGTAAAACGAACGAGTAAACATATCTAACACACACCATAAACTTATACTCATAATGAATATTCATAAAACATTTGATGTTAGAAGGACAATAGATATATAGTGACAACATGATGTTTCAAAAATTACAAATTCATATGATGGAAGCATTTATTTAGAACAACCATTAAGAATAATGCAAAAACTTCCTATAAATATCATTGATTTACTGTTACATCAACCATCGTGTAGCCCCACGACAGTTGAAAAAAACTAAATACGTGTTATTTTAAAGTCAAAACGTTAAATTGTCATTAAACACACAATCATTGACTTTTCTGACACTGATAAGCAAAAAAAAAAAAAAAAAAAAAAAAAAAAAAAAAAAAAACGTTCTGAGTTAAAATCGTTCAAAATTGTTTGTGGCGGCTCTCACAACATAAAAGAATTTAGTTAGCCAAAATGAAAACATTGTAATAATACACTAATTTGGCAATTTTTTGTAATCTCTTTTTGGAACTACTGGTGAATATTTTTGTCAAAACTAATGCAAATATTTTGATCTAGAAGTGATCTTTAAAACCACACCTTAAATTCCTCAATATCTTGAAAATAAAGATTTGAAATTTTGCAAGATTTCAGTTAAGGAAAATTTTAGCTAAGAATGGTTGTGAAACTGGGGCCTGCATATTATCTGCGCTTAAAATTACATATCTATGCTGGTGTTCCTCGCATAAGAGGGATACAAAGGGTATCAAAACAATAATGAGCGGCACAATTGAGTGTTCTATTACATAATTTCGGGATGCCACTCGGTTACTTCTATGCATTTGTGTAAAAGGGCAATAGAGGTTCTTCTGTCAAATTCAAATAATAGATCATCATGGGCTGCTAAGTATAGTCTATTAAGAGCATAGTTCATGTTCGATGTAAGTTTCAAATGATAATAGGACAAAACTAGCAGAACATTTGAATATATTATTGCTGGTATTTTTGTAGAACCACCACTTTGCATCTGTGAAACTACTTCCGATTTTATTTCTCTTGGATAAAATTTACAATCACACAAAAACTCCAACCAATATGAAAACATTCCTAAGTCAAACTTTTGTTGTAGTGTGTATCCCTGGCCACAGATCTCATCCATGTATAGTTGACGGTTACATATCATAGTCATAAATCTGCCGTAAATTGTCAGTAATTCTTCAACAATAAATACCACCTCCTTAAATTCCCCATTAAGGTAACATAAAGTCCCCAGTAACAACATCCGGTTACATTCATCAAGGTTCATACAATTCAGTTTTATATAACGTTTTAGTCCTTTCAGCTTCTTGTAACGTGTTTTGTTTGAGATACTTCCTAATGTTTCTTTGTATAACTGCTGTATCAGGAAATCCATATAGTTATTGTAACGCGTCTGTAGTATGGTTTCATCGATGCTTGTGTTCTGAGCTTCTCGCATCATTTTTGCCAACGATTCAAGGGTCTTGATAACAGCAATGACACTCATAGTTTTTGAACTCGGTAGGGTATTGGTGGTAATGTATAATTGTCTGTCAAAGAGAAACTCTTTGAATCTTAATTCATTCCCTGTAGACACTACTCGTTGAAAACCAAGAACAATTCCCGACAAACATGGGATTCTTCGTAGACTAAAATGTCCTTCAGCATGAAGCTTACTTAGGTACCGAAGCAATATTCTTTGATTTGACCCACATATCTTTCCTTCCATCATATTATTTTCTTTGATGAAATAGTTCGGACAGTATCCTTGTTGAACCCATTTCAACAGCCTTCTAAAACATACCCAAAAGCAATCAAAGATATTCTCTTTACACCAGGAGATGCTCTCTTCTTCTATACAGTAAAACAAGCTAGTCTTCAGAAAATAGGAACACAACAAGTCTTTTACTTCAGTATTTGAATTTACCACGTGCTTCAAGTACAGTTTTAATAAACTGTAACAAAGAAGCTGGGTGTGGTTAAACGAATGGACAAGCCTCTTCTCTGCTAATGAAAATGAAATTCTCCATTCTATGAAGCTATTGATAGAATGTGGATTACCAATAGGTACCAGAAGACATCCTTCCTGAATAATATCTTTAATGAGAGCACGTGATGGCCAACTGTTGTTTCTTGTTCTGTGTCGCCATTCAGCTGCAGGCCAATTACTACATGGTAAACAATGCATAAAATCGAATTCCACTGCGACTGATTCTGGACCGACTCCAACTGCTGTTGCACATGGGCCATGAGCCACAGCCCCTGAAAGTTGCTTTTGTACTTCATCTACGACATTATCACGGAAAAATAAACTTGAAAGAAGCAAGCCATCATTTGTCTGAACCAATGATGAAATAAGATCTCGATTATTTCTGATGTTTTCGTTACAACGAAGTCTAACGAACCCTGGTTTGATATGATCTGTTTCCATGACAATATTGGTTTCGTAATTACCCTGGTTTGTTAGCATAGACACGGCAAGATCACAACGTATGAACATTGTGTCACAATCGCTTCCTTTTAAAGCAAGTCCTTCAGCTTGACTACCGCTATATATAGTTCTCAATTGAATTGAATTAAAATTCAGAAATTTTCCAAGTAATTCATAATATCGGCGCCGTAGTAGAACCTGTTCTTCAGTGCCAATAAAGTGACTAAGCACCGTCCATAAATTAACACAAAAAGCCTCCATAGTTATTTAGTACCACAGAATAAACATAATAATGAATAACAAGTAGTGGTATTTAGAATGTCCTTTCTATTTGTATCTTTGTTGTTCTAAGTATGAAAACTTTGTTCTAAATTTCCTCTTAACTGCGTAGTTAAATGAATGTTATTCTACTTTCACTTTCGTTTTCGGTTGTAATATTCACGTATCACTTTTTCATAGTTCCAGCCGTTTTCTGAATAACCTAATGTAGATAAATTTTGCATTGAAATGCATTTTGTAGTGACTGCGAATTCCAACTTAAACATAAAGTTATAAGAATTCTAGATACTTTGACATTGAAAATATACATTGATAACTTCTTCATTTATACATATGTAACTAATAGTACATTTATGTCTCCATTACATTATGGAATTAATGGCCCAGACGGTCAATACGACATAAGTCTGACATTTATTTATTTATTTCTGACATTATTTATTTATTTACTGATTTATTTGTTTGTTTTTTGTTCTGCTTGCTTGTTGTCTCAGATACCAAGTGGAAAGTCAATTGCCAGTTTTGTGGTTTAAACATAAACCGATATGTTTGTGACTGGTTATGCTCCTTTAAGAGTATAAATAGAAGTTTTTGAAATGAGACTTTTCCATAGACATTGTCCATATACATCTTGTACCTTTTATATTTATCTTTGTTTTGTACAATATCCCATGATTACATTTATATACCTATGATTTTTATGTCAACAATGTTTCGGTGATGAAAAAAATTTTCTCATCCCTTCAAATTAAGTTTATACAGATGTCTTTTATAGACGTCCGTCGACGGAATCAAATTCTGTTTGCTTCGGGATTTTGATTTGGATATGGATTGGTATGTTTGATTTTTAATCTGACTAGAATACAAATTTGGAGATTTATCTTAGGAATTTTCAGTCAAACTATCTATCAATCACCAAATACTGTCTTTAAGAATTATTGTGTAAAATAGAACAGGATGATTTGTCACTTTAAAACATATTTATGACAGATACTCAATATAATCTGTAACAAATGAATAAAAATTAAGACAACATGAGAATATACATAACGGGCTACAAAAACCTTTGTAACTTGATCTAATGAGAATGGTGACATGTCCTCTTTTGTAATAGTAATTTTATAATGTAATCAAAATAAACGTACTCAGGGGAAACGCCAACCCGGCCTACGCATTAATTCATTAAACAAGTTTGCACGCTCTGAAGGGGTGAAAAAATGGCCCAAAACGGCATACACTCGAGGCGTGGAAATAATGAAATATTTGTCTTACCAACTGTTATTACGGAAACACATGGCATTTTATTAAAATTTCTGAATAATTGTAATTGAATAAAGGCAGATTTGCTCTAATTTGGTGGCAATTTTACCATTTAAATACCGATTGAATGTGGGACACTTGCCTAAAATCGAAAATTATTTTTTTGAAAAATGTGATCTCTTTCAATCATTTGCTCATGCACCAAAGATGTTTTAATATGAATGGAAAGAACTTCTTCCTGCGTTTATTTTGAATTATAATTCGACAGTTAAATTTTCTGGTACAAAAAACGTACAAGTTTTAAAGTCGAAAAAATCGATGAAAATGTCGGATATGTGATCATGGGTCGGTCCTTTTTCCGGCTCATTTGACCCATTAATAATGCAACGGCAGCTTCCTCATGGTACACCATGTAAATTTGATAGTCCACAGACGCTGTTTGGATTTATTTGCTGAAATAAAGTAAGTTTTACCATTTAAATAGTAATTTTCTTCACACTTCAAGCCGATTTTGCCGGAAATTTGGGTCTACTTTCAGGCACCCATCTTAGAAAAGTTCCGTCACCGCCTCAAAGTTATTTTTTGCATTCCCAAATGATCCTTTTGTATTTTGTACATGATAGTCATGGTTTTTACACCATATAACATGCAGGATTGATTTGTGGTACCACTGAATATATGAAGTGTGCATGGATACCAATACACTGGCCTGCATGTACTCAGGACACATTGGCCTGTATGCTTTGTAGGTCTTCAATTTATTTGGCTGCTAAATAACATTCAACTGTCTTATTTTATTTATTTTATTTTAAATACATGGGGAATGGGTTTACTCAAAATATTTACCATTAATATTTGACCAGGAGTGTGGATTTTTACATAAAATATTCCTTAGATGAGGAACATCTTTCAACTTAAATTTAACTCTCATTCATAAATACATGTATGTACATTTTGAATTTCATCACAAGATTGGCACTGGTCTTAATTATATATTTTTCAAATTCTAAAGTAATAAAACCCCGCCTTCTTTACTTTGGTACAAAGCATGAACTCATGGTTTATTATACAGTCCCATTTAATTGTTTAATCAAATTTTAACAGAAAAAAATTCATTTGAAATCCTATACAAATTGAAAATTTGCATAAAAACTTGACTCATACAGTGTGTATACATCTATGATCTAAGCTACTAAGTTATTTTTATTGTAATTAGCTCTGGCATATGCTACTATTGAATTTTTATGAAATTGTCAACACCCACAACTGAGCCAAGTCATTAGAGTCACTTTGCTTAATTTAGTTTGACAGATGTTTTTAGATGTGAGTTACAAACACATAGACATATAGACATACCATACCTACAACAATACATGTGTCCATCATCTGATGTTGACTCTAAACGCCAGAGTAATTCAAATTTAAGCTAACATGGCCCATCATAAGTTGTCATTTAATTCAGATGATGAACAAGTATGGAACTAGAAAAAGACCTCCCCCCCCCCCCCATACTGATTATTTCAATATGAAAAATGATTTCACTTTTTGTGAAATTTGGACATGCAATGTAAGGCACTTATAAACTTTCTCTTATTCAGCAATAAACACCTTATTTCACATCTGGTAGTTATATTATTCCTTGCTGATTTTGTTTCAGTCCATGGATTTAACAAGTTTTCACTAATAACTCATGACTTGTGCATTTTTTCATTTATAATTATGATAAAACCCATTTTTAGACTGGTAAAATTAGTATTAAAATTAAAACTATATGAGATAAACTAAATTGATGTGGAATTATAATAAGTATTTGATGTAAATCTTATTTACACTTTCATTTGTGTAACATTCAACCTCAAATTAATCCTCATAAGCTGAAAATGATCAGGAAAGAATAAAATTCATGATTGAACACTAAAATTACACATTAAACAACTTTTGTATATGAAATTTTGTGATATGAAATTATGAAATATTGAAGCAATATCTAAGGATGTTAATTCACAGCTAAGCTCAAACCCAAGTTAATGAATATTGTTTTCACAAGCACTGCCTCAACATAATATAGTTTATGCCTTTTCCCTCATTAAAATGTCAAGTCCATGACTACTTCACATGTACAATTAATTTTAAAATTTAAAAAAATGAGATTTATCTTTGGTTAGTTTTGATGCAGCATTCTAATTATTTTTTATGTATGCATTTCATTTTCAATTTATAAACACTTTATTGCGCACCTGCATATTCTGGTGTTAGTTTGAAATAAGTCAAATATTGTAGTAGACTACTCATGTACATGTATATAACACATATGGCTTGTAATGGGTAAATATGTTGTACATAATCATGCAGTTTTGAAATTCCTCAAATCCTACCCTCCCATCACACATATGCTCTCTCTCTCTCTCTCTCTCTCTCTCTCACACACACACACACACACACACACACACACACACACATTAATGCTGATTATTTGGACCAGCAAGACATATTGCTTTGAGTGGAGGTCAACATCAGAGATCCTACCATTTCTATGTTTACCCACACAGTTAAACCTGTCTATCAAGGCCACCCAAAGGAACCAGTAAAAGTGGCCTTAATGGACAGGTGACCTTTGTATACAGGTTCAAATAATATGAATAAAGAACAATTAGGATACAATTATATATAGATGTGGCCTTGAGGGCAGGTTGGGCTGTATTTCCTATACATGTTTTTACCCTTTTCTTATATTTTCCTATCATGATTTTTGTTACTGGAATTCAGAATGGGGACATTTTCTTGCATTTAGTACATAAATGAAACAACATTCACGTTTATGTATTTTTAAACCAGTAAGTATAAATTGCAGTTGCCAATATTTTATGTTTGTTAGTAAAAGGGGGAACAGAAATGACTGTAGGAGAGGCCATGGATGTATATTTTTGTGCAAATTATTTAAAAATATTCCTATAATTTTAGTGGAAACTCCTATAGTTGTCTATAAAACTCCTATAATTTTGATGCCACAATCCTATTTTTCCTATATTTTGGACCTCAAAATGGTAGGATCCCTGCAACATGTAACGATTAGAAGTCAGCGCAATATGTAAACATGCTGGGCAGCTGACAGTGCATGTAGGTAGAAAAATCGATAATGCATGCAACAGTCATGACTCGACTGTGTGATGAAGCGAAACACGATATTGACGTCACTACGTCAGATGTATGTACAATGTATGAGTACATTGAAGGTCACGGCCATATTTGTTTTCATTGGCGACAAATGAAAGCTCTTGATTTTTTACTTTTTTCAGATATTGACACCGCACGCACCAGGTATAATACTTTGTTAAAATAACTTACAATAATATTGTAATACTATGTCAAAATTTCAAAGAGAAAAGGCCATGGTACAAAAAACGTACAAGTTTTAAAAATCGAGTCGAGTTTCATGCTGATTAGGCTACAGTGATTTTTAAGAGAAATCAGGTGCCGTCAGAAAATAGAGTGTCATCCAGAATTTTTTCATACATGCGTAATTTTAAGTTCATAACAAATCTGCTGATAAAGCGTTTACACCCATAAATGCAAATTTTACCCTTAAAATACGACACTGAATTTAGTGTACACTGAAGCTTGCGGCCATATTTGTTTTCATTGACGACAAATGAAGGATCTTGGTTTTTTGTGTTTTTTAAATATCCACACCGTATGCTACAGGTATAATATTTTGCGAAAATAAATAACAATAGTATTGTAATGTTATGTCAAAATTTCAAAGAGAAATATTCATGATACAAAAAACGTACAAGTTTTAAAAATTGAGTCATGCTGATTAACAGTGGTTTTCAAGAGAAACAAGGTGCCGTCAGAAAATCGCGAATTTTTTGTAAGTATGCATCTCGGATTTTTTCATATTGCGACATTCTAAGTTCATGACAAATCTGCTTATAATGCGTTCACACCCATAAATGCAAACTTTACCGTTCAAACACGACACTGAATTTACAATACACTGAAGCTCGCGGCCATTTTTGTGAATGGAGGCTCTTGGTTTTTTGTTTTTTTCAGATATCTACACTTTATGCGCCAGGTATAATATTTTAAAGAAATAAATAACAATAGTATTGTAATGTTATGTCAAAATTTCAAAGAGAAATATTCATGGTACAAAAAACGTACAAGTTTTAAAAATCGAGTTGAATTTCGTGTTGATTTTCAAGAGAAATCGGGTGCCGTCAGAAAATCGCGAATATTTTATAAGTATGATATGTCATCTAAAATTTTATAATGCATACGAAATTTTAAGTTTATGATACATGTGCTTTTATTGCGTTTTCATCCATACATGCAAATTTTACCGTTAAAATACGAAACTGTATGTGACCGATTGTTTTCCGGTGTCGGACACTTGACAAAAAATAATCCCGTTTTTTCGACCGCGGAAGGTTTCAAAAAACAAAACCGAAACACAATTTGCTCTTGGCGTTTCCCCTGTACTAGCCCATGTCCGAATCACAATCCAGAAGCAAAGTAAAAAAATTATAAAAATTATAATATTTTTTTACAGAGACCAATATGCTTGGCAAATAGGCTGATAAATGATAAATATGGTTTGATTACAATAGTACTTTATAACAATGAAAGATAAAACTTAAACGTGATTGTCCTTTTAAACAGTGTTTATATAATATACATGTAGTTTAAGGTAGCAGACTCTATCGTGTATAGTATATATTGATGTAAATCTAAAATACACTTGTGTTGAGACGAAAAAGAGAAGAACTTGTAGTGCTTTTGACCATACTAATATCCAATGTAACCAGCGAGCTCCAACCCGGAACATAAAAAACGCCATTTGCTAGTTTTATTAATTCTTATGAATGAAGTATCAATACAAATATAATGACACATAATATAAAGTAAATTATAAATTATACTCATAACAAAAATATAAAATTGATTTCGAGATGTGAAATCCATTATCAGCCAATAAAAATATAAGGTAAGGAAAAACATCAAAATGTCACCGTATTTACATTTTACGATTTACACGATAAATTATTATGATTCCCCACCACCGAAGGTGGGGAATCATATTGTTTCGTTCTGTTTCTTCTTTTCCTTATTATTATGATTCCCCACCACCGAAGGTGGGGAATCATATTGTTTTCGTTCTGTTTCTTCTTATTATTATTATGATTCCCCACCACCGAAGGTGGGGAATGATATTGATTTCGTTCTGTTTCTTCTTCTTCTTATTTTTTTTTATTATTCTTATTATTATTCTTCTCTCAAGACCATATGCTGACGCATATCTCGGAAACGGCTTGATGGATTTAGATGAAATTTGCTACCAATAATCTGTTGTCTGTGTAGATAATCAAGACGCGTTTATTTACGTTATCTTGAAGGTGGGTGGGTGGGTGTAAATAAATACGTAGTTAAATACCCGGGGAAACCAATTCTGAATGGACATAAGCTGGTTACTACTCCTTAATTATACCAAGCCAATGCTTTCACCTATGAGTTAATCCGATTAGTGACCATTAAAAACTTGGCGATTTTTAAAACCACAGCTTGTCACGTCACACGCCTGTACTTAAAACCTTACACAATGATATGAATGGTGTATACAATTTGCCTTGATAGATCAAATGGCTTGGGGGTTTTCTGTTAATCACTGACTGTGGAAGTAGAAGACTGCCCACTTTTTTAAGTTTACACCAATGAAATGTCTCCTTTTACTGACTGACACTTTCCTAATGACCTGTATGTCGAGTACAAAAACATGTAGTTTTAGTCGGAAATGAATCTTCCGAGTAAGCCGCCACTCTGTTACTATTAACACTTTTCAAATAAGAGATGGACAATTATTTCAGGTATTGTTCAAGTTTAAGATAAAATATTTTTGTGTCTTTTTTATTCGATTTAAACATTGGAATTTTCGTAATTTGAACTGAAAGCTCACTTCGATTTAAACATGGAAATTTTCGTAATATTTCGTAATTTGGACTGAAAATTCGCTTTAAATTCGGCATATCGAATTAACTAACAAATTTACATAGAAATACATAGAGATCTGACGGGACCATTTGTATCATTTCGATTTAAGGGAAATTGTGATTCAACCGATTTCGAATTAACGAGAGTAGACTTTATTTCTTTTGCATCAAAAACACCTAAATAATCTATAGAGCAATGAAGATCTGAGTCTTTTAGATGCTGGAAATAACAATATGAGATTTATTCCGTATAATACACCTAAACTAATATGTACCTCAACGTGTTGAAAAGTACGTTTTTTCAATAGAGGGGGTCTTTTAAATCGGACTATATATACAGCGACGATCTATTTCAACACACTATACACAGAGTTAACATACATGCTTCATATAAAAATGTCCATCTTTTACTATTTTGACTGAGTAGATGTATCGTTATGATCATGAACCTCAAACATATAGGAATAACCGATATAAGTCGCGTAATTAAAATACAAACAGATGGCCTCCTATGATGTGTATTGCGCATTGAATCTCGATTATTAATCAATAAACTTTTTAGAAAAATATTAAATAAACATCACAAAGAGTAACTTTTATTATATTTTATTTTGGATTTTACAATAATTCCGAGTCCATCGGTGTTTATACTGTCTGACGACATCGGGAGGGCACCTGGGTATATCCTCAGGCAGTGTCGACACGCTCCAATATTACTTGGATCTACCTGCCCATCATTAGAAGGTCTTACATTCGCAACTAAACAACGATCTTAATCAACTCAGTCGTTAATTACTGTGTTTATTCAGTGACACTCGCCAATCCGTCACTGGCTTCAATGTGTTATCACTGTTAATAACTGGTGACCAAGATACCGGAAAACTTGTTGCCAGAAAAATAGCAAAGCGCCGTGTTTTGTCACAAGCTAAAGAAAAAAAATCGCAGTTAAGGATGCCCAGCGCAAAGCCTCCCATACGTGTTCATTTATTGTAACACGCGGCGACGCCAATCAGAGGCCTGAGAGGGGTTCTACGAGTTTTCTTATTCAATAAAATTCATTGAAAACGTCACTTCCTATGCCGAGAAGGCCTTCCAATGTACGATTTTTCTCAACCGAAAACTTTAATTCAAATCTACTTTAACTTTCAAAGAAATTCTAAAAAGCAATCAAGGTATGATTTTTTTAGTTTACCAGGTCGGCGCGGTACAAATGTACTTTATACACAACTGCGTTTAAAATGTAATTGTTCATCAAGGCAATATATACACAACATTAAAAACGCATGTGACGTGAAAATCACAAGATTTACCCTTTTTGGCGACACAGTAATGAAATTGGAAAACAAAATTTTACAACTGGCGATTTCCTTGACAACAGACTTTTACAACCCAGCGCTAACCCTGCTAGGGTCTTTTCACCAGATATATGCCATAAATTATTTATGGATGGTGGGGAATCATACGTAACTGGTATCCCAGTTACAATCTCTAGTTTTGATTCCCCACCATTGAAGGTGGGGAATCATATTGTTTTCGTTCTGTTTCTTCTTCTTCTTCTTCTTCTTCTTATTCTTATTATTATTATTATTATTATTCTGTCAGGACCATATGTTGTCGCATATCTCGGGAACGGCTTGATGGATTTAGATGAAATTCGGTACCAATAATCTGTTGCCTGTGTAGATAATCAAAACGTGTTTATTTTCGTTATCTTGAAGGTGGGTGGTTGGGTGTACATTGCTTAATTGAATACGTAGTTAAATACCCGGGGAAACTAATTCTGAATGGACATAAGCTGGTTACGACACTTTAATCATACCAAACAAATGCTTTCACCTATGAGTTAATCCGATAAGTAACCATCAAAAACTTCGCGATTTTTAAAACCACAGCTTGTCACGTCACACGCCTGTTATTAAAACCTTACACAATGAGCTGAATGGTGTATACAATTTGCCTTGATAGATCGAAGAAGGTTAAGCGTGTCGAAATGGCTTCGGGGTATTCTGTAAATCACTGACTGTGGAAGTAGAAGACTGCCCACTTTTTAAGTTAACACCAATGAAATTTCTCCTTTACTGACTGACACTTTCCTAAAGACCGGTATGTCGTTTTTACCCTTTAACCGGACTTTATATAGTGTGTTGAAATCATACTCGTAAAATTAAGGCAAAAATTGTAAATAAAATTAAGTTATTATAACTACCATTTTGTATATTATAGGATAATTATTTTGTTGTAAACATTTCAATTTAATGAACCATTTCCATGAACATTGCCAAAATATTGCACTATATTGTTATACACTCATAATATATATATATATGTATATATGTATAATATATATATATATATATACGGAAAATGAGGAATATTCTTGACCGAACGAAATATTCTTGTCTAGGGTTACAAAAATTCATATATTTTGACTGAGTAGATATATCGTTATGATCATGAACCTAAAACATATAGGAATAACCGATATCAGTCGCGAAATTAAAATACGATGTGTATTGCGCATTGAATCACGATTATTAATCAATAAACTTTTTAAAAAAAATTAAATAAACATCACAAAGGGTAACTTTTATTATATTTTATTTTGGATTTTACAATAATCCCGAGTCCATCGGTGTTTATACTGTCTGACGACATCGGGAGGGCACCTGGGTATATCCTCATGCAATGTCGACACGCTGCTATATTACCTGGATCTACCTGCCCATAATTAGAAGGTCTTACATTCACACCTAAGACAACGATCTTAATCAACTCATTCTTTAAGACCAGTCGTTAATTACTGTGTTTATTCAGTGACACTCGCCGATCCGTCACTGGCTTCAATGTGTTATCACCTGTTAATTACTGGTGACCAAGATACCGGTGAACTTTGAAAACTTGTGGCCAGAAAAATCGCAAAGCGCCGAAAGAAAAAAATCGCAATTGGCGACGTTGGCGATGCCCAGCGCAAACCCTCCCATACGTGTTCATTCATTGTAACACGCGGCGACGCCGAATCAGAGGCCTGAGAGGGGTTCTATGAGTTTTCTTATTCAATGAAATTCATTGAAAACGTCACTTCCAATGTCGAGAAGGCCTTCCAATGTACGATTTTTCTCAACCGAAAACTTTAATTTAAATCTACTTTAACTTTCAAAGAAATCTAAAAAAGTAATCAAGGTAGGATTTTTTTCAAATGCACTTCAAACACAACTGCCTTTAGAATGTAACCGTTCATCAAGGCAATATAAACACAACATTAAAAACGCATGTGACGCGAAAATCACAAAATTTACCTGTTGATTAATAACTAAACAACAACATCTTTTGTTCATTTATTGTTTTATTCAATCTTGTAATTCATATATAAAGGGCCGTAACTTTGATGTAAGACTACCTGCACATGCAGGTACCCGACTCGACTAGTGCATTACGTCAAATGTTGTATGTGTCAAAAAGTATCCTTTTTGGCGACACAGTAATGAAATTGGCAACAAAATTTTACACCAATTGGGTCTTTTCACCAGATATATGCCATAAATTATTTATGGATGGTGGGGAATCATACGTAACTGGTATCCCAGTTACAATCTCTAGTTATTATTATTATTATTATTCTCTCAAGACCATATGCTGATGCATATCTCGGGAACGGCTTGATGGATTTAGATGAAATTTGCTACCAATAATCTTTTGTCTGTGTTGACAATCAAGACGTGTTCATTTTCGTTATCTTGAAGGTGGGTGGATGGGTGTAAATTGTGTAATTAAATACGTAGTTAAATACCCGGGGAAACCAATTCTGAATGGACATAAGCTGATGCTTTCACCTATGAGTTAATCCGATTAGTGACCGTCAAAGATTTTTTAAACCACAGCTTGTCACGTCACACGCCTGTAATTAAAACCTTACGCAATGAGCTGAATGGTGTATACAATTTGCCTTGATAGATCAAATGGCTTGGGGTTATTCTGTTAATCACTGACTGTGGAAGTAGAAGACTGCCCACTTTTTTAAGTTTACACCAATGAAATTTCTCCTTTTGCTGATTGACACTTTTCTAATGACCGGTATGTCGAGTTAAAAAAATTTTATGGGTAATTTTAATCGGAAATGAATCTTCCGAGTAAGCCGCCACTCTGTCACTATTAACACTTTTAAAATAAGAGATGGACAATTATTTCAGGTATTTTTAAAGTTTAAGATAAAATATTTTTGTGTATTTTTTATTCGGTTTAAACATTGTAATTTTCGTAATTTTTTATTCGATTTAAACATTGGAATTTTCGTAATTTGGACTGAAAGTTCACTTCGATTTAAACATGGGAATTTTCGTAATATTTCGTAATTTGGCCTTAAAATTCACTTCGATTCAAACATTGAAATTTTCGTAATTTGGACTGAAAGTTCACTTCGATTTAAACATGGGATTTTTCGTAATATTTCGTAATTTGGCCTTAAAATTCACTTCGATTCAAACATTGAAATTTTCGTACTATTTCGTAATTTGGACTGAAAATTCGCTTCAAATTTCGCATATCAAATTAACAAACAAATTTACATAGAAATACATAGCGATCTGATGGGACCATTTGTATCATTTCGATTTAAGCGAAATTTCGATTCAAACGATTTCGAATTAACGAGAGTTGACTTTATTTCCTTTGCATCAAAAACACCTCAATAATCTATAGAGCAATGAAGATCTGAGTCTTTTAGATGCTGGAAATAACAATATGAGATTTATTCCGTATAATACACCTAAACTAATATGTACCTCGACGTGTTGAAAAGTCCGTTTTTTTCAATAGAGGGGGTCTTTTATACAGCGTCGATCTATTTCAACACACTATACACAGATATATAGCCCGGTTAACATACACGCTTCATATAAAAATGTCAGTTTTTTTACTTTAACAGGACTTTATAATGTGTTGAAATATATTGGAAAATTGACGCTATGGTGTTGCATAAGATTAGAATTATATTAAAATTTGAAATGAAATTTAGAACATTTTTTTAAAAACTATTTTGTTCCCTTACGATCTATGAGGCACCACTATTTATTTTTAATGAGGAATATTCTTGACCATGACGAAATTTTCTTAACTAGGGTTACAAAAATTTATATATTTTGACTGATCAGTAGATATACTGTTATGATCATGAACCTCAAACATATAGGAATAACAGATATAAGTCGCGTAATTAAAATACAAACACATGACCTCCTACGATGTGTACTTCGCATTGAATCACACTTATTAATCAATAAACTTTTAAAAAAAATTAAATAAACATCACAAAGGGTATCTTTTATTATATTTTATTTTGGAATTTACAATAATTCCGAGTCCATCGGTGTTTATACTGTCTGACGACATCGGCAGGAGGGCACTTGGGTATATCCTCAGGCAGTGTCGACACGCTTTGATCTACCTGCCCATAATTAGAAGGTGTTACATTCACACCTAAGACAACGATCTTAATCAACTCAGTCGTTAATTACTGTGACACTCGCCGATCTGTCACTGGCTTCAACTTGTTATCACCTGTTACTTACTGGTGACCAAGATACCGGTGAACTTTGAAAACTTGTGGCCAGAAAAATCGCAAAGCGCCATTTTTGTCACCAGTTAAAGAAAACAATCGCAATTGGCGACGTTGGCGATGCCCAGCGCAAATCCTTCCATACGTGTTCATTCATTGTAACACGCGGCGACGCCGAATCAAAGGCCATAGAGGGGTTCTACGAGTTTTCTTTTTCAATGAAATTCATTGAAAACGTCACTTCCTATGCCGAGAAGGCTTTCCAATGTACGTTTTTTCTCAACCGAAAACTTCAATTCAAATCTACTTTAACTTTCAAAGAAATTGAAAAAAAGTAATCAAGGTATGATTTTTTTAGTTTACCAGGTCGGCGCGGTACAAATGTACTTCATACACAACTGCCTTTAGAATGTAACCATTCATCAAGGCAATATATACACAACATTAAAAATGATTACCTGTTAATTAATAACTACACAACAACATCTCTTGTATTCAATTTTGTAATTCATATATGAAGGGCCGTAACTTTGATGTAAGACTACCTGCACACACAGGTACCCGACTCGACTAGTGTATTACGTCAAATATTGTATGTGTCAAAAAGTACACTTTTTGGCGACACAGTAATGAAATTGGCGACAGAATTTTACAACTGGCGATTTCCTTGGCGACAGACTTTTCCAACCCAGCGCTAACCTTGCAAGTAGGTTCTTTTCACCAGATATATGCCATAAATTATTTATGGATGGTGGGGAATCATACGTAACTGGTATCCCAGTTACAATCTCTAGTTATTATTATTATTATTCACAATAATTGTACTTAATCCTGATTGGTCAATTCTCAGAAGTGATCACACGCATCTTATACCTGATTAACAAAATTAACTGTCAGAGGTTTTGATTAATTCTCTATTCATAACCCACCGGTTAATCTATTTCCATCAACAAGACTACTACACGTCTTGCTTATTAAATTCCAATCAAACATACCAACCCATGCCAAATAACACATGTTTTCATTGCTTTCACTTTTTACTAACTTAATATACATGTGTTTTTATTGTTTTAACTCCCGAATAAACATTAACATTAAAGTGCATTAGATACTAAATAACGAAAACCAAGCAGGAGAAATCATAAAACAATACCACAAATTACGAATTTTTTAACAGAAAACTCATTTTATCTGCAGATATTTGTTTGAATAGTAAATAGTGTGACGAGGCTTTCGTATAGTTTTCTTAAAAAAAAACCATAACACTATTTTTGTAAGAACGTGATTAGCTTTGATGAATCAAAGAAATAGAAACGCATTCGTGAATAAAAACTATATAAACTTATCAAAAGAAATTCTTATAGTTAATGTGAAAATAATAATGCTAACCCAGTACAACAAATCATTATGAATTACAGTAACCATACAAGAGATTAGTTAGTTAACTATGTTCAGTGGGTATGGAAGATGTTTTATGTCACTGTCGGATATTTTACACCTGTTTATTTGTTTTAAAATAATGTATTAAATTAATTTAATTTATATTCAGGCAGTTAGTTTTGTCTAAAGGTAAAGAGAAATAACAAATGAAAACTACAAGTTGTTGGTCATGTTTAAATGCATGGATCCATTACTCTATTGGCGTAACACAATATCTTTTGTTTTCTGACAATAAATTGTAGGGGTATAAAATTAAATATTTTATAGAAGCTATCGTCACAAGTAAAACTAGTAGAATTTAGATAACCCAAAGTTTCCCACTAAGAACACAAGCCAAAGGCTCAGGTAAGCTATTGTCATCTTCTTTCGTCCGTCGTTTATAAACTTTTTTATTTTAATCAACTCAAATTATCTTAAAATCTATGAGCCTTTGTATAGGAATGTATATTAGAATATTGTTGGAATTGGTGAAATGGTCATTTTGATATATGAATGACATCATGGGTGCAAAGGTCAAGGTCACAGATGCAAACGAATACTGGAATGGTTATTTAACTCAAAAACTATAAACTTTTTGTGTAGGCATGTATAAGAATATTGTAAGTATTGACATAAAGGTCATTTTGATTTAGTGAAAAAATGTCATCGTTTTTAAGAGCAAGGTCACGAATGCAAATAAATGCTAAAATGACCTAGTTTTTTAGGATTTACTTTTGTTTTTACTATTTTAGCTGCTTATAAATATACTGCAGCCAGATATTAAATGTTGAAGTTGTAGCATTCTTAGGAAGTTGTAATTTCATATTATACCGGATTTTATTTTACAGCACTAAACAGTCGTTTCGGAATACAATTCCACAAGATGAAAAAATACCCAAAGAACCGAAATATATTTTATCAAATTTAGATAAGAAAATACTTTGAATGAGGTAGTATACCTTAGTTGTTGAGGAATTTCAAATTTCACAAAGCTGCAAATTTAGACAATAGTACATTTTTGACAATACACAATTATTACCTACTTATTTCTGATATCCTTGGGGTACCAGCCACCGGCAGAGATACCAGCTCAAGGGTTTGAATTACATATTATACCAGTTTTAATTTTACAGCACTAGAGGGACGGTTCGGAATACAATTGCTCATTAGTAGTGCTTGGACCTAAATTATGAAACCAAAACTTTTTCCCAAGATGTTGAAAAAACCAAAGCACCAAAATATATTATGAAATTGTGAAACAAAAATTGTAAATTCTACGAACAATTCTGACATATGGGCCCCAACTGCTTAAAATTTGGACATACTCGTTTAACTTTCTAAATTGACCATTAAGCATTGAATGAGATATGTACATACCCTCAAGTGAGCGTTTATACCCTTGGGCCTCTTGTTATGTTAAATGTAGTTCTATTGTCCGCTTTCCTTTTCTATGCAGAATATATCTGCTTCTCCTTCTTATAGTGCTTTTCTTTTATAATACACGTATATGGGCAACTGGAAATCTATACACCAAAGTGAAACAACGTAACACAACGATTTATGACCGTGATCTTGATACTGTTGATAAATGGGAATTATTTTGTCTCTGTATCAAACATTATCTTGAATATATGTAACGTCCCATAGTATCATGTTCCTTTCATTTACATTTTTTCAACTCACGTGGCGGTTGCAGCTCGCTAAAAAGGAGGCGCTAAACTTTCAGGGGCAGTCTGCCTCATTTTCCTGGTGGAAGATTAAGTGTTTAACATAGTTTGTCATTTTTTTATGTTTTACATCACTTTTGGGTTGTGATCTGGGCATGAGTAGATATGTTTGTGTTTATTACTTAAACTTCGTACCAAAGTAATTCACTTTATATAGATATACAGAATATTTACATGTAAATTAATGTTATATTTAGTACAGGTTAAATGTGTACTTGTTCTATGGACGAGGAACGAGTCGTTGAGGATCATGTATACTCCGACTAATCAGCCCACTAAACCCCCACTTTTTTTTAATTTTTGGGGGTTTGTGGTCTGACAGCTTCCATTATTGAATTCTTGAAATTTCTGACGAAAACGGCAGAAACGTGTCGATAATTTCGAGTATTTCCTTACCTCGCTCTTGCTGATAACATGGAACACTTCCTAAAACATTATTCTACCGATCCATGCTTCAGTTTTAATTAAAATCTATCGATATCGGTAGAAATACAAGGTTTTTGATGTCTGTTCAGCTCTCTGTCACTTTCGAATCGTGAAGACATTACTAATCTGCATTGACCAATCAGATCGCGCGTTTCATTTGGATGGTGAAGCTCACAGTTTCTTTAAAAAGCACATGGCTATGTTTATTCACATTAACGATTCGCGTTATTAATGGTGTTTTCACGCGCATAACATATCATTTTACTTATGTCATTTTTATCAATATCATGCGAAGACATGTGTACTAAATGCAGTGAAGATTTCCCATGTTTTTTCTCGCTTATATCTAAATTTAATTGTTTTCTCGAATTGGCTAATATACTATCATATCTGGGACTTGCGTGATCTCTTGAAATGCTTTTAAGTTTTGTCCCATATTTTGTAGATCGTAGATTTATCATTTTTAAACCAGTTATAATATATAAAGTTCCACACAAGAGTATTTGTGCGCAAGGCCATTAAAATTAATTTCAGTCTTGTATTCATCCCGACCACACTGTAAATTTTGTCATCTGGTTATAGGGTTTAACTTTTTATCTGTATTTTGCATGAACAAAAATATATACAGGGAGATGCTAAAATAATTTTTTCCAAAATTACTGGAATAATATTTCCAGGATACTAGTTCAGAAAAAGATGAGAGAGATCAAGAATATAAAAATATACATAGAAGATCGCGACTACTCCATTTGGACGTCTGCATAAATCTGACATATTGTATTTCTAAATATTTTGAATACATACATTTTAATGTTACCTTTTGTAAGTATTAAAACACCATGTAAAACACTATTAACAATGCGAATTAGTAATATAATTAACATAACCATGTACTTTCTAAAGATAGAACTGCGAATTTCATCATCCAGATGAAACGCGCGATCTGATTGGTCATGGCAGATTAGTAATGTTTTCACGATGCGAAAGTGACAGACATAAGAAAACTTTGTATTTCTACCGATATCGATGGATTTTAATTAAAAGTGAAGCATGGATCGGTAGAATAATGTTTTAGGAAGTGTTCCATGTTGTCAACAAGAGCAAGGTAAGGAAATACTGGAAATTATCGACGCGTGTTTACCTTTCTGCCGTTTTCGTCAGAAATTTCAAGAATTCAATAATGGAAGCTGTCAGACCACAAACCCCCAAAAAGTCAAAAAATTAAAATGATGATTTAGTGGGCTAATTAGTCGGACTACATCATGTAGAGACTACGCTCGTATAATCAAAGCCATCAAGAACACAACACAACACACGACCGAAAATATGAATAAACACGAGATCAAACTAATCCTAAAATCATTCATCATAAAATCTCTTACTTTCTACCGACGCTACCTATATTTTGAAAAGTGTTTTTTGAAAAATATAACTTTGAATATTCTGTTTGAGATATATTAAATATGGATGTAGAACAGCCATTGAGAGAAGTTGAAAAAACATCAGTTAGGTAGTCTTTCTTTACTGTTATATCAACCATTCTCTATTTTGTTATACCAACCACACGACTGTTTGAAAAACAAAATTAATTTTATGTTGAAATCAAAAAGGTTTAATTATCATTAAAATGAAATCACTGACTTTTCTGACATTAATAAGAAAAAGACAAAGTTCTAAGATTTACTCTTTCGAAATGTCACTTGGCGGCCCTTCCCATATCATAGAAATTTACTTAGTCAGTGTTAAAACATTGTAAGAATACCTGTATATTATCTGTACTTAACTATACAGATATTAATACTATAAAAATAATTATCATAGGTATATAAGTGACATTTTAGATATTTTCTTGATGCCACTTGGTTACTTCTATGCATTTGTGTAGAAGGGCAATAGAGGTCCTTCTGTCAGATTCCAAAAATAGATCGTCATGGGCTGCTAAATACAGTCAATTAAGAGCATAGTTCATGTTCGATATAAGTTTCAAATAATAATAAGACAAAACTAGCAGAACATTTGAATATAATTTTTCTGGAATTGTTTCCACTTTCCCACTGTAAAACTTCCGATTCTATTTTTCTTGGATAAAATTTAAAATCACACAAAAACCCCAACCAATATGAAAACACTCCTAAGTCAAACTTTTGTTGAAGTGTGTATCCCTGACCACAGATATATCCGTGTATAGTTGATGGTTACATATTATGGTCATAAATCTACCGTGAATTGTCAGTAATTCCTCAACAATTAATACCACCTCCTTATATTCTCCATTCAGGTAACACAAAGTCGTCAGCATCAACATCCGGGTACATTCATCAAGGTTCACACAATTTAGTTTTATATAACGTTTTAGTCCTTTCAGCTTCTTGTAACGTGTTTTGTTTGAGATACTTCCTAACGTTTCTTTGCATAACTGCTGTATCAGGAAACCCGTACAGTTATTGTAACATCCTTGTAGTATGGTTTTATCGATACTTGTGTTTCTAGCTTCTCGCATAATTTTTTTCAACGTTTCAAGGGTCTTGATAGTTTTAATCTTACTCTTCATTGGCCGATCCGGTATGTTATTAATGATGTATAACTGTAGGTCACAGAGAAACTCTTTGCCTCTCAACTCATTCTCCGTAGACAACACTCGTTGAAAACCAAGAACAATCTTCGACAAACACGGGATTCTTCGTAGACTATCATATACTTCAGCATAAAGCGTCCTTAGGTACCTAAGCAAGTCCTTCAGTTTGACTACCGCTATAGAATTGAATTAAAATACAGAAATTTTCCACGTAATTCATAATATCGGCGCCGTAGTAGAACCTGTTCTTCAGTGCTAATAAAGTGACTAAGCACCGTCCATAAATTAACACAAAATGCCTCCATAGTTATTTAGTACCACAGAATAAACATAATAATGGATAACAAGTAGTGGTATTTAGAATGTCCTTTCTAGTTCTAAGTCTGAAATAAGACTTTGTTCTAAATTTCCTCTTAATTTCGTAGTTTGTTGAATGAATATGCTTGCTGGTTTGTTTCTTTATTCTTATGGGGTAGAATTTATGCAGAACCTTGTTAAATCTGGAGAGAAAACTGTTGCCAAATCATTCAACTTAACATACAGATACATCGATGACGTTCTGTCTCTTAACAATCCTAAATTTGAAGACTATGTAAATGTCATCTATCCTAGTGAGCTTGAAATAAAAGACACGACTGATTTCTCAAGTTCTGCTTCATATTTAGACTTATACCTGAACTATGACGCACAAGAAAGGCTACATTTGAAACTTTATGACAAACGTGATGACTTCAATTCTTCTATTGTCAACTTTCCTTTTTTATGCAGCAATATACCTGCTTCTCCTGCTTATGGTGTATTTGTTTCCAAATCAATACGCTATGGTAGAGCTTGTTCCCACTACGGGGACTTTGTACAACGAAGTAGGCTGCTTGCAAATAAATTGTTGACTCAGAGATATTGCAAGCATAGGCCTATCAAGGCTTCCAGTTTTATGGCCGTCATCACAGTATTGTTGATAAGTTTGATGTCTCTGTGTCCAGGATTGCCTTGGATATATTTGACGTCTCATAGTTCCATGTTCCTTTCACACAATTTTGATTACACACGTGACGGGTGTAGCTAGCTAAACAGGAGGTGCTTACCCTTCCGGAGCACCCGGTCTCACTTCCCTGGTGGAAGTTCACGTGTCTAACCTAACCTAACTTGTCAGTTTTTACTTTGCTTCTGGATTGTGATTCGGAAATGGATTAGTATGATTGTTTTTGATTATTCTACTTTCACTCTCGTTTTCGGTTGTAATTCACGTATCACCGTTTTCTGAATCACCTTATGTGGATAAATTTTGCATTGAAATGCATTTTGCAGTGACTGCGAATTCGAACTAAAACATAAAGTAATAAGAATTGTAGATACTTTGAAATTTAAACAAGAGGCCCATGGGCCTGATACGCTCACCTGATAACTAATGGCTAGCTGATAGATTTTAAGAAAACATAAATACTAAACCCCAATGACTTTTTCTTTAAATCATGATAACCATTGTATCAATACCTACAATATTCTAATATACATGCCTATACAAAAAGTTAATAGTTTTCAAGATAATTAACCATTTCAGTATTGTTTCACATCTGTGACCTTGACCTTTGAACCCATGACCTTTTTCTATACATCAAAATGATCGAAAAATGTATCAATACCTACAACATTCTAATATATAAGCCTATACAAAAAGTTTATAGTTTTCGAGATAATTAACCATTTCAGTATTGTTTCACATCTGTGACCTTGACCTTTGAACCCATGACCTTTTTCTATACATCAAAATGATCGTTGTATTGATACCTACAACATTCTAATATACATGCCTATACAAAAAGTTTATAGTTTTAGAGATAATTAATCATTTCGGTATTATTTCACATCTGTGACCTTGACCTTTGAACCAATGACCTTTTTCTATACATTAAAATGATCGTTGTATCAATACCTACACCATTCAAATATACATGTCTATATAAAAAGTTTATAGTTTTCGAGATAATTAACCATTTCAGTATTGTTTCACATCTGTGACCTTGACCTTTGAACCCATGACCTTTTTCTATACATCAAAATGATCGTTGTATCAATACCTACAACATTCTAATATATATGCCTATAGAAAAAGTTTATAGTTTTCGAGATAATTAACCATTTCGGTATTGTTTCACATCTGTGACCTTGACCTTTGAACCCATGACCTTTTTCTATACATCAAAATGATCGTTGTATCAATACCTACAACATTCTAATATACATGCCTATACAAAATGTTTATAGTTTTCGAGATAATTAACCATTTCGGTATTGTTTCACATCTGTGACCTTGACCTTTAAACCCATGACCTTTTTCTATACATCAAAATGACCGTTGTATCAATACCTACAACATTCTAATATATATGCCTATACAAAAAGTTTATAGATTTCGAGATAATTAACCATTTCTGTATTTTTTTATATCTGTGACCTTGACCTTTAAACCCATGACCTTTTTCTATACATCAAAATGACTGTTGTATCAATACCTACAACATTCTAATATATATGCCTATACAAAAAGTTTATAGTTTTCAAAATAATTAACCATTTCAGTATTGTTTCACACCTGTGACATTGACCTTTGAACCCATGACCTTTTTCTATACATCAAAATGATCGTTGTATCAATACCTACAACATTCTAATATACATGCCTATACAAAATGTTTATAGTTTTCGAGATAATTAACCATTTCGGTATTGTTTCGCATGTGTGACCTTGACCTTTGAACCCATGACCTTTTTTATACATCAAAATGATCGTTGTATCAATACTTACAACATTCTAATATACATGCCTATACAAAAAGTTTATAGTTTTTGAGATAATAATTATAATCAGAGGTAAAAAAAATTAGGTCACGACCTTCATAATTGACCTTGACCTCATTTTGAAGATACTAACAAGAAGATGTCAAAACTGAAAACCCCATGTCATTATCTTGTCAAATAGTTAAGTTATAACAATTTGAAGCTATTTTACGATTTTTTTCAAAATTAAACGCAAAAACGCGTAACCTATTTTTTATCAGAATTTCACAAAATGAACAAACTGTAGGCTTAAGACCCTAGAGAAGCCAAATATCACATCAGATTTTTTCTCCAATCAGTACTTTCGGAGAAGAAGATTTTTTTAAGATTTTTGCACCCCTAGGTCACCTTGACCTAGTTATAGTAGCCATAGCAACGCCACGAACAATCTGAATTGCACCGGCCCATATATACTTCTGACAAAGTTTCATTAAAAACTGTCCAGTAGTTTCAGAGGAGAAGTCGAAAATAGGTGTTAACGACGCACACACGCACACACGCACACACGCACATACACACGCTGCGCTATGCCATAAGCTCACATGACCTTCGGTCAGGTGAGCTAAAAATACGTTGATAACTTTGATATTTATTAATATGTAACCTACAGTACAGTTACGTAACCATGACACTATAATATAACCATGGAATCAATGACCCAAACAGTCGATACAACATACATCTCACATAATATGTTGTAACACAAGATTAGTCATGTCGATTATATATTTATATTTTTTTATTTATTTTGGAGAGTCAATGAATGCACCATTCAATTGGTCTGTTTTTATTTGTTATAAGTCTACATAATTTGTTGTACGTGGATCGTATGTTTGTTTTTTTGTCTTGGGGGCGGGGGATGTGATTTGGGAATCACGGGATATAATACAGACTAGAGTCACCTATATTATCATACACGTATTTTCAAAACAAAACATTTTGATCAAACACTGTAAACGTGGCAGTCTCTGTCATTGGTATTATTATCGTGTAGATCGTGTTTTAACCAATAAGAATAAAGTCTGTAGAACTAAAAGAACGTGAACGTTTACGTCCTGACCTAATATATTGGAAATGTATCTGACTTCCACCTAAAGGTAATATAAAAAGTGACGATTCATTTTATATTTACCGGAGCATCTGGTGTCACTTCCATGGTGGATGTTCGCGTGTTTCATATAATTTACATAGTTTTACATAAAGTTTTACTTTGGTTTGAGGTTGTGATTGGGACATGGATTGGTATGTTTGTTTTAACTTTGGTTTGAGGTTGTGTTTTGGTTTGTTTTACTTTGCTTTAGGATCGCGATTTGGACATGGATTGGTATATTTGTTTTACTTTGCTTTAGGATCGCGATTTGGACATGGATTGGTATATTTGTTTTTACTTTGTTTTGAGGACTGGGACATAGATTGGTATGTTTGTTTTTACTTTGGTTGGAGGTTGTGATTTGGACATGGATTGGTATGTTTGTTTTACTTTGCTTTAGGATCGCGATTTGGACATGGATTGGTATATTTATTTTTACTTTGTTTTGACGACTGGGACATAGATTGGTATGTTTGTTTTTAGGATTTTGTTTTTGTGTTTTGTACATGGATTGGTATATATGTTTTCACTTTGCTTTGTGGTTGGGATTTGGACATGAATTTGTATGGTTTGTTTTACTTTTGTTTTGGGAATGTGATTTGAACATGGATTTGTGTTTGTTTTTTTAAGATTTTAGAATTGTGCTTTGAATATGGATTTGTTTGTTATATTTACCTGTTAAGACTTCTGTTTTGTTTGAAGTTATTGTGCACTGACACCAAAATCAAAATAAGACAGCATGACTATATGAAGAGGGATGTATCTTGATGTTAGTTCAGAGAAGAAGCTGTACAATGGTTCACTTACCGCATTCTGCACTACAGTTATGTAAGAATATAATGATTTTGGTCTCTAGATTTACAGTTACTTTAAATTCAAGAAATTGCATGAATGAAGAAAGCAAATTGTACTATTGGTCAGTAGCAATATCTAATGTAAAAAAGCATTGCGAAAGATAAAGAAGACAAATGTGCTAATTTTCTTAAAATATGGAAAAAGTATTCAAAAACTAGTTATTTTCTTAGGCTTTTGGAGTACTTCATTTCATAAAAAAAATACAAAAATAGCACGTAAAACACGGTAAATGCATATACTGAGGCAACTTATTATTAAACTGTTTTTTGACATGAACTTCTTTTGAGGTATAAATACTCCAGTATCATTTGGAAACCATAATAATATCATTTTCGCTGTATAAAACCTCTTTATAATTCCCACCAATAACTTTGCGACCTCACTATTTTCAAGTCATTTTTACCCTTAAAAGTCTCCCTCGATTTATAACGCAAAAATAGGACTAAACAAATGATGGCAATAAATTGAGGTCTTTTTATAGTTTAAAAAACAACAAACATAAATCAATATTGTCCAAAATGATATACATGTACAATGTACTTAAATCTGAATGACCCATGCCCCGGTCATCAGACTGGTTCAACCTTTTCTTTTAACTGATTATGTTTTTGTGAATAATGTATAGTTTTTATTTGCCATTGTTAATGTTGATGGTTAAATGATATCCACAGGGTCAAAGGTCAACCAAACTCACCATATAAAAGAGGTATGTAAAGTACAGTGTAAATAGTCAAATTACCAATAAATGCAAAACAAAAGACTATTCTGTTTAGTACTCTCTCTCTCTCTATCTATCTATCTCTCTGGGTGTTTTAACAATGAAAGTAGGGACAAGTGAAATAAATCGTAGGACAATGTGAAATCCATAAAAAAATTGTGAGTTTTTTCACCTACAATGTGAGATATTCATCGTTTCAGTATTTAAATATAAGAACATTTTTGTAGGGACAATTAAATGTCCCCATTTGCCCTTACCCTACCCTAATGTAAGTAACGTTTTAGAACATTTCAACTAACCTACTGTAGATCTAGGGACACAAGAGCTGTCCCAACATTGTTGGTGATGACCCCACTATGCTTGTGTTTGAGATATAATTGTCATCAGATCAACGGCTGGAACATCAAGCTCTCTCTCTCTCTCTCTCTCTCTCTCTCTCTCTCTCTCTCTCTCTCTTAAAAAACACTAAGAATCTAAATACAAATATAAATGGATGGTCGTTATCACTTGCTTCTAGTTATTTGATAATAGTTGCAATATATACACAAAACTGTTCATATAATAACTGTCTTGAACTAAGACTGACAAATCTTAATTCCATGTAGCATAGCCATCGTTTCCCTATAAAATAAAACACTAACAATACTGTATAAGTTAACTTATGTACCAGTATGTCATATGCGATGTGTGTCGATAACGAACGCCTCTCACCGGCCGTTGACCAACGCTCGGCGCTGATCCATGGGAAATACTAAAATTGTGTACCTTACAATAATCCATGGAAATTAATGAAAATGCACTACTGTATCTAGTACATGCAATACACAAAAAGGGGGTTACAAAATCTGTTCTTTATGTGTTCTGCATGTGTGACATCTAGTTTTAGGCAAATAGATAGTTCTTACAATGAACCATGATTTAATATAGCCTAAATGTACATGTTCTTTTTTGGATAAGATGTTCTCATTTAGCTTCTTGATCGATATACTGTATCATTGCTTTAATGATAATTCACTAGGGGTTTAATTTGTGGTTTTGACTTTATAAAGCGAAATTAAAATACAAAGTGAATATTTAATGTAACATTAATTCAACGTAGACTGAGATAATCCACACAGAAAATTGTTAACGCTGGCCACTGCAAAGCGAAATTGTATTTCAGTGTCTGAACCGTCAATTTTCCCCGCAGAATTAATCAACTATACACTATTTTTTTTAAAAAAATCAAAATAATTTAATGTTCCCGTGTTCTATCATCAAACATTCGTGTTATGCTTTGTCATCAATTCTTCCGTCTTATCTACAAAATGCATTATAGAGCTTACCTTGCCGTATCTGTGATGAAATAAATGGAAAACACAAAATTAAACAAATTCCAAAAATCCAGAATTCCCTGGTTATCTCCATACTATCTCGGATGAAAACAAAACACGAATACACACATATATAACATCAAAGTATGATAAAAAATATCATCTTTATCACCTCCAACAGAGATCTTGTAAAAATTTGCTTTTCTGTAATTAAAACCTAATGTTGTTTGAAGTTCTGCGCATATTATGAAGCCTAAGATCGTGACAAAACTATGGCATGCTGGAAAATAAAGACGAAATTTATAACTTTTTTGTCAACAAACACGTGTTGCATATTAAACATGCATATTTTCCCAATCTACTATAAACACTGTTATGCTATTACATAAAGAACGTTATAAAAGTTATATATAGTTATAAGCAAACAACATTGACCTGTCCGTTTGACCTTTAATTTAAATATTTATTGTGGACGAGTGAATTTTACGTAATGCGAACATTAATCATCTACCTTGTTTATATAAATAACTGCGTGCCGCCCTGTTACTACTCATGTATTGGGTGGATCCGGTCTCACTTCTCCGGTGGAAGTTCGCGTGTTTTATCGTAATTTACCAGTTTTCAACTGTTTAACTTATTAAAACTTTATAATCATAACCCGTGTCTTAATATAACTTCTTGTATAACACTGCATACATATACCGACAGTCCGACACTGACACGCCTGTTCCATGATTATTCAGTCAAAAAAAGTATATTACGGTAGCACAGAAGTGACATAAGTGAGCACATAGTAAGTACACTGATTTAAAAATACATTTTAAGTCACCTGTGCCACCGTAAGATAAGACAACTTTGGAATATTTGATACAGCACACGGTCTTTCTGGTTTAGTTTTAATGTATTTTTGGTAATTCTTTAATGGTTGGGGGTCTTCAGAATCATTATTTATTGGTGTAGTGTATTTTTTGTTCAAGCCGAATTTACACAGTGAATCTACATTTTCTACAATGCCACTAAAGAAGATCATCCCGTATCATTACAGGCTGGTGGAAGGCATGTCTTGGCTATTTACTTATTTAATTCACTTAAGCGTTGTATTTTAAGACGGACATACCTCAATGTCAGAATAGTGAAATTTGAAAACAATTTGTAGTAGAAAATTGGATATTGATATGTTATTTTTTTCACCTAGATCACGTGACCACCCCCTTTCACAGTTCATTCGGTGTTCCTATATATAAAACAAGAGTAATTAGATTGTCAAGTCTATCGTCAATCATTATAATTGGCCGTATCGAAATACTTTGTTACTTTTCCCCCGATACAATCTCTTCCTACTTCAATTCATTATGACACGCTAAATGTCTTGTAAAAATTCTTTACGCCTATGTTTGCTTCTTTTTTCGCACCAAATAATTCATACTTGTTTTCATTTTTCTTTCTTTTTGTACATGTAATGTCTGTTCAGATGTCAGTTATGGAAATCGAAAGCATTTTTCTCCGACACAATCATGAGGCAAAGAAGAGAAATCGGTAATTGAAGCAATTCATTATTTCCCAAATTGTTACATATTTTCTAAAGTTCTGAATCTGGGCAGCCAGAAACCCTACCATGAAACCTTAGTACACATTCAAGTTTTTTGTCTGAAATTATTATTTTTGTATAAAAATTCACAATTTTAATGATATCGTAATGATGAACTTAAAATTCCAGTTTGGTTCACTTCCCTTCCAGTTAAAAAGTTCTCAAATTTTTAGAATATTTTCGTACTGTATAATAATTGAATTTCAGGCCAAGACAAATCATCAGTGATGCTTGGTATACAAAGAGTACAGACCTGTCCAAAATTTAACGCTGAGATAAGAAAAAGAAGTAGATACTGGCTACCGAGCGGGTGAGATACAAATGGACAGCTAGTGACCAAAAACATGAGAGCGATATACAATAAAGGCCACCCAAGGGAACATGTAAAAGTGGTCTTTCTGGGCAGGTGGTTCTTACATAGAAGTTCAATTAACATGAATAAAGAGTATTTAAGATAAAAAATACTAACCTTTAAAAGTAGGTGACACTTATATAGAGGCGACCTTTAAAATTTAAGATAGGTTCAAGCCTTTATATAACAAAAAAACCTGCGGAGATATAGGCAACGATGGCTCGAGTTCAACACTAATTCGTTGGCTCAGTATTAAACTTTCGGCAGGCATGTGCTGTAGATTACTACCAGTTTTACAGATTACAATTCATAAATTTGGTATTTTCAAATTTAATAGAAAAATGATATAATAAAACCAGATTCTATATTTCTGTAAATTTTTAACTTTTAATATTTTTTTTTAATTTACATGACATTTAATGGTTGGATGTACTCTTTACTATTTCATACGTTTCATGATACTGGCCCCTAATAGAGATAACTTAATTCCAATATTCGAAGTTTACCACTCTCCATAGGTATCTAGTTTTAAACTTGTCACGGTAATTCCTAGCAGAAATCAGAAGCAATAATTTTGTTAATGAAACGACTTTCGATTTGCACAAGTCTAGCCATTCTATCCGAATAATTACCAAACCTGGAACTAATATTGCAACGGAATTTATTTCTGTATCAGAATATTCCTAAACTTATCCAGTGTAAAATTTATTGGGGCGTTTTCTGTTGCTTAGTATTGTTAGTCAAAAAAAAAAAAATTATGTTGCAAATAGATCCGGGTTTCTGATAGAATGGCAGAAGCCAAGTACTTTCCCCTACGTCTTTCTTCATTGATTTCCCACTTACTGTTGGAGCACCAATACTGTCAAAGTAAGTAAGTCGAAGAAGATAACAGGATAAGTACATGTAATACAGTTTATTAGTACACATTAGGTGTGTAATAAATGTCATGTGTTTTATCTTCAGTAACATACAGTACAAATTAAAGTAGAGGTACTTTAACTTTATTTATGATTGTGTATATGCCTACTGCAGCATGTGTGTATAACTTCTGTGTTGCTGAGTTAAAATACATCCGACAGTTTTATCACATGTTGTTCTGTAGTTCATTTAAGAGTTTAATTAAGACATCTCTTATCCGGCCTGGTGTATTCTGGGATTATGTCTGGTGAAATATGGCGTGGTCTTGACACATGGTATATCCGCATATCTTTCAGAAAATCATGTTTTTTTCTATTTCTGCATGTTTGTTATTATCATTAAACAACTACAGTAGCTCAGTTGTGCTCGCGTTATATGTTGGAGGCGGTGTGTTCGAACCAAGCTCGGGTCTAACTAAGACTTGAAAATAGGAAGTTCACTAAGAATTCGGTATTTAGAAATGAAAGCCACGGGGTCCATCGGAAGAGACCTTAAAACCGATGCCCCGTGTCCGGTAGGCGTGGCACGTTAACGAACCCTCCCTGCACATTACTTTGAGCTCACTGCAAAGGTCGAAATTTCTGCCATTTCATACCTTGTGACGAAAAGATTTGAGTGACATATTTTTTTACTTGGAAGTAACACCCCATTCAATTCATCAATCAATCAATCAACCAATTAATCCACCAATCAATCAATCAATCATTTATAAACATTTTTATTATTTTCTTTTTCATTTCGGGGGTCATATTCAATACATGTTAAAGTATAAAAACTAAGTATGAGGTGGGTATGAGATTAAGGTTCATCCCGCTCAACAGATCTATGATGATAAACACGGAGACTATGCAGTGAAAAGTGACATTTATTATTATTATTATTATTATTATTATTAGTAGTAGTAGTAGTAGTAGTAGTAGTATACTTTTTAGCATTTCAGTACACCAATAACACATTCAATCCTGATATCAGTTTAATTGGTTTATTTTTTGTCAATTAATGCAATTTTCTTCCGTTAATTCTTGCTGTTGCAAAGGATATAACTTTGCATTTGTCTTTATTAAACACACACACACACACCACACACACACACACAGAGAGAGAGAGAGAGAGAGAGAGAGAGAGAGAGAGAGAGGGTGACTCAGCAATAAATTTATTTATTAACAACACGTGTGATTGATACAATACGTAAAAATCTGCCTCGCCAATAAATTCACAAAACTGGGCAAATATGAGATAAGCTGGACCAATATGGATAAAAACTAGGCCAATATAAAAAATTGAGCCAATACATATGGATGCGTGCAAATATTCTGACGTCATTTCTTTGAACAAGAGGCCCATGGGCCTTAACGCTCACCTGTGACCTTAACCTTTGAATCCATGAGCTTTATTCATATTTTAAAATGATAAATAGGCTAATATTCTAATATACATCATGCCTATACAAAAAGTTTATAGTTTTAAAGATAAATATTCATTTCAGTACTTGTTTGTATCTGTGGCCTTGACCGTTGAACCCATGCTGTTCATTCATATATCAAAATGACCACTGTGCCATTACATACAATATTTTTATATACATGCCTATACAAAAAATTATTAATTTTGAAGATAATTAACTAATTCAGTATTCATTTGCATCTGTGACCTTGACCTTTTAACCCATAACCTTCATTCATATATCAAAATAGTCGTTAGATTTATACCTACAATATTCTTATATACATGCATATACAAAAAGTTAATAGTTTTCAAGATAATTAACCATCTAAGTTTTATTTGCATATGTGACCTTGACGTTTAAGCCCGTGACCTTTATTCATATATCAAAATGACCATTGTGCCATTACCTACAATATTCTATTATACATGCCCATACAAAAAGTTCATAGTTTTGCAGATAATTAACTATTTTGGTATATTTGTACATCTGTGACCTTAACCTTTGAACCCATGACCTTGATCTATGTATCAAAATGTTGGCCATGTCAATACCTACAATTAACTGAAAATCCTATGCCATTATCACCAGAAATGTTTAAAAATAGCATTTTTATCAAAGATCAAAAACTGGGACATGACCTTGACCTTTGACTTTGACATCAATTGGAAGAAAATCGCAAGACAAGATCAACAGTGAAAACTCTATACAATTATCTTCAGCCGTTATAAAGTCATAATAATATATGTCTCATTTTAAAAATTACGTAATTTTACGCAAAAAAACGCGTAATCTATTTTTCATCCAATTTTCATAAAAAACACAATTTTAATGTTCTTATGCATCCTAAATCCAAATATCTAATCAAAATTTGTCTGCACCTTTTGGTTTCAGAGAAAAATTTTTGTCTTTTGGCTATTTATAGTAACGGCAGCCATATTGTTGGGCGTGGTCAAACCCCGAACACAATTTTTAAAGCCTGTTACCCAGGCATGATAATCATCAAGTTTCATCAAATTTGGCTCAGTAGTTTTGGAGGAGAAGATTAAAATGTAAAGTTTACACACGACGGACGACTCACGACGCACGACGGACGGTAATAGATTGCAATAGGTCAACTGAGCCTTTTGGCTAAGGTGAGCTAAAAAAAAAAAAAAAAAATGGCTGACCACATAGCCGCAGCGCTTCTGTAAATCCAAAATGGGCAAGTGCAAATTAAAACGTTTTAATTACAAAAATATGCGTGTTTTATGTGGAAAAGTTGCTTTTCTTTGATAAAAAATATTATCAATAAAAGTATCTCGCAAAATATACAAAAAGCTACACATCTCTCATGTTTTGTAAGCGTTTGTTTGACATGGTATATTTACAAACAATCAGACGACAAGAACGTGATTCAGCGAATGTCAGACAAGAGAAGACATGCTTCCTTAGGTTTTATCGCATGACATAACTCACTATGAAATGATGACAGAAATTGAAGATTCTGCCTTAGAAAACATTTTCTGATACTTGCGCCAAAATAGTTTTGTTGATGTAACATTCGACGATACTGATAAATTTATTGAGAGTATGAAATGTTAATTAATGAAATTATCATTAATCAGGTATTTTCATATTGACCCAGCTATTTGGCCAAGGTGTTCAATGAAAATACCTGATCAATAATATAATAATACATGTACCATGTATGCGTGTGTTATTTTTAGTCTTACAATACCAGTCCTGGCAAAAGGCTGGCGAAAAGCAGACATTGTTCAATTTTACACTGTATTCATTTTTACAAGTTTTCAGCTGTTATATCTCTCACATGCCTGCAGTTACCATATAACTTAGTCATTTATAGTTTAGACGAAGCATATTTTGTGAGGTTCATGGCAGCGACTACCTGATTGGCTGGATCTGTGTAATTTACGTACTCCATCCCAAGTTTCTGGTCCACGGTCAGTACACTTCCGTTATTGTCTACGTCATCTAAAAGCTTCATAAACGCTTGAACCACTTTGCTTTGACTGGAAAAGAAATAAAGATATTGAATAAATATATATGTAACAAATATTTTAAGCGCCATTGTTGCGTAAATAGGTATAATGTTGTCTGACATGCTGTTTTTAATTAACAAGTGCATTCGTCTTTAAAGCATAATGACTCTAGTAAGTGTTTGTGTTGCATATAATGCACAATTACACAAACCTTGATTGATCACCAGTCTACTATATGTTCTCGAGATTTTTTGCATTCTAAAATGGTTTGGCTATAAACCTTATAAAGAAAACATAGAATAAATGTATTTTGGGACTTCAAAGTAGTGTGTGTGTGGCTATAAGTGAAGTGACAGAGTTATTAGGGCATTATAGTGAAGTTTTACTGTACTCAGAAACGCGAATTCAACTACTGATGCACTGAATACAACAAATGACTGAAATAGGAAAACAAAAGTGATACATTGTCACCACTGATTATACAACTGTAAACAATGGATGGACAAAAGGGTTTGTATTCCTTTGGTTTTGTTAAAAAAAAGGCGTCGTAACGGCATGGATGGCGACATCTACTAGTACCTTACGACACATTAAGTTATGACGTCATACTGACCAGCCAACTAAACGCAGAGGTACAGTATTCGTCACTGTTTTGTCACCATTTACTGTAAAGGCAAACAACATTGACCTGTCCTCTTGACCTTCCATTAGGAATATTCATATACGATGATGATCCACCCAGTACATGGGTAGTGTTAAGACACAAACGGTGTATGTTTCCCCTGATGAGGACCAAATAGCCACCTACATCCCTACACATAAATGTACTGGTCCATAATAAAGGTCAATGTTGTATATTCAAGATAATAAAGACAGTTATTATTATTATTATTATCTACCTCATTATACTAAATTTTTCCACGTATTCCAGGAATATCTTTGAGTGTGATTTGCTGATGACTTTACCGGAAGTTAATATTGCCGTGTCAGCAAAATTTGGACAAAGGCAAACCATTCGGACACCATTTGCCTCTACGTCTGGGTGACGCTACCAATAAAATATATGTCAACCTTATCAAAAGTGCTTACTATAACAGTAATAATCTATTAAAACAAAATATATTATGTCAGTATTAAATTTACATTTCGGAACTCTCTCTCCTCTCTCCTCTCTCTCTCTCTCTCTCTCTCTCTCTCAATTTTACGTTTCACCGGCGTTCCATGTGAACTCACATAATGTCTGCTATTATAGTATTATTATTAGATATAGGTGTATTTATACGGAATGCTTCTGTTGGCGTTTTCAAGTTAAAATGTAAATGTTCCGTGCGGTTTTTTTTTTTTTTTTTTGTAAAATTATGTTGAGGTTTCCCTATAAAACAACGGGAATTTGCGGCGTTTACGTTTTCAATAAAGCACGCCGCACAGAAACGTTATGGAATTTGATTGCCAGTTAGGTTGATGCACACAGTTTATTTAAATGAGCAGCAGGTTGCTAGTTTCCAAAATTAAAATATTCGGTTTGAACTGGCTAGATGTCTTCTATACTAGCACACTGCTTACACTATATCAAAGATAAACCATTACTTCGGATTACCGGTTACGGCCTACTGCAAACAGAACGAGAACGAACATCATTGGGCGTAAACAAATTCGTCACCACGTTGTCAATGATTTTAACAAAGTATAGATGTGTACACTTACTGCCCAACTTCTGGTATACCCTATTACTCCGGATTTTGTTGCGCTGTACACTGCTGCAAAAACTGTTGGTATAATGCCTGAAACAATTAAAAAGACTCCTATTTTAAAATTACAGATAAATTCGTAATAAACAAAAATCATAGATAGTTACAACTTCAGAAAGAGACAAATAATTTTTTAAGTAATATTAAACGTTAAAATATTTAACCCTTTAATATCAAGTCTTCCGACTATTAATATTAATTCAAAACTCAATTATGTTACTGCCTTTTATAGCAATAAGTCTTCCGGCTACCAATATCAATTCTGGCAAATTAAAAACTCAAAAATGTTATTGTTTTGACATAAAGGAAAAATAGCCATGGTGAAATATGCTGTCAAAATTTTACCATACAAAGACGCCACATTTACTATTACTCCACCATTACCACCTTTATCTTTCCGCATGTAATCAAGCGCCGTATTTGTTCCGTGAATAAGTCCATTCTGTAAGTAAACATAAGAAGACCCGTACCAATTCTTAAAATTAACTACTGTATTTCCATAAATGGAAGGCACACGTTTTTTAGTCCCCTGCCGGCGAAAGCCGAAGGGGACTTTAGGTTTGCGCTCTGTCCGTCTGTCCGTCCGTCTGTCACGCCTCAGTTTTCCACACTTATTTTCTAAAATTTAGATAATGAACTGATTTTTGGTATGTGAGTCTACCATGATGAGTTGCAGATCAAGTTAGCGTTTCATTCTGGTTCGCAAATTTTTACATGAGTTATGGCCCTTTGAATTTTGAAAATTCACTGAAATTTCAGTTTTCCGCTCTTTTTTTCCTAAATGCTTTTAGATAATGAACTGATTTTTGGTATATGAGTCTACCATGATGAGTTACAGATCAAGTTTACGTTTCGTTTCCATCTGCTAATTTTTACAGGAGTTATGGCCCTTTGATCTTTGAAAATTCACATAAATTTTAGTTTTCCGCACTTTTTTTCTACACGCTTGCAGAAATAGAACTAATGTTTGGTATGTGACTCTACCATGATGAGTTACAGATCAAGTTTATGGTTCGTTTCCATCTGCTAATTTTTACGGGAGTTATGGCCCTTTGAACTTTGAAAATTCACTGAAATTTCAGTTTTCCGCTCTTTTTTTCTACATGCTTGCAGTTAATGAATTGTTTTTTGGTATGCAGGTCAACCATAATGAGTTACAGATCAAGTTTACGTTTCGTTTCATTCCACTAGTTTTTATGGGAGTTATGGCCCTTTGAACTTTGAAAATTCAATGAAATTTCAGTTTTTTGCGCTTTTTTCTACATGCTTGCAGATAATGAATTTTTGAGAACTCCATTGCTGGTTTTTGATTTTACTATGATCAAGTTTTGCTTTACATCTTGAACAACACGTATAAATTATAACTATAAATCTTTGTACTATATAATAAGGTACATTTTACCTAAAACTTTGGGATTAGTGAAATATGCGACTGGTAGGGGACTATGTATTGTTTTGCAATACTCTCAAAATTCTTGTTCTTATTTATTTCTTTTAATTGAAAATGTTTGCATTAAACTCTCAATAAAATGCATTTAAAATGCACTGAACTAACCAAATTATACTTTTAAATGAAAACATTGTTAGTCAGTTATCTTATACATAGAGAAATTATGGGGAAAATTTTGAAATTTGATCAAGTTTTTACACCAATTGGGCCTCATTCAAATGTACATCAGGGTTTTTAGGGTCAGGTAATTCATTGTTGTTCAGGATTTTCCAGGTGTGATCATCATGAATATTCCAATTATGACATAACATTTATAGTTGTTCCAAGTAAGAAGGTACAAAAGTGTCATGTGCTGATTTTAAATGCATTATTTTAATAAAAATTCAAAATCAGTACGTGACAGCAGGGATAATTTGACATAGTTATATTTGTTGTTTTGATAAAAACTTCTACAATTGCTCTATGTACAGAATTAAATTCACTTTTGGATGAGTGGAAAATATTTTTTCCTAATAGGTCAGTATATTTAGTTTTGTATCGAGTTTTCACATTTTTGTGAGTTTCTTTTTTAAGTACGACTTTAGTCTTATATTTACCATGTGCACTAAATTTGTGGAAATACAGTAAATAGTTACATGTATTAATAAATAATCAAATATGCACACCAAGGTGGATGCCCCAGCTGTTAATAAAAGATTCCATCACAAGCATATAGTGGGGACACCACCAACCATGTGGGATACATCTTGCATTGTGTCCCCAGATCTGAAATGCTCTAAAACACTATTTACAATAGGGTAGGGTTAGGTTAGGCGGAAGACATTCGATTGTCCCTACAAAAATGTCCTCGCATTTAAATACTGAAAATGTCTCTACATTGTAGGTAAAAAAACTAACGTATTCTTATATGAATCTCACATTGTCCTCACTATTAATCTCACTTATCCCTACTTTACAGTGTTAAAATATCCACAGAGAGAGAGAGAGAGAGAGAGAGAGAGAGAGAGAGATCGATCTGTTTGTAATTACCAAGTTGATGTCTATTGACATTTCCCAGTCTACTTCATTACAAATACCAGCATTATTTACCAGTATATCAATTCTACCAAACTTTTCTTTTGTTGTCTGAAATACTCCTATAATATAATATGTAATGTGTTATGTAAGCAGTTTTACTTTTGTGGGCTATATATCAAGACCCACGATAGATGCATCCATAACGCCCTTGATGCAAACGCCGATATTTTTACGCCAAGTGATTACAATTAACGCTTTCCTTAGAACTAAACGAAGTGACGATGCGTAGGCGATTCGAAAGCGGTCTCGGGAAAGGGTCTGCTTTAAATGCTTTGATAGTGATAATGTTGAAAATACGGCATGCACAAATTAAATGTGGACCAAATATGACTATTATGATACAGTACAACCTCATTTTATGCCACCCGATAGCTAAAACAACACTGTTTTGAAGTCTCAAGAACCATTTGTTCCGTGTTTCTGTACAAGTCTCTCCGTAAGCAACGCCAATATCCATTAATGTATAAAGCTCAACTGTTTATTTTACCAATCCACAGCAGTGAGATCTTGACAGTAATACATTACGTCTGTATATAGTTTGAATGTTTTCAGTATTTACCTTTTAAATCCGGTATTTTGCGAACATCGCAGTAACTAAATAAAATATTTTCTTTCCCGAATTCTTCACCAAAAACTCTGGCCGTCTGCTGTCCTTGTACGCGATTTACATCACAGAACGACACCTGAAACGCGAAAATATTAGTAACACTCCTACTAAGAAACCGTCAAAGATTTTTGTCATGACTGTAAGTTGATACCGGTCAAAAGTCTCATTCAAAAAATAAATAAATAAATAAATAAATAAATAAATAAATAATTTCAGTTGTTCAACGTCGTTATCATCAAGTTACCCAAAAATTTATTTTAGGAATTATGACCTAATAACACACACAACCTCTTCACCATTATGCACCACTGCGGTAGCTCAGTTGGTAGTGTTCGGTCTGTAAGTGAGAGGCCGTTGGTTCGAACCCCGACCGGGTCAAGACTTGAACTCAGTTTTCTTTCGCCAAGCACTCAACATTACGAAATGAAAGTCACTGTATGAAAACTTAAACAAGGTTTCGTGTCACAGTACGTAGGCGTGGTATTAGCGCAAAGCACAGGCAAAATTTCTGCACCTTCGCCTATAGCTGGCGAGGTTTGTAAATATAAGTGAAACATTCTTGACTAGGACGTTAAACACCGCTACTCAACTCAACTCAAATTTCAATGAAAGTGGTCATCCTAACTCAAGTTATCATCCAGAGACAGACAGACAGAAAACCATATATAAACAACTAAACTCTCAAGATTGCGTGTAGCAAAACTACTTTTCTTTGTACATTATTAGGGTCAAATTATTCATTTTATGCCCTACATTTCGAGGTCTTTGACCTATAATGTCCGGCCAAAATTGATTTTATACCTTTGCTCCTCTCTCGAGTAGAGCTTTCATATAAGCTTTTCCAAGTCCTTGTGCTGCCCCTGTAATAACTGCAACTTTCCCTTTCAATTCCATGTTAAAATTCTGTATACGACATGCAGCGTTACACATACCAAAACATCCGATAATAAAGGTGAATAAATAGGCTTAGTTATTAATTTAATAACAGAGCGTTATCTGAAATGTTTAAATAATGTAACTTTTTAAATATCGTCTAGAAGATGTACGACTTGATTATGAAAAAAAATGAAGGACAGGTCTGGGACTGGAACCACCGTTCTAGATAGATCTACCCTTAGCATCTTGTATCACAAAGCTACTCAACCACCAGCCTCTGCAAACAAATAAAGATCGTACTCTGGTTCTGGTTCTATGTGCCTCCAAAATATACTGGCCTTTAACTTTATGGATCCAGTCCGTTTTAATGCACTTCACCGATTATCGCGTAAAATTTACATTGACATTAATATTAACAAGCATTCTGAGAGTATTGCAAAACAATACATAGTCCCCTACCGGTCGCATATTTCACTAATCCCAAAGTTTTAGGTAAAATGTACCCTATTATATGGTACAAAGATTTATAGTTATAAATTATACCTGCTGTTCAAGATGTAAAGCAAAACTTGATCATAGTAAAATCAAAAACCAACAATGGAGTTCTCAAAAATTCATTATCTGCAAGCATGTAGAAAAAAAGAACTGAAATTTCATTGAATTTTCAAAGTTCAAAGGCCCATAACTCTCATAAAAACTAGTGGAATGAAACGAAACGTAAACTTGATCTGTAACTCATCATGGTTGACCTGCATACCAAAAAAATTCATTAACTGCTAGCGTGTAGAAAAAAAGAGCGGAAAACTGAAATTTCAGTGAATTTTCAAAGTTCAAAGGGCTATAACTCCCGTAAAAATTAGCAGATGGAAACGAAACATAAATTTGATCTGTAAATCATAATAGTAGAGTCACATACCAAACATTAGTTCCATTTCTGCAAGCGTGTAGAAAAAAAAGTGCGGAAAACTAAAATTTCTGTGAATTTTTAAAGATCAAAGGGCCATAACTCCGGTAAAAATTAGCAGATGGAAACGAAACGTAAACTTGATCTATAACTCATCATGGTAGACTCATATACCAAAAATCAGTTCATTATCTAAAAGCATTTAGAAAAAAAAGAGCGGAAAACTGAAATTTCAATGAATTTTCAAAGTTCAAAGGGCCATAACTCATGTAAAAATTTGCGGACCAGAATGAAACGCTAACTTGATCTGCAACTCATTATGGTAGACTCACATACCAAAAATCAGTTCATTATCTAAAAGATTTTAGAAAATAAGTGTGGAAAACTGAGGCGTGACAGACGGACAGAGCGCAAACCTAAAGTCCCCTTTGGCTTTCGCCGGTAGGAGACTAATAATTACTAAACCTGTTTTAATTTTGCAGCACTAGACAACTGTTACGGAATATATTTCCTCATCAAATAGTGCTCAGACCAAAATTGTGAAAATCGAAATATCTATTAATAAAATGTTGAAATGAGAAAAATAGAAGGATTTTTACCAAATAGGTACATATGTTCGAGGATGGGTCACGATAATACACATGTATCATATTTACATCATGAAAAGTAAAGATTAAACATGATCACATCTGTCGGAGACAAATTTCGAATAATTGATGACATGATTAAGATACGTCAAAATATTCTGTTATCCTAAACCCGTTTACCGTGGACATTTTTAGATTATTGGAAAAAAACAGACTACAGAACAAAGGGTTTTACTTTCAAGAAAGGGTTCTTGAAAGTTAAATTCTATTGCACACATTTAGTACAAAGTACGTGTTTTTAAAACAGAAACTAGAAAAACTGTGAGCCACACGCTCACAAAAAATACTCTCCACTCCCCCCACATAAAAAAAATCCATCGGATCAAATTTTTAAATAGGAGTTGCACATCTACATTATATCACAAAGATTGTGTGAAAGTTTCATGAAAATCCATTGAAGGGTTTAGGAGGAGTTGCGGATAAGAGATAGGTACCCTAAGGTGTAACGGAAGGACGGACGGACACCCTTATCACTATATACCCCCCCCCCCAACATTTTAAGCGGGAGTATAATAAGAGTTGTAGTAATTAAAAATGAGTACATACATTTGGCATGTGCCCGAAACAGACGAGAAACAATGACGTCATCTTTATTGTAATGACGTCATTTAGATATTACGTCAGTATCACTTCAAAGACTTGTTTTTTTTTTGCTTTACACTTCCGGCAACAAGACACATGTCATAACCGTTGTATGCGAAATTCGAATACCTAAAGAATTACTGATGACGTGCGAATAGCACAATTTCAGTTTTTTTGGTGAGTATGCTTATAAAAACCTGCGTTGTTGAATGATTGATAGTTTTCCAGCTAGGCCTTATGATAATATTTTCATAATCTGAAAGGCTATTTCAAAGCACGGGTATCTTTTTTTTTCAATTGTCTCCCGTTCTCCTTCCTACAAAAACCACTAAAGTATTGTTTATGTACAGAAGTTTCACCAAAGTTAATCAGTTTTAGTGCTCATAATAGGGTGATAAAACATAAAAATGGTAACATCATGACTGGGCTGCTCGAACCATCACTGAGGTTTCTAGCCAGACCGCCTCACGTTTCATCCGTTTTTTTCACTAAAAAATCCAAAACAGTTGCCGCCCCGAGAATATCGAACCCGCATACAGGCATGATGCTCTACCGCACACATCTACCATCTATCGGGCCCTGCCAAACTCGTGGATTTTTCGGTTGTTTTATAGGTTATAATTTTATTGGGGGGTTGAACTACAATGCCCACAAGCAGCTAAGAAACTATTAATCGACCGAATCATAAGGATGTAAAAGAAAAGGGAATGCTTTGGGACATTCAACCGTTTTAGGTTGCAAATTGAATCCAGTCTGCCACACAAAGCCGTTGTGACTCCAAAACTGATCTTTAACCTTGGCGCCATATTCATAAAAATGTGCTGGCCCCGGTTTCACAATCATTCCTTAGCTAAGATTTTCCTTAACTTAAATTTTGCAAAATTTCAAATCTTAATAATTTTGTTAATTTGCAAAATATTCAGGAATTTAACCCTTTTACTCCCAGACGTTCAAATTATTGACGCTGTGCAAACCCAAAGGCAACGACAGAAACATGACATCAGATCCCACAGTATTATGACGTCGTATTCATCTGTGCACATTGAACTCAGATAATACCAAAATTCATTGATAAATTTTGGAATATTACACCAAATTTATTACTGAACCGATTTTTATGAAATTTTCATTGTGACAATCTTTAATTGAATACCATTTTCATGATAAAAACATTTAAGGCCATTGCATTCTCTTAAAAAATCAATCGTGAAACAAGTTGACCAAAAATCTAAAAAAATAAATAAAATAAACAAAATCGTTTCAAGTTTTTAAGTGTTTTTTTTTTTTTTTTTTTTTTTTAGATTAGATTATTGAATCGAAATTTTGATTGATCGTGACTAAGAGTAACCCTGGGGCATCGGGCGCAGGACATTTAAGCGAAAATTAAAAAAAACTCATAGTGGACTTTTGAGCGACGACTTTAGTGGACATTTGAGCGACAGATTTTAAACATTATGGACGTTTGAGCGATAGTTTAAATCTACTTTCTGCTTCAGTATGAAGAGAAAACGCGAAAATTTTAACAGAAATATGCAAAAAGTGAGATCGCAACAGATTTACATGTATCCTGGAATTTAAATATCTGGCTAAAATTTATGTTATTTTACTGCTTTATCCTGTTTTTACCAAGTTTTAACAGTTTTATTAATTGTAGTGCTAGACTGTTAATGGAAAAAAAATTAATTGGTGCTTTTCAAAAACTTTATCCCTGCTCAAAATCCTACATCCATATTTTTGGACAAGAAAAAATGTCGCTTAAATGTCTACCATGAGGAATTTCGCTAAAATGGGTTAAAATTTTGTCACTCAAATGTCCATTACTTTGTCGCTCAAATGTCCATTACTTTGACGCTCAAACGTCCGTTTATTTTCGCTCTTTTTGTCCTATGCTTTCGCTCAAATGTCCAACGCTGGGGCCACCATTCGAAAAGTGTAAGCTGCTTCTGCGCTCGCGCTAGATTTTTACATTATTTCTGTAATATTTTGTAATGAAATTTTATACACTTATCGGGTATGGGTATTTCTAATAAACTTTTGAGGATTCTATTATTTTCAGAGTGAATTTTACGTTTGGGCAATTTTTAAAAAAAATATTTTGAATGCATAATCATGTATTCTGTAAAACACCCTGAACATCAATTGATTGAATGGATAAGATTTCACATCCAAGTCAATAATATTTTACTTACATCGCGGCGTCACCAGCTATAGATAAATTGACAGAAATTTTTACCTTTGCAGTGCGCTGAGATCAATGTGCAGGGATGGTTCTTCGGGTAGATACCACGCGTGACTTTATACAGGGAATAGGTTTTTAAGGTCTCTTCAGAAGGACCAGGTGACTTAAATTTTTTATCGCCAAGTGCTTGGCGGAAGACTCCGGATGTGGTTCGAACCCACGACCTCTCACATACGAAGTAAAAAATTCAGCCAGACAGAATATCTTTATCAGAGAAAGTAAAGGTATCGCAGCATAAACTTTTAGATTTTATTACAATTAACTCTAGTATTCGAAAAAATACAGAATTATTATGCGCACACAGTATGAAGACTGTGTGAATGAATGTTCAGTGAAATTGTACAGTAGCAACTCTTTGTTTCTGATCATGAAGCGAGAAATGAATGAAACTGGACATGTTTAATACAGTAAGCGAGTACTTTTAATCAAAGATTAAGCATATACTGTAATATCTTGAACAAGCTTTATGAAAACGATGGAAATTGTATACCATTTCAAAAAATCGCTATCATATATACCTGCATACATTCGACAGTAAGGGTACTTGAACACGAGAAAAATCAACAAAACACCCCGACGGGTCGCGGAAAACGTATAAATTCTCTGATATGTTGTTATTTCTATTGAAACAAACAATTTTCAAGGCAACATATAAAATATCGGTAATTTCTTTGTCCAGATAGCTCAAAATTAAAACAAAATAATTCAATGTTTGTCTCAAAAAAGGGAATAGAAACGTTTATATTGTTTATACTGTGAAAGTAAAACAACATTTATTTTTGCTGAGTTTGTCGACAATCATAACATTTCACAAATTCATTTAGTAGATTGCTCGTTCCCGGTATGCTAACATGTGTGAGGATGGGGTTCGAACCCTTCCCGAATTAGACCAAGACTTAAAAATACGTAGGTAGTGGTTGCCCTTTTGTTCTAGTTCTTTATTACTCTCAAAACCACCAGAGGTGGTACCTCCTATACATAATTATACATAATATGGCGATTGATACAATGTATAGAATATAACAGTATACCATAAAGTAATAGAATATAGCACAACACTATCATATAAACTATATACATATAGTGTTTTAGAATACTTTACCAGAGAATTAACATAAAACTAGAAAAACTGTGAGCCACAAGCTCACAAAAAATACCCCGCTCCCCCCCCCCCCCCTCCACAAAAAAAATCCATCGGATCAAATTTTTATATAGGAGGTGCACAGCTACATTCATGAAAATCCATTGAAGGGTTTAGGAGGAGTTGCGAATAAGAGATAGGTACCTTAAGGTGTAACGGAAGGATGGAAGGACGGACCGACACACGGACGACACCCCTATCACTATATACCCCCACTTTTTAAGCGGGGGATATAATAATGGTATTTGTTTGAATAATAAGCAGAGCAGTACGACGAGTGATTGGGAAATGTCCCCACCAACAAGTACAAACTGCAGTTCTTATTATCCAAAACAATTTATCCATTTTTTATAAAAAAAAATTACCTCTTGTGTTAGCTGTAAAATTTTAGACCCTCCATTCATTCACCGAATCGGTCAATGCTTTTAAATCTGTGGTATCTGTAGTAAAATATCTTTTGGTGCCAATCACATCTTGACACACAATGCTTATAGTCATTGTCATCTATCCTAGTGATCTTGAACTGATTCTCTTGTACCTCAAATATGTCGCCAACGAAAGGCTACATTTGATAAAATATGAGCTACCTGTACAGACAACAGAAAAGCTTACGACCTTATAAAATTTAATTTTGAAATTTTCTCAAATGTTATAAATACTGTAATAAGTCACATGTCATTTTAAACATTCAAAGCTCGCTAACTTTTTGCATAATGTTATTAAATACTAGAGGAATTTAGAGAAAACGAAGGATAAATGGTGAATTCATGACCATTCGCTCTGATTTACATGTTCAACAAACGAATACTGAAATGCCTTAGACTTATGTTTTCAAAAACACATTAGATAAACCTTTAATGCATTACTTGGTGAGATCTATTTACATATTACAATCGCAGGACTACAATACTAATTTTAGATAATTCTACTCAGGTTAGACCCAACTTCGTCGCTTCAGAAATGTACGGTTTGATTGAACTTCCGTACCACACTCATAGTGTATCAATAGAGAGCGTCAAGATTTACATTCATCGATACATAAAACAATGTGATACATGCACTCATACTTATATTGTGTACGTATACACTGTAGCTCTTTTTATACCCCCTTAAAAAGTGGAGGTATATAGTGATAGGGGTGTCTGTCCGTGTTTCCGTCCGTCCTTCCGTTACACCCTAGGGTACCTATCTCTTTTATCCGCAACTCCTCCTAAACCCTTCAATGGATTTTCATTAAACTTTCACACAATCTTTGTGATATAATGTAGATGTGCACCTCCTATTTAAAAATTTGATCCGATGGATTTTTATATGTGGGGGAGCGGGGGATTTTTTTGTGAGATTTTTTGTGAGATTGTGGCTCACAGTTTTCTAGTTTGGTTAGTTTTTACTAGATAACCTATGTGGATATTATATTAACAGTTATAGTGGTATCCAAGTCACTGAAGAATCGAACCTGGAGATTGGTTGGTTGGTTGGTCGAATGCTGCTTAACGTCACATCGGCAATTTTCAGCTTTTTGCGACGAGAACTATTTTATTAATCTCTATAGATTAATCTATGAACAATTTTGTGTATGCATGTGAAGTGCGAGTGTGTTGTATGGTCTGCCTTGTACTAACGCGCTCAGGGCGACTTTAAAGTGCTAGTTCACAGAGTCAGTACACCGCAGACAATCGTACTACTCCCCTGAACCATTTTACTGATGCCAAGTGAACCAGTAAAGGCCAACGGCAATGAACATTCACTTTCCCCACATGTGGTTTGAGCGGGACTCGCAGCGGTGAGACTGACGTCTTATCCATTAGGCCACCACGGCATCTCCCGTACCTGGAGAGTAAACTCGGGTTTTCCGATAGCTCAATTCCACATCTAAATATCAAAATATCACAGGAACTTTATTTCTTTATTTTAAAATAAAAATAAATAAATAAATAAATAAATAAATCTTTCCAATTAAGGTCGAGCCCCAAAAGGTAGGACTTCCATGGTTGCGGTAGTGCGAGTGACATTTTTCGAGCGGTGGTCTGGAGTTGTACCCTTGGTCACGATCAGGTATAAAACTTTGAATAAAAAATCTAAACAGGGGTTCAAAATTATGTTTTGTAATGGAAGGTCCAGGACCTTTTGCCTTTATTTTTGGCAGGTCCCACATAAAGTTTTGAAAGTCCAATATCAACATTGAAAGATCCATGTGCAATTATGTAATTATATTGAAAAAGTAAAAATGGCAGGTTCAGCGGACTTTTACAATTTAAATATTAATGGTCCCAAGGTAAAATCAATAGGTCCCGGACCTCGGATCCAGGGAATTTTGAACCCCTGCTAAAAATCCAAAAGCTCAAAAACTAACACTATTTTGAATATATGCTTTTTTAGATTTTTGACAGTCAAAAACCTTAATTCTAAAAACTCAAAAAGATTTTGTATACATTTGGTATTTTAGGTTTTAAGTTAAAATTTCAAATATCTGAAGTTCTAAAACTTCTGAGAATTTTAAATTGTTAAGTGTTACACAGACCATACACAAGTTGACCGTCTTACGACATGATTCTTTCTTGTCAGACAGAAAATAGTGACCTAGCACCAAAATAAAATCGCATGTAGCTTACGTCATAGGTTTCCGTGACGCATATTACGTCATTGGCGTAAATGACGTTATGTGAGCTTACATACGTCACCAACGTAAAATAAACTTAACCGACCAGCGTAAATATGAATGACAATTATAAACACTTTATATCTTGAAATTGAATGTAAACCAATTAAACGACATATTTGTCGCTTTGGTAGTTTACCCCTAAACGACAAATTTGTCGCTTTGGTACTGAACCCATAAACGACAAATATGTCGTCTTGGGAGTAAAAGGGTTAAGGTGTCAATTTTAAGATAATGAAAGCAACATGAACTGTGGGACGTCAAATATATCCCGGGTAATTATAGATACAGAGACATAATACTTATCAACAATATTGTAATGGCGACTATAAAACCGTTTGAAGGCCTTGATAAGTCTAAGCTTGCAATATCTTTGGGTCAACAATTCATTTGTAATCAGCTTACCTCGATGTATAAAGTTCATGTAGTGAGAACAAGCTCTACCATTGGGTGATAATGAGGCAGAACTTGAAGAGTCAGTTGCATCTTTTATTTCAAGCTCACTAGGATAAATAAAATTCACATAGTCTCCAAATTTAGGCTGGTTAAGTATGTACATGTATCTGTATGTGGAGTTGAATAGTTTAGCGACACTCTTCTCGCCAGATTATAAAATGAAGTCTCTGTGACCGTATGATTCACAGAATAAACCAGATCTTTTGGATATTTTAATTTGACTTTTTGGGGGTCTTTCAGATCAGATAGTTCACTTCGCGATTTCTTTGTCGAATAGGTTATGCATTTTGTGTAAAATTGAAAACTTTATCAAGATTATCTTTATCTGTTTGAAACGATAATGATGTTGATATTTTTCTTCTTGATTTTTTTTCTAAATGAGATCTACAGTATACCATAGATAAGTTTACATCAATTACAACAGCTATTGTTGGATAGATTTTAATACATTTGTAAATGTTTCAATTCGTGAACACAAGTTTGGATGAAGACAAGTTCGGACCTTCCGTCTTTACATTATTCTATCCTTTAGGATTTTTAGGACGGCATGGTAGGTAATCTCGCTTCGGATAATCTAATGGACTATTTATGGACTTTTGTGATTGCACCAACACTTTTTTTTAAAATTTAAAAGCAGAGATTTTTCAGCGTTTCAACACAATCCAAGCTAAGAATTTAAAGTCTTAATTGTTCTTGACTTAATGTAAAGATAAAGTTTTTTACGGTACTGCTGAACCACCACTGCAGCTCAGTTGGTAGGGCGTTCGCTCCGAATGTGGGAGGTCGTGGGTTCGAACCCCGACCGGGTCTAAATAAGACTTGAAAATAGGAAGTGACTGTTCCTTCCCCAAACACTCGGCATTTAGGAATTAAAGTCGCGGGGTCCTTCGGAAGAAACCTTAAAAACCGATGCCCCGTGTTACGACAGGCGTGGCACGTAAAAGAACCACATATAGCGTAATTGCTACATATAGGGCAACGCAAGGGTAAAAATTCCTGTCACTTCACCTATTGACGTCTCGATAAAAGTGAAATAATCTTGACTGGGACGTAAAACACCATTCAATCAATCAGTACTGTTGAGTTTAATACCATCGAGGATTTTTCCATTACAGGTTCAGGCCCCGGTTCCTTAATATAGCAAAATTTTGTTAATCTCTTATTGGGACTACTGATGAATATTTTTGTCCAAGCTAAATGCAATTTTTTTAAATCTAGAAATTCTCAATTTATCTTATTCCACACATGGCAGGTGAAGCTAGCTATAAACAGGACGTGCTTTTCTTTCCTGGGCACCCGGTCTCACTTCCCTGATGTAAGTGCACCTGTTTAATTTAATTAGTTAGTTTCAAAATTTCTCGTACTTTGCTTTGGGATTGTGATTTGGACATGGACCGCTATGGTGTTTTTTTTTCATTTGATAGCCTATGAAACATCACCAACAAACTTGCAATATGCAGATGCGGTGCCCATCAAGCCCGTTGATATCTGACAGAAAATTCAACCATGCGTGTTACCGACGTATGTACATGTAAATACTAGTAGATATCGCGGCTTAAAAATGCTATACCAAAGCTCGCAAATCCGCTCAGTTATAATGAGGAGGCTGACTCTATAGTTTTGTATTATGTTAAATAACGATATCAATTATATTTTTCAGCTCTGACGTTGGCGTGACATTTCTATTCTTGAACAAATGGATGACAGACACAATTCAAAGACACCAAATACCGGTATTAGTTCACCAGACAACAGATATAGACTGAAGTCAGCATCAGTTATTCTCACAAAACTAGAACCAGGCGTAGAATTCTCACCCAAACGACCATCTGTTTGTTGGACAGAACATTCGGAAGTTAAAGGGATAACACGACGCAGTACTCCCAAAAAGGGCGACGACGACAAGACAGCTGACTACAAACAGCAAGGATCACCAAGTCACTTCACCCGTATTAAAACTAGATCAGATGGAAATATTCAGGATAACGCTAAAACTAATGATGAAGTACATCCCGAGGTGCTACAAACTGTGAAAAATAAGAAAGACTTCACAAATTTTACACCAGTAAAGACACAAGAAATGGGTTATCCCGGTAGTTCTTTGTTCGTTGAGGACGCGAAAGAAGACAACATACACACATGGACAAGACAAAGGAATAGAAATAGTGCAGATGATGACACTGTTGGTGGCGCAAAAAATATAAATATAAACAGCAGAGATGACACTGTTGGCAGCACTAATAAAGATGTAAAACTTCTTCCTTCTTATTCTATCATTAAAAATAAGACAAATGCTACAATTAAAAGACATCATCGACTGAAGCAAAAAGGAGTAGTACACACAGTGACGATAGAACCAGACTTTGATAACAGCAGTAAAAACGTCGTCATCAGGACGCAGAACATACCGGTGATACATGGCGGCGAGAATAAAACAACAACGGAGAAAAATGTGGGCACTAAACAACAGCAAGTTATATCGCCTAAACGGGACGAAAGTATCGTGATAATGCCTTTTGCTGAGAAAAAAGTCGAGAAACGAACAACAACAACAACAACCAAAGGCCAGAAAAGCAACGATAAACTAGAAAAAATATCGAAAATGTTAAGAGAAAAATCGTCATACGTATGGCCAAGAGCTCTGATAAAAGAAGAAAGAAAAACACCACAGAAAACAAAACGTCAAAGTGATTCGTATCCAAATAGGTCCTCAAAACGTAAATGTAGTTCTCTTGTAAATAATGAATCGGGAATCGTAAACACTGAAAACATAACTAGGACAAAGATTGATAAAGAGGTCAAAGTGAAAGTAGAAACAGAGGAGGGAAAACCAAATATAAATATAACAGAAGTTAAGAACAATACAACCACTAGTACATCTTTATCAAACGAGAAGAAAGAGAGTGTGCACAAGGTTGAGACTAAATCGAAACTGAAAACAGAGTTGGCCGTGAAAAGTGACCATACAACCGGAAATAATAAAATGAACTCGTTATGGACAGGGAAAACTTTTAGCGGGTGCATGCTTGTGAGCGCGTGTGCAGCAACTGTAAAACACGATGAGAAAAGACAGCAAAGAACAATACCGGCAATATTATCCAGATCCAAAAGCAGCAAACCTTCACCCGCGAATTCAAAAGTTAACACGGACAGTCCAAAGTCAAAAGAACCTAAGGATAAAGTTAGACAAATTGAAAACAACGAAACAAGACAGAGTGGTGTCAATAAAGGAAAAGAGCGAACTGGAAGAAAGCAGACATACACTAATATCAAGCCATGGATGTTTCCGTCATTACAAAATCGTCCATCGTTTTGTAGACCGTTTCCGTCAGACTTGCCAACGTGGTCACAATTCAGCATGCTATTTCAGGAATCTAACGGTTACAGCTTGGAGACGCAGCAGTCACTATATACCTATTATAACGATATGTGTCGAAATTACTACAAAAATATTAACGCAATGTACTCGCAATATAATGCAAGAGGGGTCGGTCCCGCTGGTGGTGTTGGTAGCTACCGAGAAACTAATCCTCCAACGGTCAACACATCAAATCCCTCTAGTTCAAGTTACAACCGTGAAACGCTTCATACCACAAATACAAAATTTCCCAATGTGAACATGTTCCCTCTGGCAGCAATGCAGCAGCAGATTAATAAGGTTGGAGGTTACATCACCCCTAATGCCCGATGGGTACCTTACCATAATCAGCGTGCTGATAAAAATACATTTGTAACTTACGCGGGAAAACATTTTCCCACGTCATCGCATACAACAAACACGCCTAGTCTTGATAAGGCATCAACCCAGGAAAGCCATTTGGCAGGGAACCCTACAAACATGAAAACGCAGAATGGAGGCAATCACAAGTTTATTCTTCCAAGATCCGGTGGAAGTAGTCAAGCATCCATGACAGGAAAATATACACAAGCTGCATCCAACATGGCCGTTAAAGAAACAAGCGTTGTTTTAGACAAACTAAGAATCGGCAAGCCATTGAAGGCTAGTACTCCAAAGAGGAGTTCGCAAAAAGACAATAAATTCCTGGAGGTGAGTGGTGGTTCCATGACGTTGTCTTCAGTAAAACGCAGAAGTGACGTCACAACTGATAACAGCGGTAAAACTGACGCTCCTACACATAACGGTAATGGTGGTAAAACTGAGACACCCAAGTACAATTGTAACAGTAGCAAAACTGACGCATTTCACTGTGATGATAACAGCATAATTGACACATCTCAGTGTAATGATAACTGCACGTCAAATCCAGAAGACGGAAACACTCTTGGTCTCGTTTACGCTTTCAAAGAAAAGCCATGTGATGAATTTAAAACGAAACCTAATGAAAATAATATCGTTCAATCTGCAAAGAGTAATATTGACCAGGATATAAAGACCAATGCCGCCCAAGCTGTTAAAACCAATATCGACCAGGCTCAAAAAACCAATATCGACCAGGATCAAAAAGGCGATATCGACCAGACTGCAAAAGCACCAGGCATAGATCTTTCAAAATCGGACAAGATGGTAAAGCAAGGAAAAGATAAATGGTTAGTCGTTGATCAAAAGAAACCGAACATTGCAGAGACAACCCAGGATGGCTCACAACAAAGTCGTTTTAAATCTGACATCCATCAATTTGGTACAGACACAGAGGGCGACATCCTGCACCTGTATGACCATGCTTATACTAAAACACCGGATAGCTCTCCTTGTAAAGCGGGGACTTCACAAATTCGTAATCGTGATGACCATACATCAGTCTGTGGCGATCAGATAAATCAACAAGTTCCGGTTTACGCAGTTACATATGGCAACAAATTGTTGTTGTTATCTGCAAATAAAATAGACAGTAACAAAATGTCACCTAATGCATGTCAATCAGATTCGGTTTTGCAACCAACTAGTAAACTGGCTTCTCCGGGCAAGAGACAAGTGAAAGTTTCTACAACTAGAAAGAAACGTGTGACTAAACATACTTATAAAAAGCCTGCGTTTAAAGGGATATCGAGAAAACGCGTGAACTTCGCAAAACATTTATATCTTGGGCGTTCAAGCCGCAAGTCTGAAACTGAAGTCAACATGCAGGAAAAGAAAATCTCTACTCCTAGGTACATGTGTGCCGTATGCATCTGTATTGACAAAAATGATCTGAATTCCCTATCATACACCGTCAGCACTCTATCAATAACAGTAACTGGTAACGTCACAGATTCGTCCCAAAAGGAAAATTCCTTTTATAAAGCTCGCTTAACATACGATTTGGAATTTGGTGATTTGAAGCATTTAGAGACGGAATGTTTAAAGACTGGTTTCTATCACATCGCAGAGAAGTGTTCTGTCGGCGGAGATGTCAACAGATCCGTCGAGGCGGCGACCCTCGTTCCATATCCAGCAGATATCGACGATTTACCGGAAGATAGTTCCTGGATCGCCATTGGTGAAATGCACACAATATTCGACTCCGTCTTGCCAAAAGTACCTTCTGGGGACTTACAGTCGTTGTTGAAATCGGTCTTACCGAAGGATTCTTTTCTTTCTGGTTCAATGTACTTTATCAATGAAAAATATCGACCCAAACGGGATGCAAGAATATGGTACGACAAACATTTCGACTATTTTACTAAAAAGTACTGTCGTTCTAAGAGAGTGAATTCAGGGTCCATCAACAAAGAAAAAATATTCAGTGTATAGATGTTCAGTGAAAATGTACATTTTCTTAAATATGGTAGAGTGATCTTGTAGATATCATTGTTGTCTTGTTGTACGAAAATATTCAATCACAAGTGAAGTTGGTTCTGTATTGCAACTTACTATGTGGAATAATTGTCTATTATATAAGTGGCTTTATCGTGACATTTTATTTCCTTAACAACCAACTTAAAGTCTTGGGCAAGAATGTGTGATCAACACAAAGAACTCTTGTGTTTTACCATATTTGTGGTTAAAAACATTACTAACAACATAAATGTATACTTTGAAAGAACTGATCCGTCTGTGTTCCTGCTCATATTCAATGTTTTATTTTGGCCATGAGCTGGTTTTTTTTTTTTTCATTACATTTAAATGTTAAAAACATGCATGTTATTGTTTCAAGTATTTTGTCCATAATGTATGTTATTGTTTCAAGTATCTTGTCCATAATGATTACAGTTAATATTTTTAGTTTTCGGAATTCCGTCCCTGTTACTCAGTTTTTAAGAGTATAAAAATATGTGATTGTTTTAATTAGACAAACATACATATCTATATGTTTTAAAATATCCTGTGATTTTATTATGTTGGAGTTTACAGTAGGATTAAATCCACTAATTGAAATAATGACCTTTGTTGTTTCAAGTTAAGATGGGTGGCTTCATTACAAGTAAGACACTTAAACAAATGAAAGTCAAACCATGTACCCCCACCCATACATAACTCCTGGGGTCATTAAATATTGTGGACAACGGGACATCTCCCCATCATCAATAAAAAGGGTCACTGATGACAAGGCATGTAAATGTATGTGTCTGCTTGTCAATATTCTCACACCGATTGCTAGAATAACAGGATCAGAATGGTGTGCAATACCTAAATCCACCTTAAAAATCTAGAACAAAGAAAAAAATAACTAACACATAATTTTAATGAAATGTATGCATTATTTGCCCAGCCTACGTTTAACCTAACTTGTCAGTTTCAGTTTTTACTTTGCTTCTGGTTTGTGATTTGGACAGGTTTGTTTTTGATTGCATCATAAAATTATACAGAACAAATATTATTTATTTGCAAGAGCTGAACCAGCACATTCTATAATTACATGCCTGTCTGATCTGGTATTTCTAGCAGACAAGTCTAACAAGAATTAGATATTACATCCATTTTACAACTTTCAAAAGGATTACTGCAAAGTTTATAATAAGGACACCTGTCCATTATGATGGGAAAATCAATATCCTTTATTGATTGAAATTTACAATGGATCTTGTGCTAAGGAAGTTCAGAAAAGCCTAATTAATCTCCTTGTTGTTCACTCACAAGTTAGGGTGTCTACTTGCCAACATGCATTAAAGACTGCATAGCGAGAATGAGATGAGTTGAATTGATTAATGGGGTTTAATGTCCAATTCAAGATAATTTCACTTATATTGAGACGTCGCTAGCTATAGGCGGAGATGCAGAAATTTTGCCTGTGCCTTGCACTGATGGCATTATACAGCAGGGTTCTTTATGGTGTCACACTAACATAACATGGGACCTCTTTTTTTAGTTCACATCCAAAAGAACTGTGACTTTAATTTCGTAATGCAGAGTGCTTGGCAAAAGAACAGTCACTACCCACTTTCAAGTCTTTGGTCAGACCCAGTCAGGGTTCGAGGCCTGGCTGGTTCTAGTAAAATTACATACCATTATCTATCTGGGAAAGAGTGGCTCAAATGGGATATCTAATGAGAAGTTCCCAAAATATAAAATATTATAGAGCAAAACACTAAACCTAATTTTACATAAACTTTTATTATATATAAATATCTGTGTGAAACAGATGACATTCTTTTGTATATAACATATGTAAATTCATAATGGTTATACCATTTCTGTTGGTAAAAACAATAATTAAACAAAACACAATATTATGTATGTATAACTCTTAAGTAGACTTAAAATACAGCCAGTCCAGGTTTGGAACATTTTCCAAACAAAATGAAAACCTACTATTAATGAAAAAAGCAAAAATAAAGAAAATATGTTAATTATTTCTAAAATTTACAGAACAAGGACTTGACATACACCAAAGTCTACATTTACAACAAAAAACATGATACTATTGCCTTATCTTAAAATTAAATATAACAAAATTGCACTTGGACAAAGTTATAAACAATGTTGATTCTCCAAACTACCTCCAAGAAAAACTCTGACATCAATTTATATGAAATTTGACATATAGTGTACAAAATATGAAATGGTTAACCTAGTCTAGTCTTCTTTACTCTAGATTTCTAAATTTTACTAAAAACTTTGAAAAAAACTATTTTTTTCACACAGCACTACTGAGATACAACACATACAATACAAGTATTACTGTAAACCAACTTTTATTCACTTGCGACTAACTTTTGCATGATTCCCGAGGACAAAATAATCACAAAAACTGATCGCCGCAAACTAATTTTTATAATGGTATTATTTATAAGAAAAATTTAGCCTAGTTCATATCGCAAAAATTTAACAGTTGTCAAATTGTTTTGTTAAGAGAATCGCCACGAATAAAAGTTGGTTAACAATATCAATTTGCTAATAAAACAATAGATGTAGAGAAATGATTTAAACCAAACTCTGGTCAGTAAACCAATTTTTATTTGCAGCTACGAACTTTCCTGATTTTTTAATTCAAACTACAAACTGTCATGACTTATACTAACTGAAATAATATATAAATATAGCCTTATATATGTTCATGTTTGTTGTGATCTATATCATTGCGATTTTACCCTCCTTGTAACACATGGAGAAGTGGATAGCGTGCAAATAAATATAGTTTTACACTATATTCAATGGTGGATTAGATATTATGATAAATGGAAATGGAAAAATGTCATTGATTGAAATGAAATTTAAATGCATGTTCAACGTGCTGCCTGTCACTCTCTTGTCTAATCAAGTATAACTGTCCTTCGTAATACATTTATATGTCTATCAGATGTTTAATTCATTTTACACTGATCTCTATCCGAGATGATGGCAGTTTCACACCATTTAACACTCGTCTAATTTTAATACCAGGACTGCCACCTTTTCTTGGTTTTTCAGACATCTAGATATATCCACTGCTGCTTTATAGGGTAAACTTGAGCATTCTGTTCAATCATCAATGTAAGGTAACCAAAATGACTGAAAAATAAATCAAATAATCAAAAGGTGTGAGTTAAATCTCCATAATATTTCAATGACTAGTTTTCAGTGGGTATAATAAAGTTAAATAGAAGTCTTTACACTCGTATCAATGTGTGACACATTGAATAGAGATTTGCATTTATTTTTTATAATAGATTGCAGATTGAGGCTATTGATTCATATTACAGATTGACTTGACCAAAAATTATCAAAATTAATATTTTGTTGTTGTGTTGATTCAAATATATTATTACTATGTCAAACTTCATTGAATTCAGTTTAGTCCATATAATGCTATGTCTCTGAATGGACAAAGGGAAACAACTCCACAACTGCTGTATCTGTTTTATGATAATTTAAGAAAAATTGCAGTTAACAAGCTGCAAAAAATAGGGCATGTAATCAGACATTAAACAATTTTCGTCATGCTGTAGAGCAAAATGTACATATTTCTTTCTGTTTATTAATACATTCATTATTTTTCTAAATATTAATTACGGTATTCTACCACACAACTGATCTGTAAATCTTTTTTTCCCTGCCCTTCCCTCCCTTTTTCAGTTTTTTTTTTCTTCTGTTTTTATGTTTTAAATAGAAATTGAATGAAAGTCAAGCATGCACTCGATCATAAACCACGTAACCTCTTTAAATTTCAATTTCGGAAAATTAATATTCACAGAAGCTATATTTACCATATTTGTACAAGAGGTTGCTAACATCATATATTTAGGATCAAACTGTACACATTGGACTGGTCCAGGATGATCACAGTTTAATACAGCTACTTTACAACCTGTGTCTGTATTCCAACAATGAATTCTTCCATCAGTTGAACCTGTAAAATTAAAACAATCTAAACTTATATTGAAAAGTATAAAATCTGAATTAATATTGAAAACTAAAAAAATACAAATTAACACTGAAAACTGTATAAACTTTGCAACAACAACAAAAAAAAAAAAAAAAAAAAAAAAAAAAAAAAAAAAAAAAATAGTGTTGTGTTATATTAAAGAATTACTTTTAAATGAAATACATAGTCTGGGGACTAGAAAAACCATTGGATATATACACATATTTCCCTTTTCTAGATCATATAGTTCAGAAAGTTTTGCTGCAAGAATAGTTATGATACATGCACACAATGACATTTAAAAATTAAATTATTTCAAGTTTTGTATGTGTTGATACAGATAACATATAATCAGATTACAAGGGACTCACCTGAGAAAACAAACTGTGAATCAGGACTAAAGGAAGCTTCTAAACCAATACCTTTATTATTTGCTATACCCTGTAAAAATAGAAACAATAAAAATCCAAGAAAAAAACATCTTTCATTCAGTAAGGTGAGTGATAAAGTGTTAGACCTCAAACCTGACCAACTAACCAAAGTTTCTGAGTCTTTCAGAGCTGGGGTTGTACCAATTAGACATGTGAAAACATTCTAATAAACTGTGGTTGCTCTTTTTTTAATTTTGCACATATTTTTGTTCTGGTGTGTTTTAAGTTTCCATGCACAAATTATTCAGCTCTAAAGTTCTATTTTTTATATTCTTTACCAAGGAACTTTACAGATTGCTCAATACCAAGCATGTAATCAAGTGGTTTTATCAATGATAATGGAAAATATGATAAGACATTTATGTGATTATATGGACCTGACAAAGCTAACATAATTTTAATCAGGTCTGTATAAGCACACACATGACAGATGACTAGCCACGCCCACAATTTTCTGAGAAAGAGCCAGCATGCTTGAATTACACGCAAAAAGAATGAAAACTCTGCCTGAATTGTGCCATTTAAAGACTTCACTGACACTAGTGCGTTATTTGTTGCAGTGACACTGCTTTGGTACCGTGATGGCGGACAGTGTCGGAACATAATATGCATGGCCGACGATATGTCAATTAGCACATGTATATCAAAAGACATTAATAGTTCAAATATGTAGCACATAAAATCAAAATTTCTTGGTTATTTATCCCGTGTCAAAATTCCTCCTCAACATTTTCTGAGGTGTGTAGAACTATTAAAATAAGCATTTTCCATCTCCTTCCTTGTATTGGCAGGGATCTTTTTCAAAGGCAACTTTATCTAGTTTCAATCTCAATTAGAAGTGTACATGTTTACCCAAGTAATGAGCACTTGCACATAATCAACTGAATCTCTACATATTAATGTAAACAATTCAAAAATGAAACTAGAAACTCCAGGCATTGAACATAATTGAAAATGAAAACAGAATGGTAGTAATTTTGATTTACAAGTATATGACCTTTTGCACATTCTATTTTCCCAATTATATCAGGTTTTGTTTATGTATTTTTTATATATTTTTTAATTTCTTTTAATTTTTACATAGGTTTAACTCTGAAATAAGATTAATACTTGGTTTTATATACCTACCATAAATGTCTGAAGGGGATTTCCCTGGAAAGCATCAATGAGTCTCACAATCTGACCATTGGTGGATATAAGAATAAGTTTACCATCTGGGCTAAATTTCATACCTGTCCAATCACAATCCTTGTCTTGTGTTAATTTGAAATTAGCAAACGGTCCCTGAAATAAGGATGATAAAATTAGATACACAATCGGTGCACTGTTTCAAAAAAGTCAGCAAGGTGACAACAGTTGTCTGTTACTTGTTTGGATTTGAAGTTCATTGCTTACTTCTATTTAGTTTATGTTTTGCAATACTTGCTGTTTACTTTAAGAAATTTGTCTTCTACTCGAAAATTTACCAAAAGGTCTGCACAATTTACCTGGAATGTTTTTATTTATATACATTCAGTTAAATTTACCGTAATATCTTATCATCATCTTGTGTAATTATGTTTTTTGATTGGTCAGACATAATCATGTACTGTCCTTATACATTTGTAACCTTATAACTGTAAATAATAACATCAGGAGTCCATCTGATACAATATATAATGCAGCATTTGCTTCATGTAACTGTGTGCAATCCTTTGTAAAGTTTGTATCAACATGCAAAACAAAGTACATAAATATGAAAGGAAAAACTTCATTCAACTTGTAAAATAAACATGACAAAGCTTCTTACCCTGTCAAAGGACCGGAGATCATAAAGCTTAACACATTCTGAATTTATACCAGCAGCAAATATTAAACCTTCAGGATCAAATGCTGCTACAGGCCTGCCTGGTAAATGCATTAAACCCTGAAATTGAAAATAAAACAAAATCTAAGTTGATCAAGCAAGAATTTTAACAAAAATTTTTGTCCCCCAATGCAGTTTTATTTCACTTATATAGGCGTCGGCAGCTACAAGTGATATTATTGGAAATTACACTATGCAACAGGCTTATGAAAATGAACAGTGTAGGATAAAATTTATTCTGCCCTTTTTACACCAAAGGAACCTTAAATGACAAGTTTATGGCCAATTTAGACAAAGCCAAAGGTCTTATGAACCATGCATGTATCATAACATCACCAGTGCTTCAGATTGTTTTTACAGATAGTGGGCCACAAGGGCCCACCAGGTCCAATAACAAGGGGTCATTTCTTGTTATAGTGGGTCATGTTTTGCCACATAATTAAATGTTATGCCACGACCACGTGACTGAAAGTGAAAGTCGGCACTTGACATCTTCATATAATGCACCAAAAGCGATCTTGTCATCTGCTAATTTATACTTTGTTAACCTTTACGATATATTTTAAACTCTTTCAACTCCATGATTCATTTTATGTATCTACTTCTCTGCGCTTTGTGTTGTTTTAAAAAATGTGAATAGAGTCGTCTGCATCTCATAGCCATGGTTGCCGCTAGCATATTAAATGAACGACAACGTCCGAGGTCATAAAAAGTTTTATTACGAGTTCTCCCCCTTTGAATATTAATGTTAATAACCGACGCATAGAGCAAAGAGAAGGGGCTTGTCGGGAGTCCTGTCTACATGCTGATTATGAGATAAACAAAGATGCTAGAGATTTTCCGATAGAAAACGAAAACAGAAAGTCAAATCGGAAAACCGCATGGAATCTAATATGTAGTTTTGGGAAGAAATTATTAACGATCAATTTGGCTAAGAAAAACCATGCGCCACGTGGACCCATTAGAAGAAAATGTTATGCGCCATTTTTTAAAATAATGCGGGATTGGCGCGGGCGCACCGACAATCTGAAGCACTGCATCACTGCATGTTATTACTTTTAAGATGTTCAGAGAGACTAAGAAAACATCTACACATTTATTATTTTTCACCAAGTGTGCTTTAATATCTATTTGGTCATTAAATTTGGTAAACCTTGCTACATCTAAATAACTTTTAAGGTCATCATTTTTAGTGTCTACTTTTTGGCTTACTATTAGAACCTGCATTTATAGCATCTGAGGGGAGTATGTAACTGGGTAGTGATAACATCTGTACGAGAGATATGTATAAATTTGGAAAAACCTATACTTATACTTTCTCTTTGAAGTTTGAAATAATCTTAACTGAACTTCTCATACAAGACATATTGGTGATGGTAAATCTACCTTACCTTAATCTTTATGTTAATCAATACTACTGTACCTGACAATTTTGTGACCTCAAGTCCCAAATTCTGATAGTTTTATCCAGCGATCCTGATAAAAATGAGTCGTTGACTGGTGACATATTCAAAGTAACAACTCTGAAAGAAAAAATAAGCACCAAATATCTATATTATGCTGATTTACAAGGTACCGTATTCCTGATATTTGCTGATGAAACCATCCAATTTGTTTTATAGAATATAGTTTTCCTTAACTACCTTCACATAAATATTGGGTGAAAAATAAATATAGTTCTCAAGTTGAATGTGTATTTGCAAAGTGGCATACATCTATTCACCAATGTATTGTCACTGGAAATGTAATTACAAGGTAATCAATATGTAATTGTACAAAATACTGGAACTAAATCTCCTAGCATAGATAGACTGATGACTTAAACTGATCAGTCTACCTGGGCAGGTAAAAAACAACTTGCTACAATAACACACCAGGTAACTCACAATCCAATTATACATACTAGAAGTGTAAACAAGTCACAGGACAGCATCGTTTTAAAACTTGACCTTTATGTTTTCACATACAACACAAATACAGAGGAGTTTCATTAACTTGATGTGCATACATTCAGGATGTTTTAGTAAATTTAAACTTCAAAGGATGATAATGATAGTGGTGGCCAAATAATAAATAATAAGTTTCAGTGGCTATCTAATTTTTTTTTAATTCCAGCTAGCAAAGTTCTACTAAACAAAAATATGTGATAAAGATTTATTTCAATTTTAAGAGGTATCAAAATTTAAATAAAACTTACTTTTTAGTATGTCCAGGAAAATATCTGATATATTTGTTGTCATGTAGAGACAGGTATCGAATTGTATCTGAAATATAAAATGTTACAATAAATACAAAAATTTTATCATGTAAATTTATCATCATTTATCAAATAACCAGATATGTATTTTATAGTTGGGATTGTGATAAAAAACAAGAGGCCCATGGGCCTGATACGCTCACCTGATAACTAATGGCTAGCTGATAGATTTTAAGAAAACATAAATACTAAACCCCAATGACTTTTTCTTTAAATCATGATAACCATTGTATCAATACCTACAATATTCTAATATACATGCCTATACAAAAAGTTAATAGTTTTCAAGATAATTAACCATTTCAGTATTGTTTCACATCTGTGACCTTGACCTTTGAACCCAGGACCTTTTTCTATACATCAAAATGATCGAAAAATGTATCAATACCTACAACATTCTAATATATAAGCCTATACAAAAAGTTTATAGTTTTCGAGATAATTAACCATTTCAGTATTGTTTCACATCTGTGACCTTGACCTTTGAACCCATGACCTTTTTCTATACATCAAAATGATCGTTGTATTGATACCTACAACATTCTAATATACATGCCTATACAAAAAGTTTATAGTTTTAGAGATAATTAATCATTTCGGTATTATTTCACATCTGTGACCTTGACCTTTGAACCAATGACCTTTTTCTATACATTAAAATGATCGTTGTATCAATACCTACACCATTCTAATATACATGTCTATATAAAAAGTTTATAGTTTTCGAGATAATTAACCATTTCAGTATTGTTTCGAATCTGTGACCTTGACCTTTGAACCCATGACCTTTTTCTATACATCAAAATAATCGTTGTATCAATACCTACAACATTCTAATATACATGCCTATACAAAAAGTTTATAGTTTTCAAGATAATTAACCATTTCGGTATTGTTTCACATCTATGACCTTGACCTTTCAACCCATGAGCTTTTTTTTATACATCAAAATGATCGTTGTATCAATACCTACAACATTCTAATATACATGCCTATAGAAAAAGTTTATAGTTTTCGAGATAATTAACCATTTCGGTATTGTTTCACATCTGTGACCTTGACCTTTGAACCCATGACCTTTTTCTATACATCAAAATGATCGTTGTATCAATACCTACAACATTCTAATATACATGCCCATAGAAAAAGTTTATAGTTTTCGAGATAATTAACCATTTCGGTATTGTTTCACATCTGTGACCTTGACCTTTGAACCCATGACCTTTTTCTATACATCAAAATGATCGTTGTATCAATACCTACAACATTCTAATATACATGCCTATACAAAATGTTTATAGTTTTCGAGATAATTAACCATTTCGGTATTGTTTCATATCTGTGACCTTGACCTTTGAACCCATGACCTTTTTCTATACATCAAAATGATCGTTGTATCAATACCTACAACATTCTAATATATATGCCTATACAAAAAGTTTATAGTTTTCGAGATAATTAACCATTTCAGTATTGTTTCACATCTGTGACCTTGACCTTTGAACCCATGACCTTTTTCTATACATCAAAATGATCGTTGTATCAATACCTACAACATTCTAATATACATGCCTATACAAAATGTTTATAGTTTTCGAGATAATTAACCATTTCGGTATTGTTTCGCATGTGTGACCTTGACCTTTGAACCCATGACCTTTTTCTATACATCAAAATGATCATTGTATCAATACCTACAACATTCTAATATACATGCCTATACAAAAAGTTTATAGTTTTTGAGATAATAATTATAATCAGAGGTAAAAAAAATTAGGTCACGACCTTCACAATTGACCTTGACCTCATTTTGAAGATACTAACAAGAAGATGTCAAAACTGAAAACCCCATGTCATTATCTGGTCAAATAGTTAAGTTATAACAATTTGAAGCTATTTTACGATTTTTTCAAAATTAAACGCAAAAACGCGTAACCTATTTTTTATCAGAATTTCACAAAATGAACAAACTATAGGCTTAAGACCCTAGAGAAGCCAAATATCACATCAGATTTTTTCTCCAATCAGTACTTTCGGAGAAGAAGATTTTTTAAGATTTTTGCACCCCTAGGTCACCTTGACCTAGTTATAGTAGCCATAGCAACGCCACGAACAAATCTGAATTGCACCGGCCCATATATACTTCTGACAAAGTTTCATTAAAAACTGTCCAGTAGTTTCAGAGGAGAAGTCGAAAATAGGTGTTAACGACGCACACACGCACACACGCACACACGCACATACACACGCTGCGCTATGCCATAAGCTCACATGACCTTCGGTCAGGTGAGCTAACAACAAAAGAACTGCATATGACTAGCATGCAGGCATCTAAGAAATACCTTATAGACACAAAGTTAAACATACTCTATCTCAGCCTGTTTCAATCACTTGTACTTTTAAGCGTCCTCTGTAGCGGCCACAGGTGGCCTACTCTTTTATAACTCTACAGAGGTGTCTTAAGTATGCACCGAGACACAGGACCTCGGTTTTGAGTCTCGTCTGGAAGACTATTTTAGTATCGACCTTTTCAGTTATAGTATGGGGCAGGAGATGAAAATCATTGTCCCTAGTGAGGTTGGAACCCACAACCCTCCACTTCAAAAGCCAGCGACAGTACCACTCAGCCATGTCCATCCATAATTCCCGACAAGAACAAGTTTATTAATCTCTACTGATTAATCCAAGAACAAGTCTTTGTATGCATATGATGTACAAGTGTCTTATATTGGCACATTCGTGGTAATTTTGAGGTGCTAGCTCATGGAATCAGTATGCTGTATGTAGACAATAATACCACTCCTCCAGTTACATTCATAACAACATCAAGTGAACCAGTTGATACTCTGTCCTCTTGAAACCAAGTGCCAGACAAGGAAACAGTATTGCAAATTTAAAAGTCTTTTATATGACCTAGACAGTGTTTGAACCCACAACCTGTTGGTTTGAGGTAGATGCTCTACCACTGATTCAGTGATGTGGTTGCTTGATTTTGTGCATTTGTCACATATGCTTGCTCATGTAGTGACCTAATATATAAAGGAAACACATACCATCAACTTTTGTTGAACTGTGAAGTGCAGTGTTAACTGCATGAGTATAACATATCATATCCACTCCATACTTCTTGCTGTTTAAAGTTTTCTTTGGTCTGAAAATAAATAATGCAAGTGTAATAGTACTACTACATTCATCAGCATCAACAACTGAACATAACTTTTCTTTGTACTTTTTAACACATGCTTTAAATATTTCTACCATTATGTTTTGGTTTCAGTTTTCCAGCAGGGGTACCAGAAGGCAGAAGTCAATAAAATATTTCATCTTTATGTTAACCACCAAGTCCACAAAATAAACAAGGAAAATATTCAACTCTCAACAGAACACAAGACCCATCATTGTACCTATTAATACATGCTTTAAATATTTTAACCATTATGTTTTCATTTCAATTTTGCAGGTAGGTACCAGAGGCTTATTAAGTTTTTCCTCTTTATGTTAAAACTGAAAGTCCACCAAGTGAACACTGACCACCACTTGATTATCTTGTATTCTATGGCACATTGGTAATTCTGCTACATTTATTAAATACATTATTTCATTACTTTGCCACATGGAGTCTTGATTTTTGGGGATGTGACCTTATGCATCAATACCTAAAGAAAGGAGTGCAGCTGACAGAGGCAATCAGATTTTCAACAAGGTCATGAAATCTGGTAACTAGAGTCCAGCTTGCTTTTGAATTTTTTGGGGTGGAGACTTTTTATACGAAGTGGTTATTGCCCCGTATGTGTCAATAACAAATGTGTTATCACCACATATTTTTTTATACCCGTATTTTATAATATACATGTACACAGGCTTTATGATTTTATGAATGGCTATAAATACATCAGTTTAGTGATAATTAAAGTATAAATAAAAGAAATTTGTCATATTTGGGTCACATAATTGATTAGTTTGATCAAAAATGTAAATACATTTTTAGATCTGCCATTTTGTTTTTGCCATATGGTTGGATCATTTTTGCAGTTGAACATGATTTTAGATCAGTCATCCATCATTTAATTTGATTTAGACAGCACTTTTGGGGGCAGAATATCAATAAAATTTTGATTTAATTCTAAATTATAATATTTAATCCTGTTCAATCAATGTATGTAAGGGTACATACGGTTATATGGGTATAAAAAAATATGGGGTAATAACATCAGCTTTTTATATTTCAAATAATCCAAACAGCTTGGTTTTAGAAATACAAGCTGCTGAAACCTGCTGGTGTGGACCAACATAGAACCCGAGACTGTTATCACAAGATCCTAATTCCAGAAGACTTAATCTATATCTGATGATGTTTTGATATAAACAAAATCACATGCACCGGACACCAATTGATTTATTGATTGAATGTGGTTTTACGTTCCAGTCAAGAATATTTCACTTGTATTGAGACGTGATCAGCTATAGCTGTAGTGGCAGAAAGTTTGACCTTTGCAGTGCACTCAGAGCAATTTGCAGGTATGGTCTCTTCTGAAGGACCCAGTAACTTTCATTTCTAATTACCGAGTGCTTGGCAAAAAAGAGTCACCATCTATTTTCAAGTTTTGGTCAGATCCTGGCTGGTGTTCAAACCCGCAACCTCCCACATAGGAAACCTGCACTCTACAACTGGATGCAAAGTCCAAAATAACTAATCCACTGCATACCGACAAACACGCTCACTGTGCACCATCAGTAGTTGAAGGGTTCGATCTGAATGGATGCTGTAAATAAAATTTATGGGGAGCCACCCACCATAATAAAGATCACAGCGAGGACCCAAGATAGTCTTAGTAGCAGAGGGACTACATATGGATTGAATGTATTGATTGAAAGCGCACAAGTTTATTTCTTTTCAGTCCGAACATTTGAGATCCATAATTTTTCATATTTTTGTTTTCATCCATAATTTTGTGACCCACTTACGTTCCATTTATACAGTCATATATTACGATCGAATCATCATCACTGCTCGATATAAGTGTCTCCCCATTGGAAGAAAAGTCTATGCTATTTATTCTGTCTGTATTTTCTCTGAAAATCTTAGCAACTCTAAAATTCCGAACAACATTGTCAGTGAGCTTCATCTTGACAAAACCGCCGCATGAAATCAAGTAAACAGGTTATCGGAGATAAACGTAAGTAATTGCCCTTTTTTAATAAAGAGCGAGAACCCGGGCACCTGTCTATATCCTAGCGTCGCTTGTATCACGTAAAATCCGTGCAGTGCAACAACTTTGATCTGCCTATCTGAACTGAAATTTGAAATGTGTATGCTGATTGACCTTTCATTTTAAACAGCTATTTCGCAATAAATTGTGCTAAAATAAAACATCACAATTTATATCAAAGGATAAAATATCAAATTAAACACAAAATAATAAAAATTGAACCTGAGAAAATTATGTCTAACATGCAACTGTTTTGACTTGACCAGTTAGTGGGGGTATAAAATGTGTAGGCGGGCTGGCTACAGCTCTATATTTCAATAAATACCCATGGATTTCTAAAATATTTTCACACGATATCCGGAAAGACCTATATTTTTAAAATATGTTTTTGATTAAAAAAATGTAATATTTTTTAAGTTATTGAAATAAATACGGGCTATACACAGGGGCGGATCCAGAGTCTTGGTGAATGGGGGGGGCACAAGTATGCGCCAAGGGCGCGACCTTGTAGGGGGGTCTGGGGGCATGTTCCCCCAGACAAATTTCGCTTTTTTCAGTACAAATGGTGCAATTTCCTGCATCTTGAACACTGTCGAGTGTCCTTTTTACCTCGCATTCAAAGTAGATCTAAAGCAGTCTAGCTTTTTTCAAAAAATATTAATATTGACGCAGGTGGCTAGAAAAAATCAAGTTGAAAAATTTCGTTTTTTTTCAGTACAAATGGTGCAATTTCCTGCATCTTGAACACTGTCAAGTGTCCTTTTTACCTCGCATTCAAAGTAGATCTAAAGCAGTTTAGCTTTTTTAAAAAAATTGTAATATTGACGCAGGTGACTATGACCTAGCAATCATATCCGTCTTATATCGAGACGCCACCAGCTATAGGTGATGGTGCAGAAATATTTACCTGTGCTTTGCGGTGATGGCATTATGCAGTGAGGATTCTTTATCGTGCCACGCCTACCGTGACAAGGGGCCTCGGTTTTTAATGTTTGTCCGAAAGACCCGCATCCATTTTTTAAATGCCGAGCGAATTTTTGGGTCAAACTTGACCAGAGACCAAACCCTCGACCTCCTTCTCTTAAGGAGCAAGTACTCTACCAACTGGCCTGCCTGCTACATATATCGAAGGGGTATGTCTCCTACTACCACAACCCCATTTCCACACTTGTTTAAAATGAACTGTATGACATCCATCTGAAGTTTCAAGTTATATTAATTACATTTTGTATTAGTTTTAAAATGACTACTTGGTCAGTTTCATCATTGTATAATGCGCATATTAAAGGTGCAACACACAAGAATCTTGTCACTAGAAAAAAAAAAACACTGATTATTTCAGACTGATTTGTTCCGTAAAGCCGATATTGGGACGAATAGAATAAAAAGTCAAATGAGACAGATTTTTTTCCCAATTAAAACCAATTAAAAATAAAAATGTACAAAAATTTGTACTTTTAATTAGAGATAGAACATCGTGCTGTAAAAATATACAAAAAAGATAATCGTGTGTGCTAATAATTAGTTCTCTCTCTCCCCCTCTCTCTAGATCTCTTGGCCATGTCCCTTGGTTTAAAAAGGTAAATTAGATGAATTCACGTATGATTAATGAAATCACTCTTCATGGAAGTCTCTTAATTAGTAATACTAATTAACGTTATCGACTGATACTAACTGATATATAACTGGTTTCTTTCACGCCTCAGCGATCAGGTAAATAACTATCACCTAAGAATGGTCAGTACTACCTGGATTCTTTCATGCTTCAGCGAACTGGTAAATTACATCATCACCTGATTGCAATTTTCTACCTGCGTACACTAATTAATTAATCAGTACCACTAATTAACTGGTCATTACGCTGGTTGATTGACAATTAGCTGTAAGATAGAGAGAGAGGGAAAAGTCGGGGCAACTGGGGGGGGGCACGGGCCCCCTGTGCCCCCCCGCTGGATCCGCCACTGATACACTTTTTCCAACAGTCGGCCAAAATTCATCCCAGGAAGGCAAAACTTTACAACCCATATCAATTCGATTTCTATAATTTTTCACATTTTATACCCCTTCATTGTTTTTTTCATTGACTTGTATTGTTTCATGTTTTTGGTTGCGTTGGCCATGCTAGTGCATGTTTTTCAGTTGCCAAATTACATCTATAAATTAAAAGTATTACTTTCGCCTTTAAAACAAATTGTATCAAAATTAAATCGTTGCGGACAGGATTCAAACCTGTGCGGGGAGACCCCAATGGATTTCTTGTCCATCGCCTTAACCACTCGGCCATGACGACTTCTTGATGAATGATAGGACGTTTTGTGATTATTAAACGCGTTTCAAGACGTCCTCATTGAATATTTCACAATGGTTGATTAGATGGATTTATTGACAAATGACCTATTAGTCCTGAACTGGCTCATCTGAAGAAATTATAACTGTTATACAACCTTTTCGTTTCTTACGTAGACAGACATCGTTGTAAGCAGTTCTGCTTCTGTGATGCTTCTTTATAATTTTCTATATAGATGGTACTGTTTGTTGCGCTTGGTCGTATCCTATATAGCAGCAGGGATTCAATTCGATTGGGTGATTTGGCCAGAATTTGCTGAGATAGGATTTAAAAGCATTGACAGAGGGAATTTACAACAGAGTTTAGTAATGAGTTCCACTCTACAACTGAATACTCCACTGCGAAGTTTAGTTCTGCACCTGTTTAAAGAAGTTTCATGTTATTGAACATTGTGACTGGCGATTTGCAGTTGCTAGGTTAAAGAAATGTGTCGACAACTACTTAATCAACTTGTATCATCACATTGATGGCAGTTTCGAAGATTTTTTTTATTTCCATGTCCCAGTGACATACTTGTGGTCACTATGGGGATGCAACGCATTAACGTAAAAGCATTGTCATAAGGATGTTGTTGAATTCTAATAATTGGTTTCAGCAAAAAAAGTTGTCCGAGTGAAAGTTTAAGGAGGGACAACGCCGGGGCGTACAATAAAGCAGAATAAGTAGGGACAACGCCGGGGCGTACAATAAAGCAGAATAAGTAGGGACAACGCCGGGGCGTACAATAAAGCAGAATAAGATGACAGTAAATCATTTGTGCCCCAATTAAAACAAAGTGATAATAACGTTTTTCAAATACATTTATACATGGTAATTTGTATGGTTTTGGAGACATGACAATCAAACAGTCAGACGTTAAATATATTTAATTAAGTAGTTATTACCACAAAGTTTATCCTGCATAACAACGCACTTGGGACGATCTGACGTTTTATGGAATACTTTTAATCAAGATTTGATAATCTTAATCTTGAGTTTTAAGATCTTGTCCGACACCCACAGCTTTCATTTGTTTTCTGAATTCTCGGTCAGACACGGTGTTAAAAATATTCTGAAGAATAAAATGTTGCTAATATATGTACTTTCATGGTTTGGGTCAACCACAATTTGAAAAAGTTCTTTTGGCGAGGCGTTATAATTAAAGTTCCTTGTCACGGTGGGAATGTTACACATAAAATGTCATAATTAGGTAATTGCTTTTCTACAAATGTCTCGAAAACTTCATCTATTGCTGGTTATGACTCGATGTTAGTGAACTAATTTTGAATAGGACTAACATTGGTACATAGAACCAAACAATGTAATGCATGTGACAATTGAACCATAAAAAACTCCTGGAAATGACATATGAGTAATGCTGACTTTCTGACGATGACATTTAAAACAGCAATACGGGCGGTTTAGTGTACCCAACAAGCCTTCTGACTGATAGTGCTATCTGGAACAAACAATCTGACCAACAGCCACTTGACCGCTGATTGATCGAATGAAGGAATGAAGTTTAATGTCCTAGTCAAGAAAAGTTCACTTATATCGAGACATCACCAGCTATAAGTGAATTGGCTGATATTTTTACCTTTGCAATGCACTCATGGCAATTTGCAAGGAGGCTTTTTTATGTGCCACGCCAAACGTGTCACGGGGCATAGGTTTTAAAGATCTCTTCAGAAGGACCCAGTGACTTTCATGTCTAAATGCCGAGTGCTTGGCGAAAGAAGTCACTACTTTTTTTCAAGCCTTGGTCAGACCAATGAGAACACACGGAACGAGCACACAACCAACTGAGCTACCGTAATGGTCCATTTTGTACTTAGGTCTTGTAATAAAGACATTAAACACAGAAAATTTGGCCATTGAACTAAATGAACCCTAAACAAGGACATAAAAAATGGACAGTATGAAAACTGTACAAAACATGCCTTCTGACATTGGCGTTTTAAACAACCACTGAACAGGTACCAAACTGGCATGATCCAAGGGCATCTTAAACAGCAATCAGACAACTGTATACTAACATGACTAAACAAGCAACACAATGGCATGATTAACAGCAATCTTTTTATTAATGGAGCAAACAAGAGTACCAAAGAAAGCCACTGATTTTCTGCAAGAGAACTGACAAACATTTCTCAGCTGTGGCTACAAAGTCTTGGTAAGATCATATTTCTATAAATTTTCAATTCTACTAGTAATACATTGTTTATTTATTGAAACCATATGACCATGTGTTTGGCCATCTTTATAGCAACCATGTACACACCACAACAGAATAAATCTTTGAGACACAAGATATAACTCCAGACTTTGGATGGCACCAGCCATTATAATTAAATGATGTGTACAGTGGTGTCATTCAAGTAGTGTTAACCATTACGGTAGCTCAGTCGGTAGAATGTTCGTTTTGTATGTGGGTGATCAGGGTTCCAACCCCTGGCAGGGTCTGATCAAGACTTGAAAATTGGTAGTAACTGTTCTTTCACCAAGCATTCAGCGTTTAGAAATGAAAGTTATGTGGTCCTTTGAAAGAGACCTTTAACACCCAATGTCCTGTGTCACAGCAGGTGGGGCATGCTAAAGAACCCTACCTGAGCATACTGCAAAGGAAAAATTTCTGCCACTTGACCAATAGCTGGTGACATTTCAATATAAGTGAAATATTCTTGACTGCAACATAAACCCTAATCAATCAATCAATCATTGTGATATAGTTCTAAGAATCTCAATTCTTAAACCCCGCTCAGACCACATGTGGGAAAGTGAATTTTCCTTGCCGTTGGCCTTTACTGATTCACCTGGTATCAGTATAATGGACTGGGGGAGTGGTACGCTTGTCTGCAGTGTACCGACTGGGTGAGCTAGCACCTTAAAGTTGCCCTGAGTGTGCACTAGTACAAGGCAGACCATACAACACACTCACACTTTACATGCATACACAAAATTGTTCATAGATTAATCCATAGAGATTAATAAAATCATTCTGGTCGCAAATAGCTGAAAAATTGCTGATGAGATGTTAAGCAACATTCAACCAACCAATCAACCCAAGTAAATTTCAATGTAAATGCAGGTAAATTTACGATCTGAATAAATACTAAGACAATTTATAACAGAAAATTTTATTGAAACATAAATGTCCTCGCCAGTGATGGGGTATTATAGAAAAATATAATATATAATATCATATCGTAGTATAGACAAAGGTATGGTATGAAGACATTATATGTTAAGCATCATAATAATTGTATGATGTATTATATTATACAGTAAAACATTGTCATAATTGTCAGTAGTGCCCTGCATAATGCCAGAAGTGTGTGTGTGTGTGTGTGTGTGTGTGTGTGTTTGTGTGTGTTTTGAAGTCCCAAATTAAAATTTAGCCTAATTTTATTTTAATCTCTTTATATGTTCAGGCGCTTATATATATAGCAAAAATCTGAATAAACAAACAATACTTGTAATACTTGTAAAATTCAATTTTGGATCATTAAATTTTCCAACCTTTTCCAAAGAATATCCCGAAAGTTTTTGTAAATGTAGAATCTGTAGATCTAACCCACAGTTCAATCTTAGACAACTGGCAGCATATACCGAATATTTACTAACACAGCAGCAGGAAACAGGATTTTTTTTTCTTTTATATGTCCTTGACCTTGAGCCCCGGACTTCTGGTATAAGTAAAGTCTTGATGTCCTGGACCTGGTACAAGTAAAATTGGAAGTCCTTGATCTAAAGCCCTGACCCTGTACAAATATCATTTCAAGTCCTTGACCTGGTGGCCTGGATCTGGTACAAGTAAAATTGGAAGTCCTTGATCAAGAGCCCTGGACCCTGTATAATTCTAAGTACTTGGCCTAGAGCCCTGTAGACTGTACAAGCTTGACCAGGTGCCCTGGATCTAATATACCAGATAAGTAAAATTCTATGTCCCTGAACTAATGCCCTGGATCTGGTGTAGGTACAATTATAAGTCCTTGACCTGGTGCCCTGGACCTTGTACGATCAAATAAAATTATTCCAGGAACCAGATGAAATTTGGTGACAATATCACAAGAGCTCTGAACTTGGTGCAAGTAAAATTCCGATACCCTTGCCCTGGTGCCCTGAACAGGTAAAATTCTCCTAGGAGCCCTAATGACAATTGGTGACAATATCACAAGGTTTTACTGTATATAACAGATTAATAACATACATTGTATATATAGCAGTAATAACCAAACATGTTAGTATAATAAAATTATGTAATAAACATCCCTTTCTTATAATGAAGACACAGAAATATAATAAAACATTGCTGACCCCAATTTTATATAATACTTGGTATATATATATTAATATCAAAATCATCATGTAATGAACGATAAACATTACTGAACCTTAATTTTCTGTTATACTTGGTGCGCATATATAAACATTGAAATCATAATGTATAAGTGATGAACATTGCTGAACCCCAATTTTATTTTATATTTGGTGTGCATGAATATTAAATTCATCATATTACAGTTTCTGTAAGCCTAAAGCTGTAACAAATGCAACTTGAATAATAATGTATATTTTGTTTTGTTGTTAAACAGATTTATTGCTAGATGTAGCATCTAAATACCTGATATATTCTTCAGCCAAAGAGAAATAAACTCTATAAATGATGATATTCATTGTCCATACTTTCAAAAATAGCATAAATATCACATACTCCATATGTAGTTTCCAAAGACACAATCACTATATTGTTATGCAAGTAAAAATCTATAATTTTAACATTTTGCAGTCTTAATATAATCATAACTATCTTATTGAGAAAAAAGTCTAGTTTTTGGTATAAAGCATCACTTTCAATGGAATTCAATCTCTGATTGACACTTGAATATTGCCATCACTTGCCTACTTGAGGCGTATAATTTCCAATCTTGTAAAGATAACTTTTTTGACAACTTTTAAGCTTATAACAAGATTTTTTTTCTAATACTTATAAACCTTTACAAAGCACATCTAAAACATTATAGGGGTTCCGTTGTTACTTTTTCGTTTTATGCAAAAGGAGAAAACACAATTTTTTTAAAAATATTTTGAAAATGCATAGAAATTTTTGAATACAAACACATTGTAGTTAAGAATGTAAATTTCTACTTTTTCAGTATTTTTGAGTGGCTTAGAATACATTTAAGTTAATACCTGTGAATTAGAAAATTAGATTATAAAACTGGTAAATAAAAGATTCCACACTGGAGTTTAATAGATGTCAGTTTTATTTAAAACACAAAACAAATCTATTATCTCCCTGTTATTATACAGGAAAATTAAAAATTATTTTATAGAAAATCATTATCGTATCTCCTCCCTCTATGTTAAAAATCTAGGTCAATAAAATCAGATCTAATTTTTGTTCGGTTTAAAAAATCTTGGCACTCATAATTAAAAAAACAAACTGCGTAGCACATAATTACAACTCACCTCTTGTGAAACGATCTAACAGTATAACCAGTACGGTACGTAAAAGGCATTGTATAAACGACAACACATATAAAAACAGTATAGTAACACACAAATATACATCATACTAAATCATATACACATTGTATTAAATAGGGTCTATAAGTAATGTCTGGAATCTTTGATTTCATAACAGGTATTAAAGTGTGCCTCGGAAAATTGGCATCAGAGAACCATGTTGCCATTGGTTACATCAAATTACCATTTGTTTTGAAACTAGCAAATCTAAAAACATGGTGATTCCTATATAACCCCTCAAACTAGTTTGCAGGGGGTATAATGAACTGTGAAGCAGTTCATCAGATTTACCAGTTTTTAAATCTGGTTCATTACTTGATGACCCAAGGAAAAAAGATTTCATTTTAAACAATTTTTAATCATACTAATCGTTCTTGAACCCAGAAATCATAAATTCATTGTGGTCACATGACAAGACTGACAGACCCTATAGACAAAATATTTTTTTTTTAAATCTCCCTGAAATTTAAATTATTCAGCATATCAGTGATATTGTAAATATCTATACATGTATTTAGACACTGTTAATCTTTATCAAAAGACTAGAGATTAATCTTCAATACCAAAAATAACATTACATTTACAAAATGGTAGATTGCATGCTTATCATGAACAATTATTGTAAGTTGGTTTGGAGAAATGTTTGAGAGACTTCTGAGAGATGAACTAACGAACATCTTCAAGTCTAACTGATCAAAACACCAGGAAGGATGGTTTAATTAGATTTCACAAAAATTGTTTTATAAATTTATAAGAGTTTGCATTAATTATGCATGATAACAACAGAGCTATCAGAAGAACAAATATTTTAGATCTGTCTCTCTAATCATAAAAAATGAACTGTTTTTTATGACAAAATCAAACGTTACACACAAACGTAAGCTTAATTAAAACTAAAAAAAATCATATTTTATTCAACAATAATACAGAGCAAAAAGAAAGCACTGATACATACATAGCACAAATATGTATAACAAAATTTCAGGAGTCTATGCTCAACACAAGAATTAATAGCATAAGCAAGTAAGTAAGTGCTTACAAAAAGAAAAAAAAGAAAAAAATGAAAATGAATAAAAAATATACCACAGATTAGATACTAGTATATTCATTATTGTGGGTTTTTTTCCCCATTTTACCTGAAACAGCTACAGCTGTTATTTGGTTATACACTCATAGGTGGATTTAGAATTTTTGATGAGGTCTCTAATGCCGACAACAGTTCTTAACCTAGCTGCACAAACATCGCTGGAATTCACCATTAAGCCCTGATTTGCAAATCATTCGCTGTTCAAATTACTTACAGAAGAATTTCAAATTCAATTTTTTTTACTTCTCTCATTGCATTACATATAAACACACATAAAAGCAATTGCAATAATTTACTTTACTTGAAGCTTTGTGTAACTGATCTTGTTGGAAGACAATTATCATATGATTTTCAGTGTGAGCAATAGAGATGTCATTGATAGGAATTTGAATATTGATACATCAACTGAAAAATATATCGAAATCGAAATATCGGAAACATGATTAAAATAGTTATTTTTTGTTAAATCGTTATAGGCAAATTATTTCTCACCAATATTTGACATATCTGGTGTCATCTTAAATGTTTTTAATATTATATGCACTCTGCATTGTATGTCAGTTGGTGTTGAAATACCTTAAAATGGCAGGTTGTAATTATTAAAGAAATGAATTAATTTTCATTTTTATTCAATGTTTGATGTTAATGATGTCTGTTTGCAATCAAATTGATCAATATTCAAGATAAACTTTGTGAAACACACTTCAATTTATTATCTATTATAAATGTACTTCAAAAGCATATAAAAATCAAATATTGAATTTTTATGAAGATTCAAGATAATGCTAAATTTTACTTCCATTCATGATCTTCTATGTTGGGTTGTGTAACACACAATGTCTACTATAGTGACAGTAATGACATACCGGTAAATTATTGCAGTAGATTATTGGACTATTTAAATTCTACAGTTAGTGTTTTTCATATGCTTATGAATGATAATAGGTAAACAAACATAATTTGAAATTGTTTGACTTGAACAAAATAACATTGATATTTTACAGATTAATTTAATTTTAAATCTTTTGAAGACTACTGAATGAAATTCTGATATCAAAAGACTTAAAAATATAATTGCTTTAATACATGTATATAATACAACAAAACATTTGCAGCAGTTTTAATGTTCGGCATGAAAATTTTAATTTTAAGCCATTTATTTTATAGTTCAGATTGTCTATTTTAAAGTCCCTGGTTCTGGACTTAGAAGAAATTTTAATCTCCAGGTTTATCCCTGTATGGTAACATGGACTCTTTTGGCTGTATACAGGGTTATCAAAGTATGTATGGTAAGTCTAAAACAATTCTACAGTAAAACCTCATTATAATGCCCCTCAATAACTTTGATTACCGCCACACTATTCTGAAGTCCAAAAATCCATTTCATCAAGGCTTTTCTTTATAAACCTCCACCAGATTTATTGCAAAACACCTTAATAACACAAAAGCTGACTGAACAAATGATGGCGATGAATTGAGGTTTACTGTGCTTTAAACAAATGCATTGTTTACCATGACGGTTCTTAGGTACTGAATGTATTACCACCCTAACTTCTGAATAAATGAAATATACAATTTTACTGTTGGACTACAAGTACTTGGCCAAAAGAGTTGAGTAATGGTGTATAACATCCCAGTCAAACTTGGCAAAGAGAACAACTAAAGTAAGATCATATTTATTTAAATAAATCTAAATTCATGCTTTTTACAAAAGATAAATATATTTGACTTTATAATACCACATGTATTCAATTAGTTTTAGAAACAAATTCAGACAGATCTATACTTAATTAAGTTCTTAATTACCGGTATCATGTTTTTATTTGCAAACCTCTGCTAACAAAATATACAAACATTTAAAAATCTTATTTCCATTCTATTCTCACAAAATAAATCTACAATTTTTTTCATAAAAACCATATTGCTCTGCTTCACTTTTATGAAAAAATTTACAAAAAACAAATAAAAATATAATCTACATTCTCGTGCTTAAAAACTATTGCTATAAACCAATGATACTTTGCATATAAATTAGGAACATCTCCTTATTCAGATCAATGTGCTTTTGATATGTAATTCTTTAGGCAATCTAGGGTTTTTTCCAGTTTCATTTGATGACATATTTAACACATACATGTAAAACAGAAGCAGGATTCCCAGACTGTACAATTTTGATAAAAAGTTATAATCTGTGATGATCTGGACAACAGGTATGATGAAATAAGTTATTCCTTCAATTAATTCTTTTCAAAACAATAAGATGATCTATGATCTTAATTCATCCTAACATTTCAATGAAGAATATTTCTGATTACATTTCATTGCTTATCAAAGAGGTTTTTTGGTGACACAGCCATTAAACAACCGTATGATCATTTTGGAAATAAGCCCTTATGAAAATTCTCATATACACTAATGGAATCATGGAACAGTTTTATGATAATGTGAGGTAAAAGTATTTCACCAGCTAAATAATACATTGTTTATTAAAATCATTCCTGAGAGACAGTTGTAATTCTTATGTATTGCAACTATACACCATCACTGTCACAAAGGTGAAATTCAATTTGAGTTTTTTGTTTTAATTTAAGGGTCTACAGTCCAAATCAAAGAGCTTATTATTAAAAGTTTATAATCAATGATAATAACACTAATTATACTGGCAAACACTCTTCAAACAGATGAATAAGATGTTTAAAATTATCAGGGGAGATAATAACCACGGCTTGCAAAGATTAATGCAATTCTTACCTATTATATGCAAACATATCAGAGGTAAACTAAATATTGCAATTTGTTTATGAAGTCAGCTATAATGATATGGCATTGATTTTATAAAATGATGGTGGTTTTTTCTTAATGCACTTTTTAAAATTTTGGCGGATTTTTCAACAGTATTCTTCCACACTCCGTAATTTGATGATATTTATTAATGCCTGTTGGACATCAGAATCCATATGTCCCTGAAAAAAAAAAAAAACAAACAAATAATAATACAATAATGCTGTATGGTTGTGTTGTGTACCTGATAATTCATTTGAAATAACAAATCTGTGAGCTACTGCTCACTTAGTATATCCACCCTTTTAACTTTAACCATTGACCATAAATGTTGAAAAGATAAACTAAGTAAAAAAAGGAAGTAGAGGTCTTGCAGACTTGAGATCGGTGCTTGCAGCTTGGGACCTCATATGAACTCGCATACAAAATTTTAAGTGTCCATGTTTAGTAGTTGCCGAGAAAACTTACGGAAATTCAGACAAACGGATGGACAAAAGTAAACCAGTATACCCCCTCCCTCTTCTTCGAAGCGGGGGTATAATAATTTTGCAAAAAAAATTCAAAATACATGTGTATTATGTTTTTCTCTTTATGACACACAAATACAAACCCTAATAGAAACATGTTATTTCTTTACATTGATACATCACCAGCTACATGAGTAGTATATAAAGGTATAAACTTTTGCAGTGCCACTATGACAATCTAACAGAGGTGATGTATTCTCAGAACTTTAATACTAAGGCAATGCATACTAAAGCACTTGATATAGCTTTACAAGCCCATAAAAACATTATACTTTTTATAATGTCATATAATTAGCTAAAGAACCAGTTTAAAGTGTAGCCTAGTCCAGAATCAAGCACCAGTGTCCCACATTTGCAGAGCAAACACTATACAAACTAAGCTACTCTAGTGTCACAGAGGTGTAGAAGGGAGCAATATATTACAGTATTACACACTAATGCCAAAAATGTTTTGACTATGTATTTGAATAGGAAAGGTGGCTGTTATTTAATTGTGTCCCAGTCAAGGGTAGAAACTACAATATAAAACAAGAAGCCTACCTGTACAGCACTTATAAGATGTGTTCTATATGTATTAACTACATCTCTGTTATGACGGTCCATTTCCTGAAACATAAAATCACAAATCTCCAATATCGATAATGATAATGCAGTAAAATTATGGATAAACATGGGTAAAATAGTTAACAATTTGCTAACAGGTTAACAGCAAATTCAACAAGTGTACACAGTCTCATCACATTCCACCCAACCATTTTTGAGCTATGCTGTTTACAAAAGTGTGGCAGAAAAATACGGAAGAAGAATAATAATAAAGGGTAAATCAATAAGTAACCCCAAGTAATAGTCGACCTAATTACTGAAATATGTGTAGAAGTATATCTGAAGTGTGGCTAATAATAATAGAATCTACATCTGGTTTGGAGGATACATAAAAATCTTATCTTGAAGGTTTAGATTTGTGTCTTGTCCGAATAGCCTCAATAGGGGAGAACAGCTTTTCTAACCCCTGACCCAAGCTCACACCTGAGAAATGAAAATCATGTTCAGATTTCAGATTTCTGTAATTATGGTACCCTGCTAATAAGAGAACACTAGTACAAAAAATATAATACTGGGCTGAGTAACTTGAAGCTATCTTAGCAGTTACGGACACTTAACTCCTTTGTGTTATATAGGCATTAAGTGATCGTAACTGCTAAGAGAGCTTCGAGTTACCCAGCCCTGGTACATAATGGATCAACAACATACTGTATAAGAAGAAACATTCGCGAGGAAAAATATTTGCTATTTTCACAATAACACTTGTACAGAGAATATATCTTCTCAGCAGAAATTTCTATTTTCCCTTGGTACACTTTCCTTACAGTTGGAACCCTGAACATTTCTTACCCTGAAATATTTTAGAAGATCAAAACTGCGAAAGTTTTCTACCGCTAATGTTTCATCTTTTACAGTACTGCATTTATGATACCATGCAAATACGAGATCACTGGTACAAAATTTTGATAAACGTAGCCGGTAATACATTTACATGTATACCATGTATACATTATGTAATCAACAGTGTATCCAGTCTTGAGATCTTATTAGAAGTAATATTATAATATATACATGTAGTAGTTTTCTAATACAAAACAAGACTTACCGCTAACTGTTCCTGCAGTCTAGTCACCTGGACCTGTAGAGATTTTACTAGTTTATCTTTATCTGTGGAAGCCTCTGTCTGCTGCATTGCACGTAATGCAGACTCTTTCTTTAATCTTTCCAAAGCTTTTGATAATTCCCCTCTATTTTTGACTAACTCCTCCTCTATTAAGGCATTACTTTTTGATAATTCTTGAACTGTCATTTCTAACTGATCTTTTTCACATATTACTTCCTCTAGTTCTTGTTCTAAGAGTTCCTTCTCCTCCTGAAGAACAGGATTTCTTTGTTCTACCTGAACACTCGCTGTCTGAACTTCCAAAAATTCCTGTTCAAGTTTTTCTTTATCTGACAACAATTCAGAATAGTCCTGCTCTAACTGATTGTAATCTTGCTGTAGTGTATCATGTACCTGTGAGAGCTGATCAAACTCATCCTGAGCTGTGTCATAATCCTGTTGAATACTCTCTAACTCAGACTGATACCTTGTACACTGTTCCTGCATGCTCTGAACTTCTTCTAAAACAATATCATGATTGTGTTTTAACCTGTCATTAGCAGTCGTTAATTCCTCACAAGACAGTTTAAACTTGTCCTTTTCCTCCATTAATTTTGCCATTTCACTTGCCTTTCCTGACAAATTTACTGCTTGCAATTTCCTTTCCAAATCCTCTTTTCTTCTTGAATAGTTTTATTCTTTTCTTGTAAATTTTCTAATTCTTGCACAAGTTTTTCTAAGTCATCATGCATTGCGTTACCGTCTGACAATAAGAACTCGTTTTCCTTGACCATCTCCTCCTTTTCCTGTACATTTTTATCTAATTCTTCCTGAATCTGATCTTTCTCTAACAATACCTGATCATACATGTCCTGTAGATTATCACCAGCTTGCACTAATTTATCGTATGTTTCCCGTAACGTTTCTAAATCTCGTCTCAGAGACTCGTTCTCCTCCCGTATTTTCTCAATCTCACTAGATATCTCAGTACTGACATTAGTTGTGGTATCTTCTTTCTCTTTGTTGTCTGCTAACATTGTCACAGACGTTAATTCCGTCACACAGGTAAGCTGTGTATCGTCTGACAATCCTGTTGTATCTGAGGAACTGGCACGTCTTATGGCTTCCAACTCCTCGTTAAGTTTTTCTATTTCAGAGTGAAGAGAGTCATTTTCTTCCTGAATTTCTTTGAAATTGTGAATTTCAACATCACTTAAACCTGTACTGTTATTTAACTGAAATATAAATTATGGAAGATGTTTAATTTGAACTGAAAAATCAAAACCAAACATACTAATCCATGTCTGAATCACAATCCAGAAGCAAAGTAAAAACTTTGGAACTGACAAGTTAGGTTAGACATGTGAACTTCCACCAGAGATGTGCTTCGGAAGAGTAAGCACCTCCTGTTTAGCTAGCCACAACTGCCATGTGTAATCAAAATTGTGTGAAAGGAACATGGAACTATGGGATGTCAAATATATCCAGGGCAATCCTGGACACAGGAGATGACGGCTATAAAACTTTTTGAGGGCCTTGATAAGCCTAAGCTTGCAATATCCCTGGGTCAACAATTTATTTGCAAGCCATAAACATACACTGCAATAGATCAGTTAAGTTTAACCTGCCATGAAGGTCACTTCTATATAAAGGCTGTTTAGTTTTTTATAACGGATAAAAAATTAACATTCCAATTCTATAACCACTTAAGGTCTCCATATGTTTTTATTTTATGTTTGTTGGATTTTGACTATTGGTTGTGCATTTTAATCAAGTGGAATGGAGTAATGGTACTAGACTTCAGTCAAGCCTTTCTCACATTGAGAGACTCTGTTCAAAGATGGTGGAGAAAACCAGAGTGCCTGTAATCATTTTAATCAGTATAACACAGAACTTATGGGACATCACATGGTATGTGAACATATCTGATCATTCAATTTATGGGGTATTAAATGGTATGTGAAAGTATCCCATCATTCCATCTATGGGGCATCAAATGGTGTGTGAACATATCCAATCATTCAATTTATGGGGTATTAAATGGTGTGTGAACATATTCCATCTTTCATTTTACCTTATCTTCTAGTATTTGTTTAGCTTCCTGTAAGTCTGATATCTGTCGCCTTAGCTGTTCTATTTCTTCGTCTGTTTCTGACATCCTTTTAAGAGATTCTGAATCAGACACTCGAGAGCCTGGTATAACAAATGGCGAGGGTCCTTGTATAGACTGCAATCAGAGAATGTACAATATTAATATTCACTAAATAAAATTTATATTTCAAATTATTTCGCTACCAGACTCACATCACAATTTTTAAAGTCACACATCTATTTTTTAATCTCTTTGATTTATTGCCATACACTTTTATATAGTGGTGGTCTTGATGGGCAAGTGGTCTAAAAGTGCCAGATAATAGATCACTGCCTTGGTTCAGATTTAAGCAGGAATGTCAATAGAAGCCAGTAGCCAGGGAAAAATGCCTGCTATTCTCTAAAAAGTTGCCAACTATATTGTATTTGATGTGGTTAAATCCAATGTCAAATAAGATATTTGGTGTTAATGAATTGCCTATTACTTTTAAAAATTAGCCTGCTACTTCAAAACGTTAATGACGTCCGTGCTAAGTGTGATAAAGTTTGTTTGATTGCTTGACAAAGGATTTTAGTTTTTTCTCTCTATGCAATCTGGATTCCTCTATCATTCCAGAACTGACTGCCTCAATATGTGAAGAATGTTGACTGGGGTCTAAAATACCATTACCTCAATTCCTTTACATAATAAGTTGACTAAAGAAATGGTTGAATTTTAATTGCATGATTTATTATATGACTGTACAGTAGTCTAACAAATAGTGACAAGGTTGATCTATTATGTTTGGCTATTTATGTAAAAAGGTCAACGTTCATCAAGTCAGCACAAAAAAAAGCCAGTCAAATATAAAACCTTGGCTGAAGAATTACTAAAGATGCTGTACAAATTTAAAATGCAAACAGACAGACAGATGGACAGACACACAAATGGCAAGACAGAGAAGACAAACAATATTGTTCCTGCATGATTTGATAAGAGGGCATACAACATGCATAGTCACTCATACATATAGCATATAATGATAGAAACAGACCAAACATACAGACTACACTGTTATCATTATGATCTCAAACTTGGTACAGTAAACGTAGTTCTAAACTGAATGATTCTTTCAATTGTAAATAATTATAGGACTCAGAAACAAACAAAACTGAATGCCCCTCCCATTCATGTAATAAAGGGATGTTTTGACTGAATTGTATCCCACACAGTTATTTAAAGATTTTATTTTTACAAAGTAATGAACTTTTTATCTAATAACATGACTTTTCCAGGCAAAAACAGAATTTAAGGACTGAAGAAACTCAAGAAAGAGTTCAAATTCTTCTGTATGAACCTTATGAATATACATGCATACTGGTATACAATGAAAGACCGTCCACAGACACAGACAGTATGTGTACAGTAAAGACTTGAACCATCTTAGCATCAAAACTGACAATTTTGAAATTTTTAACCAGTACAACACAACTCTTTAAATGACAAACATATACATATATATTACTTTTGGTTTTTGCTCTGTTTTATATCAATACAATGTAGCAGACAGAATACTGGTACACATGTACTATATTTATTTATTTATTGCTATGTTTTTTTGTATTCATGCCACACACATGCATTATAAGATGTTTATATAGCAAAAATTAATAAAGAACAGAATACAAATTGTATCTGAAACAACTAAAGTGTGCATCAATGCTATAATCCAATCAGTTCAGTATTTATCCTGAATTTTATGAGTGTAACCGAGGGTGTGAAAATTCACCTCGATTGAGACATCAGTCCATCACCACAAGGGTTAACTCCTAGTATTTTTGCTTGACTTCTATGATATAAGTTTAAGAATCTTAAAGTGGGAGCAAAAACCATAATGCCATTTTTCTCTTCATTCCACTATTATAACAAGAGGCCCAATAGGGCCTGTACCGCTCACCTGGGCCGTTAACAGCACAAAAACACAATAAATACTACATTTAAGGAGCAATAACTCTGATGTGGATATTTAGATATTTATGAAACTTGCTACTCGCATCTGTGACCTTGACCTTTGAACCAATGACCATAATCTATATATCAAAATGATGATTGCATCAATACCAACAATATTCTAATATACATGCCTATACAAAAAGTTCATAGTTTTCGAGATAATGAATCGTTTTGGTATTGTTTTGCAACTGTGACCTTGACCTTTGGACCCATGACCTTTTTCTATACATCAAAAAGATCGTTGTATTAATACCTACAATATTCTAATATAAATGTCTATATAAAAAGTTTATAGTTTTCGAGATAATTAACGATTTTGGTATTGTTTTGCTAATGTGACCTTGACCTTTGGACCCATGACCTTTTTCTATACATCAAAATGATCGTTGTATCAATACCTACAACATTCTAATATACATGCCTATACAAAAAGTTAATAGTTTTCAAGATAATGAACCATTTCAGTATTCTTACGCATCTGTGACCTTGACCTTTGAACTAATGACCTTAATCTATATATCAAAATGATCGTTACATCAATACCAACAAAATTCCAATATACATGCCTATATAAAAAGTTTATAGTTTTCAAGATAATTAACCTTTTTGGTATTGATTTGCTACTGTGACCTTGACCTTTGGACCCATGACCTTTTTCTATACATCAAAATGAGCGTTGTATCAATACCTACAACATTCTAATATACATGCTTATACAAAAAGTTAATAGTTTTCAAGATAATGAACCATTTCAGTATTCTTTCGCATCTGTGACCTTGACCTTTGAACCAATGACCTTAATCTATATATCAAAATGATCGTTACATCAATACTAACAACATTCCAATATACATGCCTATACAAAAAGTTTATAGTTTTCAAGATAATTAACAATCTTGGTATTGTTTTGCTATTGTGACCTTGACCTTTGGACCCATGACCTTTTTCTATACATCAAAATGATCGTTGTATCAATACCTACAACATTCTAATATACATGCTTATACAAAAAGTTCATAGTTTTCAAGATAATGAACCATTTCAGTTTTCTTTCGCATCTGTGACCTTGACCTTTGAACCAATGACCTTAATCTATATATCAAAATGATCGTTACATCAATACCAACAACATTCCAATATACATGCCTATACAAAAAGTTTATAGTTTTCAAGATAATTAACGATCTTGGTATTGTTTTGCTTCTGTGACCTTGACCTTTAGACCCATGACCTTTTTCTATACATCAAAATGATTGTTGTATCAATACCTACAACATTCTAATATACAAGTCTATACAAAAAGTTTATAGTTTTCAAGATAATGAACCATTTCAGTATTCTTTCGTATCTGTGACCTTGACCTTTGAACCAATGACCTTAATCTATATATCAAAATAATATAGTTTATAGTTTTCGAGATAATAAATAATATTAGAAAGGTAAAAAATTAGGTCATGACCTTCATTATTGACCTTGACACCATTTTGAAGGTAATTACAAGAATATGTCAAAACTGAAAACCCCATGTCATTATCTGGTCATATAGTCAAGTTATAACAATTTAAAAACATTTTACGATTTTTGCAAAATTAAACGCAAAAACGCGTAACCTATTTTTAAACCAAATTTCATGAAATGAACAAACTTAAAGGTTAAGACTATGTAGAATCCAAATATCACATCAGTTTTTGCCTCCAATGAGTGGTTCAAGAGAAGAAGATTTTTTAAGGTTTTGTCTATTTTTAGTAACAGCGGCCATCTTGGATATTCGATCGCCATGATTTGAACAAACTATAGTTAGACTCTGTCAAGGACCTTCCATGGCAAATTTGGTTTCAGTTGGCCCAGTAGTTTCAGAGGAGAAGATTAAAGTTTACTGACGCACGCACGCACGCACACACACACGGACGCACGCACGCACGCACGCCTCGCCATGCCATAAGCTCACATGGCCTTTGGCCAGGTGAGCTAAAAACCAACTTTAGTCTTTATAAAAAGGTGTGCATGTTACTATCACTGTTTTGTGAAAGAAATGAAAACAAGAGAATAAAACATATATTTCTTTAAGAAAATGACAATCATCATAATCTTAGTTACCAGAAAAACAGAATTTGAAAAAAAAACACCAAAATATACAAATTTGTTGAGTTTTCAATCTATCCTGACAAATAAACAGATATCAGTCAGCTGATATCAGTTAGCCATTTTCATTCAAACTTTTTATCAAGAAGATCCATAAATATGTTATGCTGGCAATGGGATAATTGTTTAGTATAAACCAAATTTTATTTGCAGCTATTAAATTTTGCAATTCTCTTACCAAAACCATTTCACAACTATTAACTTTTGCGAGATATGGACTATAGCTGAATATTTGGTATAAAATAATACCATTTTCAGAAAAAAGTTCATGACAAGTATCTTTTGCTATTATTTTGTCTTCATCAAACACCTAAAAGTCAGTTGCATACGAAAAAAGTTGGTTTCCAATAACTTGATTATTGTCCATCACTTTGTCTGTAAATGTAGATGTAAAGTGTAAAATTTTATAAAAATTACAGGAAGTATCATTATTATACATGTATATAGTCATCTTTTATCTTAATTTTTAAAATCTAGGTCTTAAATCAAAATTCATGTAATTTCTGCATGTTTGAACCTTTTCATTGTGATAAGGAAATTGTGTTAAAGATTAATGTGTTGTGTTTATTTTCAATTTAAAATTCACATTTTTAAACTTATACAAGAAAGTGCAATTGTTTATATAGCAGAGAAAAGTAATCATGCTTTGACCGAAAATAAGTTCAATAGTTATGTGTGGTCATGTGACATACATGCATAATAAATTAAATCTATCAATATTTTATTTTGATTGTATCGCTAGAAATGCATTATAAATTGTACAATAGAAACATGCTCGATTATTGCTTTAATCATACCGGTATACAAAACCTTCAATTTCTGGATAAATTATTGTAACTCCAAATTTTTATGGTGGCAACTGAAATACATGTACAGGTACAATGAACTATAGGACTTAAATACATGTACAGGTACAATGAACTATAGGACTTCTAAGATTACAACAGCCTTCTGTGTAAAGACTATATACATGTACAGGTACAATGAACTATAGGACTTAAATACATGTACAGGTACAATGAACTATAGGACTTCTAAGATTACAACAGCCTTCTGTGTAAAGACTATATACATGTACAGGTACAATGAACTATAGGACTTCTAAGATTACAACAGCCTTCTGTGTAAAGACTATATACATGTACAGGTACAATGAACTATAGGACTTCTAAGATTACAACAGCCTTCTGTGTAAAGACTATATACATGTACAGGTACAATGAACTATAGGACTTAAATACATGTACAGGTACAATGAACTATAGGACTTAAATACATGTACAGGTACAATGAACTATAGGACTTCTAAGATTACAACAGCCTTCTGTGTAAAGACTAAATACATGTACAGGTACAATGAACTATAGGACTTCTAAGATTACAACAGCCTTCTGTGTAAAGACTAAATACATGTACAGGTACAATGAACTATAGGACTTCTAAGATTACAACAGCCTTCTGTGTAAAGACTATATACATGTACAGGTACAATGAACTATAGGACTTCTAAGATTACAACAGCCTTCTGTGTAAAGACTATATACATGTACAGGTACAATGAACTATAGGACTTCTAAGATTACAACAGCCTTCTGTGTAAAGACTGTAGTCAAAAACACTTTTGATATAACATTATTAAACATGCTTTGACAATAGCACTAATCTGACTGCTTTCCTGCTTACTGAAAGAATTTAGGGATTTTTGGGATGGGGTGGATACTTGCCCTATTGTTTTTACAACCATAGCATAACTGGTGGCAATTTTAGTGTGGTAACCAACCATGAGGCAAGTGTCCAGAGATTTTATTATTAGATGTGTTTGTTGATTCACTTTCCGTTATCACCCTTATTTTACATTAATGGCTTACAATAACCCATCGCAAGTTAGAGGTTTTCATACTTTTACAGCAAGACTGACACCTTTTTCAAAGAAACAGTGCGGTGAAACTTTCTAGGGTGGGATGACATAAATTTTTCATACCTTTTGGATATGAGTAACATACTTGTATTTTTGTTTTATGCCAGGATAAAGACAAGCTACATACGCTACTATGTCACAATACTTTTGTGATCATTTCAAAAACATTTACAAAGAAATTTCCTGGTATAAATTTATTTTTATGGGAAAACGTGAACTGAAGCGATTCCATCTCCATTGGAAAGAATTGCTTTGCAGAAACATTATGGGGTATCACATGGTGAACCATCAAACCCCATTCATCAATATTCTGACTTACCCTAAGACTTTCTTTCATCAATATTCTGACTTACCCTAAGACTTTCTTTCATCAATATTCTGACTTACTCTAAGACTTTCTTTCATCAATATTCTGACTTACCCTAAGACTTTCTTTCATCAATATTCTGACTTACTCTAAGACTTTCTTTCATCAATATTCTGACTTACTCTAAGACTTTCTTTCATCAATATTCTGACTTACCCTAAGACTTTCTTTCATCAATATTCTGACTTACTCTAAGACTTTCTTTCATCAATATTCTGACTTACCCTAAGACTTTCTTTCATCAATATTCTGACTTACCCTAAGACTTTCTTTCATCAATATTCTGACTTACCCTAAGACTTTCTTTCATCAATATTCTGACTTACCCTAAGACTTTCCTTCATCAATACTCTGACTTACCCTAAGACTTTCTTTCATCAATATTCTGACTTACCCTAAGACTTTCTTTCATCAATATTCTGACTTACCCTAAGACTTTCTTTCATCAATACTCTGACTTACCCTAAGACTTTCTTTCATCAATATTCTGACTTACCCTAAGACTTTCTTTCATCAATATTCTGACTTACCCTAAAACTTTCTTTCATCAATATTCTGACTTACCCTAAGACTTTCTTTCATCAATATTCTGACTTACCCTAAGACTTTCTTTCATCAATATTCTGACTTACCCTAAGACTTTCTTTCATCTGTTCATTTTCTGTACGTAATGTAACCATCTGACTCCGTAATAAAGCTACCATCTGTTTGTCGTCTGGTGCTGAATTGTTCTCTGACTTTTTAACTGTAACGTTTGAGTTAATGATAAGAAATTGAATGCTAAAACGTTGTCAGAAAAAGCATAAATCTAGTCCAATTTTTTTAAAACATTTTTTCATCAAAAAACTTAGAACAAAACCATTTACATTGAATGCCGACATTACACTGGAATATGAAGTCAATATTGCCACAGGGTGTAATAAAACCTCTTCTGAACTCATTGCTACAATTAAAATCCTTAACTACGGATAATGACACATGAACAGTAAAAACTGTTTCAAGTACAATTTCTGGCATTGTGTTACCAAAGACTAGAAAAATAGTGAAGCTTATCAAAACACAAAACATGAAAAATACCAGTTTAAGTTAAATTGGAATAATAAAGCACTTAAAATTTGCAAATGACCATATACAGAGATATTGAAATTAAAATCTGCATTATACTGTAATTATTGGCAAATAAAACAATAATGATGTGTAAGGTGCATTGGATGTCAAGGGGATAAATGTCAGTGAGTATGTCAATAATATAGCTATTACCTGGAGAACCAAACAGATCATCTTCACTGTCATTCCATTCTGCTACAGCTCCACTCTCATCTTCATCTGTACTCTACAAAATATACATATATGTGTTTTACTTTATTTGTAGGTTTTTAAAGTTTTTGTGTTGCTTTTTTAATTGTGATTTAGAGATGGGCCGGTATATTTGTATTTGTTATGTACTTAAGCCTTTTTCAATAGTGAGCTACTGTTAGACAACTTAAAACATCCCATTTATAAATGTCAATCCTGCGGCCATGACTAATAAGGAAAAGTAAAATTGCTGATTGATAGTTTTTCTTGGTCAGATGGTGGTGTAATAAAAGGGTTGGCAATAAAATTGAGGAAGGCTTATGAAGAAAAACAGAAGAAATATATTTCAGGAGTTCGAAATAGTATGTGGTTAAATGAAGTGGCAAAGTTATTGATGGACATCTTAACAAGGTTTTACTGTAATGTAGATAATATGGTTTAAGATAGCATCCGATCTATTCCTACCTCAGTTTTGGACGTATTTTCTGGTACTGCATTAGTTAATCTTTCCTCTAGCTCATTGTTTCTTTCTTGTTCTTTAGTTAATCGTTCTTGTAATGATTGTATCTAAAATTAAAATAAAAATTACTCCTAATTACTGTCTCACTAATTTCAAATATTGTCTCACTAATTTCAAATATTGTCTCACTAATCCTAATAACTGTCTCAATAATCCAAAATACTGTCTCACTAATCCAAAATACTGTCTCACTAATCCAAAATATTTGTCTCACTAATCCAAAATATTGTCTCACTGATCCAAAGTATTGTCTAATATTGTCTCACTAATCCAAAACATTGGCTCACTAATCCCAAATATTGTCTCACAAATCCCAAATATTGTCTCACTAATCCTAATAACTGTCTCAATAATCCAAAATATTTGTCTCACTAATCCAAAATATTGTTTCACTGATCCAAAGTATTGTCTAATATTGTCTCACTAATCCAAAACATTGGCTCACTAATCCAAAATATATCTCACAAATCCCAAATACTGTCTCACTAATCCTAATAACTGTCTCAATATCCAAAATACTGTCTCCATAATTCAAAATATTTGTCTCACTAAAAATATTGTCTCACTGATCCAAAGTATTGTCAAATTGTCTCACTAATCCAAAAAATTGGCTCACTAATCCAAATATTGTCTCACAAATCCAAAATTATTGTCACTAGTCCAAATACTGTCTAATATTGTCTCACTAATCCAAAATACTGTCTAATATTGTCTCACTAATCCAAAACATTGTCTCACTAATCCAAAAATTGTCTCATTAATCCAAATACTGTCATAAATTGGTGTTTAACATTCTAGTCAAGAAATTTCACTTATATCGAGATGCACAGATAGCTTTTAGAAGGATTCTTTATCAATGCCACACTTAATGTGACATGGACATTTGTTATTTTAAGTTCCATAGAAAAGAACTGTCTTCATTTTGTAATGCCGAATGCATGGTGAAAGAACAGTCATACTCACTTTCAAGTCTTTGGGTCAGACCCGATGAGGGTTCGAAACCACGACCTCCCACTTATGGAGCGAACACTCTACCAACTGAGATAAGGCAGGTCAAAACTCAGTGAAGGTAATTGTAATTTTAAATATCAGTTTTCTTTGGATATGACCTTACAAACAGACACTCTGTGACTTTCATTTCTACAATAGTATAAATACCTGCTGTGTGAATTCTTCAGACTTATCTTCTGGTTTCTAAAATATCAAATAGAGTATTCATTATAACTGGTTTCCATAGTAACTATATGTTATTATATCAAAACTACTACACTGGCTAACAATGTCATTATTTTGCACAACAATCTCTTCAATTTCAAAATTGGATATGGTTTTGATAATTACAGAATTCTGATTGGATGGAGAATTTCGAAGGTCTTAAATACAGGTGGCTTTATATAAGGTGACATTAACACAAGTTTGACTAGTGATTTTTAAAATAACAATATATGTCAGCTCTATGTCAATATTTCGGCTATATATAGCCTTTATCAAGACACTTATAATTTTGTAATAATAAAACATTAATATTACATGATTTTATCAAAATTTTCTGTAGATAACTTTATTTTCAGAGTCATGTCATTAAGGCTAATCTGCATAATTTTAAATTTAAGTTTCTTTATAGAACTGTAAAGTTATATGAATGGTTATGACGGAAACTCATAATGAATAATTTATAGATCAGTTCCAGGGCAGTGACCCCTTCCATGATTCTTTTTTCAATCAATATGTTATCCTTATTGATCGCTATTTACCATATTTGACAAACATTCTCACTGCTATTCTTGACTAAAATTTTAAAATTGGCCAAAAATTCCTAAAGTGATGCTCTCTGTTGTTTTACATTATCGTATACTACACATTCACTGACCTCGTTAAGTTGTTTGTGTAGTGAGTTGACTTCATCTGTAATTTTTATTTTGTAGCAGCATTCTGGGAAATTCATCATTTAATTGTTCATGTTCCTCCTCTAGCTCCTACACAATAAATAACAGAAATACAGTCAAACCTGTCTATAAAGACCACCAAGGGAACCAGTAAAAGTGGCCACCATGGGAACTAGTAAAAGTGGCCACCACTGGAACCAGTAAAAGTGGACTCCATGGGAACCAGTAAAAGTGGCCACCTCTGGTTCAAGTAAAAGTGGCCACCATGGGAACTAGTAAAAGTGGCCACCACTGGAACCAGTAAAAGTGGACTCCATGGGAACCAGTAAAAGTGGCCACCTCTGGTTCAAGTAAAAGTGGCCACCATGGGAACCAATAAAAGTGTCCACCACTAGATCAAGTAAAAGTGGAAACCATGGGAACCAGTAAAAGTGGCCACAATAGGAACCAGTAAAAGTGGCCACCAAGGGAACCAGTAAAAACGGCTACCATGGGAATGAGTTAAAGTAGCCACCACGGGATCCAGTAAAAGTGGACCCACAGAAACCAGTAAAAGTGGTCTTTATGGGCAGGTGACCGTTATGTACAGGTTCAAGTAACATAGATAAAGAACAATTGGTATAATTGATATATATCCTTTTACTGGCCTTTAAGGCAAGTACGATTGTAATTAATGGAGGCATTTCACACTAAAAACCAACAGTCAACACAACAGAATAGCTGAGTGGAGTAATGGTGTTCATGTTCTAGTCATATTCTTTCACTTATATTGAGACAGTCAGTTCTGAGAGAGTGAAAGTAACTGGAGAAAAACCATCATTTTCAGTAAGCAAGTTGACAAATTTCTCACTCTATGATATGCTCAAGTGAGATTCCAACCTAGGCATTGAAAAGCACCGAGATTTAAAAGCACACACATACTTGGCCTTGGAATTTCTTGGATGCCAGTGGATATACACTGAATCACCCAATAACTTCAGGAATAGGACTTAATTGGTTAATTATTTATTAATGGTCTTTTATTTTGAAACTCAGAACATTTACTCAGATACAGACCAGTATGAGTATGACCATGTTGCATGGGGTTGTCACTGATTTTTGTTGTCTGATTTTGTGGGCTTAAACCTTACCCTGGATTCAGAAATTTTCAAAGGTGATTGTTTTATCACCTGAACACATGGAACAAAAAAAATCGCTTTCTGATTATTCGGTTTTCTGTTAAATATATAAGATTTCTGAGATGAGATCTAAACTTTAAGCCTTACGTCTTGGTACATACAAATGATATCATAAAAGTTGAAAAGTGAAACTTCAGTAACAAAATTATATATGTACCTAGAACTTCTTTATGACTATGATAAATGACATGTTCTATTTACAAATTCAACACATAAAAGAACATAAACATTGGATCAAATAATGACTAAATAATAATAATTCATATTATCCATGATAACCATGAGCAAACCATGTTGGACATATTACAGTAATATGACTGTATATTCGTAGGAAAAAATTCAATGCATGTTAACACAGCCTCCCTGTAAATTCCATAAAAATATATCAATATTTCAAAGTCAAAGCTATTTGAATTTTTTTACAGTTACTCCCTTGCAAAGCTAAAGAATCAATTTTGGAAAACGTCAAACTGTCAGAATTTGTTACAAACAGTTTGTATCCTAAAACATGTTTCAATATAATGTAATTTTTCCTATCTGGACTACCCCTGTAGTTTAATTGTTAAACAAATCCATACGACCATGACTGTCAACGTTTAATGTCGTGTATTATTTTCAAGGTATATGAAATTTAGCCATATCTACATAGTTTAACATTTGTGTTTTTCAAATAAGCGTTATACACAATAAGCATAATATAATTTTCATTTTGTAGGGAATACTCAACCTCGTTAAAAATGATATCTCATTTTAAGGGATCTCATCATGGTCAGAGTAAAGTGTATTGATAATACATGTATGATACATTTTATATGCACGCCTATATCACTTAGAAGCATAAAAATATCCAAAATATAATCTACAGTATGTTACACAACATATAATAAAATATATATTTATAAAATCTGATGAAGCTAAAGCTTATATTTATAATGCTAACTTGCCAGGATAAATATAACAAAATAAAATGTGTTGACCTCTTAGCAAAACAGGTCAAATGTGATGACCTCTTAGCAAAACAGGTCAAATATGATGACCTCTTAGCAAAAGAGGTCAAATGTGATGAACTTAGCCAAATGGGTCAAATGTGATTACTTTTTAGCAAAACAGGTCAAATGTTATGACTTCTTAGCAAAACAGGTAAAATATTATGACTTCCTAGCAAAAGAGGTCAAATATGATTACTTTTTAGCAAAACGGGTCAAATGTGATGACCTCTTAGCCAAAAGGGTCAAATATGATGATTTTCAATTGGATCAGGTTAAATGTGGCAAGCTTTATTAAAAACAGGTCACATGTGATGACTGATCTCTACTTAAAACAGAGCAAAAGTATTAAATTCTATTCAAAATAAGGCAAATATGATGACCTCAAATTGAGACAGGGCAAATGAGATGACACCATATTGCATATGACAAATGTGATGACCTCACATTGTACAAGGTTAAATGTGATGACATCAAATTGTACAAGGGCCAATGGTATGATCTCAAATAGTTGGAGAACAATTAAAGGATGATTTTATCATGCTTATGTTGTCTAAGAACAAATGTGATGACCTAATATTATACAGGGCAAATGTGATGATCTCATATTAGGTTGGGAATGGGCAAATGTTATGACCTCATAGTGGGTTGGGAATGCGCAAATGTTATGACTTCATAGTGGGTTAGGATAGGGCAAATGTGACAACCCCATATTGGGACAGGGCAAATACAATACCTTCAAATTGTAACTGGTCACATGAGATGATTTAGAATATATCAAATGTAATGACCTATATATAAATGTAACATCAAGTGAAATACTGTTTAAATGCTATTAATATCTCAATATTATATATATTGTGAAACTTTGATAAGTTTGATAAATTATGGATTTAAGAAAATCTGCTACACAATTTCAGTCATAATAACTATGGAATCATTAGTTACTACTACATGTATTACAATACATCATGTCTCTGATTATATAAAAATGATCAAAATCTTGGCAAAAAGCATTGATCATGCATGGCAAATACACAACTCCTCAATAATCCTTGTATAAAGTGGCACTGACACACGGGGTAAAAATGGTTAATAACCTCAACACAAAAAACATTTAAAACAGATATTAGTCAATAACAGAAAAAACAGTAACAAAAAATGAGAGAAATAGAGCTGAATAATTCAGAAAGATAAAGAGAATTTGCTGCATTTTCAAATCATTGAAACAGGAAATAGAGTGAAGTTAATCTTTTTAGCTTGTGATGAGAGAGGAAAGGTTTAACACATTTTTGTATAAAACAATATTGTAATGCCCTTTTAATGCAGTTCTTACTTGTTCCATGCGACACATGTCACAGTGCTAATGTTTGTGCAGAACTGCTGTTTCTAATGGTTATGGAAAATATAAATGCTGCATTTTCCTGTAATAATACTTTTTATACAGAAAAAGTCACATGATTCCAGATGTAACAGTGTGAAGTGGAAGAGTAATGGTGTTTAACACCCGAGTCAAGATTTTTTCACTTTTATCAAGGTGGTCAGTTAAGGAATGGTGGAGGAAATCTGTGTGTCTGATAAAACCACCATTGACACACTAGGATCTGTACTGAATGGGATTCCAACCTAGGTTGTGTAGGCACTCAGTATCTGTGGCCCTGACAATTCATACAAGATCTTACCTGGAGCTCCCTTTTTGTGGAAGAAGAACAGTTGAATGACTTGTATGATTTCAAAATTTAATGAAATACAATATAATGAAAGTACCCATGTTGATTATGATACAAAATTACAAACATACAGAGAGAGTACACAGACACACCAAAACATATTATAATCTTCATGTTATACTCGGAAACAAGGACATGTTGTCATGGTAGTCAATAGCTGACTATATAATGATGCTGAATAGCTGCCAGTGTCACCTAAGATAATGCTGTATTGTTGCTACAGTAATAGGTAATGAATGGTAATGTTGCCAGAGTGACAGCTGATAAATGTTGTATACATGTAGTTGCCATGGTGACAGCTGACCAATGGCAATGCTAGACAGTTACCATAGTGACAGCTGACCAATGGTAATGCTAGTTGGTTGCCATAGTGACAGCTGACCAATGGCAATGCTAGATAGTTGCCATAGTGACAGTGTATAAATATCAGTATCTGTGCCACGGTTGTAGTGCTCAACACATGCAATCTAAATCTTACCTGAGGTGAATCAGCCTTTGAAAAGTAAAGCAAGTATAAACTATATTGTGCTCTTTTTTCCATTTATAAATTGTTTATACGAAATTTCCCTCATCAACCAACAAACATGCATATTGGAAAAATAATCCAACCATGAATTATTACAGAAAATTGATACAAATTTCTTTGAAGTTAACCGTGATTAATTTGTTCCTTGTGGTGCAGTATATACATGCATCATCCATAAGACAAAACACTAAGTATAACTACAAATACCAAAGCCAATCATAATGCAATGTGCATACATATGTCCATTCCTGGGGAATATACCAACCAATATAAACAAGATTTACTCTTGGTTATGATATGTATTTCTGCAGCCACCTTGTTGGTAAGGTGTGGTAAGAATTTTAAAACTACACTTAATTATTTCTATAGATGTAAAACAAAACTATTATAAAGTTATTTGTCACCCTTCAAAGACATTTCTCGCATAGTAAATGTTTAACTTGCCAGGGTACATAAACACATGCTACATTTAGCGGTAAAAGAGAAGTATCTTGTACATCACATCTAGCTATGGTAAACAAACATGACGACAACTTACACAAGTCACACCAAATATGAAATGGAAGTTAAAAAGATCAAACTAGTACCACTTTGAAGGGTGACAAAAAACATTATACAGGGTTTGGGCAAGTTACACTGTCCCATGTACCCTGTCAAAGATGAATTTTAGACAGGGTACATGGGGCCATGTAACCTGCCAAAACCCTGTATTACTTATATTGTACTACTAAATATACCCCAAATGGCGACAACAGAAAAATGACAACTGGTCCATTATCTACATTCACTCTTACAAGTAATAAAAACAGATTTAAAATAGTCTACAATCTATTAAAACTTATAACCACTGGTAAAAAAATCTCACTTCTTAAAAAAGACTACAAAAATGAAATCTACTTATGTACATACCTTGTATGCTTCTGCTGCCTTGTGGTCTATTATCATCTGTGTTTGTGGTGCACTCTGGGATAGCTGGGATTGTGGTTGGCTCTGGGATAGTTGGTTTTGTGGTAAACTCTGGGACAACTGGGATTGTGGTAAGCTCTGAGATAACTGGGATTGTTGTAAGTTTTGGGATGTCTGGGATTGAGGAGAGTCCTGTGACTTTGATATGATCTGTGGTTCTGGAGCACTTTGTGGCACCTGTGTCTGTGGTGAGGTTTTGGAATGTGATGTATGATTTGCCTGAGGTTTGGCATTAGATCCCTGAAATGAACCCAAAAATAGGGGAAACAATCAAAAGTGAATTTTTGTTGATTCTGAAAAATGAATTTTAATTTTATGTTTATTGGACGATAAAACTTTTTAAAGTTTAAGTAAATTCTGTAAAGGCAGTAAAATAAATTAAAAATAGATAAAACATAATTTATTAAATGACAAAACTTTTAATTCTCCAATACTTTAATATCTTATGTTCCTTTCATTCCCAATTTTGATTACACATGTAGCGGGTGTAGCTAGCTAAACAGGAGTTGATTACCCTTTAGGAGCACCCAGCCTCACTTCTCTGGTGAAAGTCAAAGCGTTTAACCTAGTTTGCCAGTTTCAAAGTTTTAACTTTGCTTTGGGAATTCACTCCCGTCAAAATTTATCCAATTATATTGAGGTGGTCAGTTTTGAGATGGTAGAGGAAACAGGAGTATCAGAGAAAACCAATGACTTTTGGCAAGTAAACTGACAGTCCTTCTCACACTAGGAAGTCTGGAATTCGAACCTAGGTAGTGAGAGGTGCTGTGATTCATAGACATGCACCTTAGACCTCTTGGCCACCAAGGTCACTACTGTTAAATGAAGAACAATGGGAAAGTATCCAGCTAGAAACAGCTGCGAAATGAACTCCTCAGGTATACCCATCTGCAAATGTATACAGCCCCTAAATCACCCCCAAGGTTTATCAATCTGTAACTGTATACAACCACTAAATGTCTCCCTCATGTATACCCATCTGCAACTGTATACAGCCCCTAAATCACCCCCTTAGGTTTACTATAAGTTATATGGGGCCACATGGGGCCGTGTAACCTGCCAAAGCCCTGTATAACGTTTTTGTCACCCTTCAAAGCGTAACCAGTTGGATCTTTTTAACTTTCATTTCGTATTTTGTGTGACTTGCGTACGTTGTCGCCATGTTTGTTTACTGTAACTAGATGTCAGCGATGTACGAGTTACTTCCCTTGTACCGCTAAACGTCGTGTGCGTTCATGTGCCCCGGCAGATTTCCGAACATAGTTCCATGTACCCCGGCAAATTAACCAATCGCTATGCGAGAAATTTCTTTGAAGGGTGACAACTATCTGTAACTGTATACAACCACTAAATGTCTCCCTCAGGTAAACCCATCTGCAACTGTATACAGCCACTAAATGACCTCCTAAGGTTTACCTATTAATTCTTACCTGTAGCATATAATCAGGTACATCTACAGGTAATTCTCTATGTTCTACTTTAGGTGAATCATCAGGTACAAACTTGGCTACCACATCAACCTGTAATATATCAAAATGCTATCAAATATGCATTAAATCCACTTCTATACACACTCACATGGTTATACAGTCCAAAATTCAATCTTATTTCAATTTTACCAACATATGTAGTTCTGTGTTTTAACAATATTTGGGCAAATAGGTCATTTTCTCAGAATCCACTTCCATACAGAAATGTGAAAGCTTTAAAATATAACTTTGGATTACAATTTAGTTCAGTTAGGGTACTTCAGGTAAAAATTCTATTAAGCTTCATAACTTGGTAGGCATAGCAACCACGACAAAGTTCTTACTGCCCATTGCCATAGCAACCAGGATAAAAGCCTTACTGCTTGTTGTCAAAACAAACAATATAACCCCTTACTTATTACTAGCATAAACATACAGCATAGATGTGGATTTCTGCAACTTTTCCTATTGCTGATGACATCTCAATATAAGTGCCTACAATGTGACCAGTCACTCTAACTTACTTGATCAGCTTCAGGCATTTCAGATTTAGATGTATTAAGTAACTATTACTATTATTATATTGCTGGTGACATCTCAATATAAGTGCCTACAATGTATCCAGTCACTCTAACTTACCTGATCAGCCTCAGGCATTTCAGATTTAGATGTATTACTATTATCTTCACTACTGTCTATACCATTCACTGCTTCTGTGTCCTTGGAGTTAACATTACCTGTAAAATAATACTCTACAGATGTCATAATGTAAACCATATACCTACTCTTTATCTCTACATAAATATACTATACCAGAAGAAACATTTGTGAGGAAGAAAATGGTGACACTTGTACCCCAATATATCTACTCAGCAAAAATTATTTATTCCCTTTGGTTAAATTTTCCTTCAGTCAAAAAGGTAAAAATTTAACGCGAAATAAAATTTAAAGTGAAATATATCAAAATAAAGTATTTGCAAAAAGTACATTTACACAGAGATAAAAAAAATACGAAAAATTTCCTCATTTACAGTAGAAAATGACTTCGTTATATGCCTTTGGTTACTGTAAACAGGATTAGTATTGTGGGGTAAAAGTTTTCATGATTTCTGAAATTTTCACGGCAATTTCTTTAGCACAAAATAAGCAAAAATTTTACCTGCACGAAAATTTCCCCATTGTATGCTACTTTGATACTACATGACACTTAAATCCCTAAAAAATATAAATACCAATCATTTTAACATAGACATCCTAATTTATATATATTTTTTAGATTACTGCACTAACCCGTTATCCTGAGATTCCATGATGCTAACGTTGGGGCTCTTTCAAAAACTTCCTTTAATGACTCATGTCCCTCGACCAAGGCATAGGCTAAGGCTTTTCTTCCTGAAATTAAATAAATATACTACTTTGAAGAACAAACATGAAACAAGTTGAACAATTATAGAACAGTTGGTCTTTATTTCAATTATATTTCTCAATGCAATCTATTTGATTATTTATTCAAGATGACGGATAGTAATTCCTAACTAAATGTTTTTGAAGGACATTTTATTGACCCATACTGACATTACTTTCAAGATTCAGCTGGTATTTTTTAAAAGGCCCAAGCCTTGGTTTTACAATCATTCCTTGACCAAGGATTTTCCTTAACTTAAATTTGGCAAATCTGATACCATAATAGTTATGTCAATGTTTTAAGGTGCCATTTTGAGATCACTTCAAGCTTATAACATTTGTACTTAATTTGTCAAAAATGTATATTTGTAATTCCAAAAACGATTACCAAAATTTGCTAACTTTCAGTTCAGGAAAATCTTAGCTAAGGAGTGATTGTGAAACCGGGGACTGGTCTAAAATCTAAAGGAATCTACATGTACATCCATTTTACCTTTTATATCTTGTAATTGTGGATCGGCTCCTCTTTTCAATAACAACTCACAAACTTCTCTGTGTCCTTTCTTAGCAGCGGCCATTAAAGGTGATCTGTCAAATTTAAAATAAATACATGTATTTATAATTCTTCCATTTATATTTTAAATGCTTTTTTGAAGCAAAGAAAACCAGAACTGTCTCTTGAGAGCCAAATACCCCCACCCCCAACATGTTTTCCCATGAACTTGACCTTTCCATATGACCTTGGTTCAAGGTCATGACACATCTTTGGACCATAAAGATTATTCATGTGAAGTGTTATAAGTCATCTAAAGCAGCTATGAGATATGGCCCGGACACAATTTTCAAACATACTGTTCCCACAACCTTGACCATTAAGAGATGATCTAAGTTCAAGGTCATGACAATCCTTTGGACCATGAAGATTATTCATGTTAAGTTTCATGGGGGGGGGGGGGGGGGGTGTATAAAAAGATTCATCATTAAATAGAGCAGTTAAGTTATAATATACATATTTTTTTAAATAGAACTTTGAAAAGTTAAAGGGTCAATATTTGAATCTGAAACTCTTCATTCTAGAAAGGGTCATTGGGGGGGTCACTGATCTCTTATTTTTCCAAATGGCCCCATTGCTAAAGCCTTAGTGGGCCATATTTAACCCTTCCAAAGCATCCAGCCTCATTAACTTGGTGAAAGTTCACGTTTAACTGGATTTGCCAATTATCAAAAATTTTTTACCTTAGGTATGCCATTTGGACATGGCTAGATATTTTAAACTTTGTATTTTATTATAACATACATGCTTTGACCATCAGCATCATTCAAATTAGCTCTTTTCTAAATAATTTTTTATTATATGTATGCACTTGTATGCTAGGTCACATAAGTAAAACATCAGAATGTTCCATTATCACATCACGGGATAAAAGTATTACATACATGCTTTGACCATCAGCAGCGTTCACATCACCGCCTTTTTCTATCAGCTCTTTACACATAGCTAACTCTCCGTAATGTGCTGCATAAAACAATGCTGTCTTCCCTGTCTGTAATAAACAAAAACAAACAGTTATTAATAATTACATGACAATATAGGTCATCCCAACACCATATCAATATCTATAAAATATAGCAAATCTGAAAATGAACAACTATAAACAATGATGAAAAAATTTATGCTAATGCTGAAAAGGTAATATACTTGTTTATGGCTTGTCTCAATTGTTTTGGATCACCTTGGTGGCTTAGTGGTAGGGTCAGTCTTGAGAGCAGGAGGGTTCAAACCCCTGCCGGGTCATACCTAAGACTTTAAAAAAAATTAAGATACTGCTTCCTCATCTGGCACTCAGTATTAAAAACTCAGTGTATTAACTTGTTCTCCTTCACCTTAAACTTCCTTTGAGTGTGTTCTAGTACAAGGCATACCATAAAACATACTCCCACATCTTTACCATGACCTGTTCACAAGGAAAATACCATTTCAGAGCAATGTACCACCACAGTAGCTCAGTTGGTAGAGTGTTTGTTTAGTATGTAGAGCTCAGGGTTCGAAGACTTGGAAATAGGTAAAGACTGTTCTTTCACTAAGCATTCAGCATTTAGAAATGGAAGTCAACGGGTACTTCAGAAGAGATCTTTAAAATTTTACCGATGCTGAGTGTAACGGTAGAAGTGGCATGCTAATGAAATACATCTCCCTGCACATTATCAGAGTGCACTGCACAGGTAAAAAATTCTGACACTTCACCTATAGCTGGTGACATCTCAATATGAGTGAAATATTCTAGACTGAGAATTAACACCCCAAACAATCAATCAATTTTTTTTGGAGTATATTAACTATATTTTACTGTTTACCTTATCTCTACAGTTAACATCTTGTTTCCGTGACAATAAGACCTGTACACACTGGAGCTGACATCCCATAGCAGCATGATGTAACGCTGTCAAATTATTACCATCTTTAAGTTCAACAATAGCCCCAGCCTACAATACCACAAAGAGTATAAAGTAGAAATCCACTAAGTTAACTGTCTTTTTATTTAAGCAGATGACAATTATGATGATTATAATAACAAGAGCATTGAAAAACATGAAGGACACAACTTTTGAGAAATCATACATGCCATTTGTCCCAGATTTTGACCCTTCTAAAAACTGTCCAACTGGGAAACACAAAATCCAAGAATTTTTACCTTGTCCAAAAATTTTGAAAAACCCACCATTTTCAAGAAACTTCATAGACTCGTAAAAATGCAATCATATTTTATGGTTAAATTTCTTCAAAAAAGATCAAATTTGTAATATATATCTATCAAAAAAGAACTTTTATTTACTAATTATGCCATTTAACACAAAATTACAAACTTTTAAGGTTGTTTTTATACAATTTACAACTTTGTATCTTCTACTTTTGGTACTTCCAGGTTAACCATGTGTTTTGTAAATAAACACACAACATCTTTTTGAATTCAGAAGAGCGTTATTTTTTAATGAAATAAAGAATGAATATTTGTTCATGTATGGTTGGCATGTATGGTTTAGTAAAACCATATCCTCAACAGCATTAGAGTAACAGACTGGACGAACTATTGTAGATGAACAATGCTTTATTTACCATAATAGTGATAATATGTTCCAATCATACAAACAGGCATATTAAACAATGGTAATGGTAAAATCACATCTATACAGTTATTTTGCAACTCACATGCAGGTCATTTATGTACTGTATAGTTGCTTTATGCACTGAGGATTTAATTTTGCTATAATCGCGGTTTGACTTAAAAGCACAAAATCAAATTCAAAGTGAATATTTTTATGTAGTTCTCATTAACTTTGATAATCTGTACAGAAAAATGTGTACATTGGCAACTGCACGGCAAAATTATATATCCATGAATAAGATCCAGTGTCTGAACAGCAAAATTTTATCCCTGCAGAATAAAACAACTACAAAGTACCTGTGAGTGTGTGCCAAGTGTGTGTCAACAGTTTTGTTTGTCAGTGGTATATTATATAGCATGTTAATAAAACATTTAATTCCTTCAACTTTATTATACCCTTATAATTTCACTTAAAACTACAAAGCTAGGGGCGTCTAGTCACTTATGAGGACTTTGTGTCATATGAAGACTTCATCGTGACTGATTAGATCAACATTTGATTCTTCGAGGTACTATAGAAAACAATGTTCATTTTACCCAGAAAGTGTTTAATGAGATATAATGAAAACATAAACTAAATGTTGAGAATAACAATGATTATTGTTATCATTTTTTCAAAATAGATTATTTTAAATGTTACTACCTGAAGTAAGCGCTGAACGACTTGAGACCATCCATTGGCTGCTGCTAACTGTAATGATGTACAGCCTACAAGATAAATGTATAAATATCAAATATTTTTAGAGCTCTGTATATATAAAACCTAAGTGCTAATAAGACCAGAATGTATGAAAATATTTCTTTTGAACATTATATATCAAGAACACCTGTTCATCAAGATGATTTTATGATTGTAAATTAATCAAATTAAATTTTTTCGCAGACATAGATTTCAGGGACTCAAAAATGACTATAATGTATGGTATACCACGATACATACCAAGGTATTAAAAAAATACATGCCATATCTCACGCCGTGAGACAAAACCTCACGGATTTTTGTTTATTTTTGAAACTCCCGGCGTTAGATCGATTTCTCACGGAAAATTGCTATGCCTCCCTTTAATTTTTTTTCAAAGAAGCTACGCCAATCAGAAGGGATGATTACTGAATAAACATGGTTTGAAGTGTCCAAAGTCGTGTGCAATGTACCGTAGATAATCCCCTAATCGGCAAGTGGACACGCGTTGTCACCTTCATGGTGTACTTGGTCATTAATTTAAGATACACGTGTATAGATTTATCATTTGTGATAGATAAATAAACAATTACACAAATATTGTTCTTTCTTTGTAAAAATTCCAATCACGTATCAGGCACCAGAGGAAGAGAGAAACTATCTTTTCTGAACAGGGAATTTTTTGGATGGAAAAACGATGTGAATAGCATAAGACAGATGGAAAAAAATTACCTTTTATGTATTCTTTATTTAAATGAAGGCTGTATAACGCAATTAAAATCATGATCTCTTATTTTTCTTCTAAATATACCCAAATTTCATGGAAAAAGCTGTATGAAGTGACCACCAAAAGTCATGCTGTAGCATCCATGTTTTAACTCTTAACCCGATAAAATAGTCGTTAACCCAACATGTACAAAGTATATCAAGGGGAATAATCACGTTGCTACAGAAAGTAAACAAATTAAACTGGAAGCACATGTTTGACAGTACTTTCTGTTGGTGATTGTTTGGATGAATAAAACTTTTCATTAATAAAATGATTATAGAAAGGAAACATCTGAAAGCAGGTTTTTGTTGTGTAACTTATTTAGTTTTCCAGATAAAAAATAAAACACATTCTTTCATTGAACAGTTGAATAAAAAAAATGTACTTAACAATATAAGATCTTATTGTGTCCCATGGATTTTCTATTTAGTCTTACTTGTAGCTTAATAATAAAAAGTCTTGAATATGTACTGTGGGTATAATGAATAAATTTTTTCATTGATAAAATGAAAAAAGAAAGAAAATTATTTGTAATAAAAATCTACTCTGGTGTTTTATTTAATGTTTTGACAAAATGCACATTTTTAAATATTGTATATAATGTAATGAACACTAAATTATTTTCATGAAAATTCAGACAAAAGATCAAAGTCTGAAAAAGACATCAAGCTGTGGCAAAATACAAAAGCATTTATAGTTCTCAAAAAACCTAAGAATACGCGAAAATTGTCTGCATTACAGGTTTACGTAAAACCTCCCTTATTTTTTTCAAAACTCCCTTAAAATTGCCACCAATCTCACAGTTTGCTCCCATACAAATATGGCATGTATGAATTACTGGTACTTTTTTTCAGTTATATCCATTTTTGTGACATCCTATTTCTAATAAAGATGCCCAAAAGAATGCAGAATTTTGGAACAGACCTCCCTATATAGAGAGAGGTTAGTGTTAAAATGGTCTTTATATAGAGGTTTTGCAACATCAGGAGGTTTTACTGTATATCAAAAAATAAGTACAGTCAACCCTGTCTATAAAGGCCACCCAAGGGAACCAGTAAAAGTGGCCTTTATGGGAAGGTGGCCTTTATATACAGGTTCAAATAATATGAATAAAGAACAATTGGGATAAGTTCTACTGGTCTTTATAAACAGGTGGCTCTTACATAAAGGTGGCCTTTAAAGCAGGTTTGACTGTACTGGTAAATCTCACTTTGTTACAATCTAGGGAATTACAGCAGGTCCGATATTCAAATCATCATGGAGTACAGTAAAATTCTCGGAAAAATCAATATAAACGGTTAAAAAACAGGGAGACATAAAAACTAAAAAAAGTTAGTTATCTAAGATAGAGATGGTAAAATACACTTGAATACAAGTGTAATATTGGTGTCTACAGACAGTTTAACTTATAGTTAATTCAGGGATAGAAAATATATCCATTCCAACATTACTACCGATTAATTGATTTGTAATAAAATAAAACCCTGGAAACAAAGCCATTGGCTCTGTCTTATATAATTAATATTATCTCCTTTTACCCTAAGGTTTGTATGTACATAATTACATAAACCTATTCTCATTTAAAAACCCTGTAGCAAGAAATACTTGTTTATGCTTTTGCTCTTTTTTTTCTTTTGAGGTAATCCTCATCAAATCAATGGGGGAAAAAAACTTTCTCCTTTTAAAGATGCATGTAGGATCACATATAAATACATTGTGTGCATTAATTTGTTTTTTTTTATACCCCGGCTTAAAAAGAGGGGGGTATATAGTGATAGGGGTGTCCATCAGTGTGTCCGTCTGTCCGTCCTTCTGTTACACCTTAGGGTACCTATCTCTTATCCGCAACTCCTCCTAAACCCTTCAATGGATTTTCATGAAACTTTCACACATTCTTTGTGATATAATGTAGATGTGCAACTCCTATTTAAAAATTTGATCCGATGGATTTTTTTTATGTGGGGGGGGAGTGGAGGGTATTTTTTGTGAGCTTGTGGCTCACAGTTTTTCTAGTTTAAATTATAATCCTCTCATCCCCAAGGATAATGACAAAAATAGTCAATTGAATTATGTTAAGTGTAATATAATGAAACTGATTTTTTTTCATGTGGCCTTGAGTTAATTTTAATTTCTGAATATATAAATGCATTGTGTATGATTTCTTGTTAAAATCCCTATTCTCTCATCCCCATCAATGACAATCACAAGAAGTTAATTGTATTATATTAAGTGTAATATAATTACACAGATATATTTTTTCATTTGGCTTTGAGTTACATTTTAATTTCTGATGAGATGTATAAAATTACGTCGGAAGTTAGCTTCTGGAAATACTTAAATAAACTATAAATTCATCCTTGTAATGTAAAACTCAATTTAACACCACAATTCAGTAAATCAACATGCATTTATTTGTAAAATATAACATACAGCCAAACCTGTCAATAAAGACCACTTAAAAGAACCAGTAAAAGTGACCTTTATGGGCAGGTGGTCCTTACATAGAGTTTCAAATAACATGAATAAAGAGCTTACTGGGATAAATATTAACTGGCCTTTAAAAGTATGTGGCCCTTACATAGAGGTGGTTCGACTGTAGTGTAACATTGGTTTGATCTGATTTGCTTTATCAATATTATTATTGATATTACTATTATTATTACTATTAATATTATCATTTTAACAGGTAATTTTGTTTTTCAAATGAACATGTTGAAGGTCAATAATTTTATAGCAAGTTAGTTTTATATGCCATAACAAATTTAGCTATCAAACTCTCTACCTCTGTATGTATTTTGTCTCTGACTATCAACCACTGTGGTAGCCCACTTGGTAGAGTGCTCACTTCGTAAGTGGGAGGTTTTGGGTTAGAACTCCGGCCGGGATTAGGTAGTGACTGTTCTTTCGCCAAACACTCGGCTTTACGAAATGAAAGTCACAGTTCTTTTGGATGGGAACTTAAAATAAACAAGGTCCCTGTCCCGTTAGTGGTGGCACAATAAAGAACCCTGCTGTATAATGCCATAAGCACAATGCAGAGGCAAAATTTCTGCACCTTCGTCTATAGCTGGCAGCATCTCGATATAAGTAAAATATTCTTGACTGGGGCATTAAACACCATTACTCAACTGAACTGAACACTTTTACTATCATAGCATTTACCTTGGATCATTAACACATTTGGATCTACATCATGGGCAAGTAGTTGTTAAACAATCTCTACCTGACCTGAACCCTGCCTCCTTTACCCCACAGTATCCCTGTTACATTAGCATTTACTTTGGATCATTAACCCATTTGGATCTACACCATAGGCAAGTAGTTGTTCAACGATCTCTAGCTGACCTGACACCCCCCAACCCAGAACCCTGCCTCCTTTACCCCACAGTATCCCTGTGACATCAGTATTTACCTTGGATAGTTAACACATTTGGATCTACACCATGGGCAAGTAGTTGTTCAACAATCTCTAACTGACCTGCGGCACAAGCTGCATGAAAACTGAAACAAATATCATGTATATTTATATATATCTCTCTATTGGAAACATTATTTAGCTCTGATAAAACAAAATGTAACAATCACAATGTAATTAAAACTCAAATTTTATAAAATGTGCAGTTTTTTGTCTGGTTAAGGAGTGGATAGGAGTAAAAAAAAAAAAACAACCCATGTCAAGTTCTTTCACTGATATTAAGGTGGTCAGTTTTTGAATGGTTGAGGAAACTGGAGTGCCTGGAGAAAACCACTGACATTCTGCAAGTGAATTGAAAAACTTTCTCACACTAGGATAAGCTCTCTTGCTGGGTTTCAAACCTAGATAGTTAAACACATTGTGATCCATAAGCTGTCATTTTTGACCGCTTTGCTACCAAGACTCATGTGTTTGATACTGAAGAACATCTTTTTTATTTCTTAAAATCATAATAACTAAATCACACTTAAAGTAATATTCTATGACGTAAAACACCTCGTGTAAACACATGTCTAACAGGGATCTGTAACTTAGATCTACAGACATTTCTTCCACAAGTAAAGCCTCTCGGGCTAATTTATAAATAGACTGTATACACTGAATTAAGTATTCTTTGACCGGTTCATATTTTGGACAAATTTTATCATATACCTTTGACCTAGTTGTACTTACACAAAGTTAAACCCTTTGAACCAGGTTACACTGTATACCTCATAATTATTGAGAATTTCATATTATGAAAAACCATTAGTAGTTTGAACTTTTTTATAACAGTTATATTTCCACTAACAAGGTAGTTATTAAAATTAATAAAATACCAAATAATTTAAACTTTACCAATCACTCAGTTTTAGACATAGGGGTCTCAATCTGGCAGGGGTCGGTGTCTTAAAAATTTCTAAAGAATCCAAGTGCTATGCATTGAGTTGTGTTGAGTAATGGTGTTTAATGTCCCAGTCAAGAATATATCACTTATATCGAGATATCACCAGCTGACTTTCATTTTGTAATGCTGAATGCTTGGCAAAAGAACAGTCACTACACACTTTAAAAGTCTTGGCTCAGACCCAGACAGGGATGGAACCCACAACCTCCCATTTATGGAGCAAACACTCTATCAATTGAGCTACTGCAGTGGTGTGTACAGTCCCAAAATTATACTTTCTATACCTGTTTTACATGGATGTTTTTTCACATAAATGGCAATTTGGGCTATTATTCCTATGAAAAATCTAGCAATTCAGAATTTTTACACACAAATTATTTCTACATTTTACTTTCATCAAGTTTTGATTTTTCTACATCCGGTTTTAACTTTTACTGGTCAGATAACCAAGCCTCCTCATTTCAGCAAAGAATTTTTGTCAGTTTTTTTGGGGTTACCTAGCTCCTTTCTACTGCTGAACTAAAATAACTTTCTCAATTTCCTGGGCAACCAAGTATAAAGTTCAAAGAGTTATATTCACGTGTTGAGCTATGATATACGGTTTACATATTTCTTTATTGGAGACTTCAAAAATGGGATCCATTTGACCAAAACCACTAAATGTGCTAAATGACCAGAAGTGCTAAAGCAAAGAGAAGTAATTCTCAGTATAGATAAACTGCCATTTAGTTGAAGGATCTATCATCTCTTTGTTAGCCAAGTTTTTTGTTGACATCTTTTACTTTTAATTATTGAATAATTGCCAAAATATGCTTTAAAAATTTTAAATAATTATGAGGTATACTTAAATAGATAAATGATAGACCATGTGATACTTACACAGATAGACCCTTTGGACCAAGTTTGCCTACAGTGATGGTCTTCTTATGTAGAATACTCTCAACTTTGGAGACATCAGAATGTTCTATTGCTTTAAGGAGTTTGTCATCATTCTTGTTCCATTCTGACAGCTGTAAATAAAATTACTATTTCAATTTCTATGTTCACAACAATAATAAAAATACTACACAAGTGTCATGGACTCATGGGTTTGAGCCCCAGCCAAGCTGCATAGTAATTTTCTTTAGACAAGACATTCGACTACCGGTACACCCACCTGCCAAATAAAACAGGCACCAACAAAATACCATTGTGAATTAAACTTATGATAAACTGACATCTAATCTGGGGTGGGGGGGGGGGGGGGATGGTGTGGTGGAGAGGTATTGTACCCTCAGTTGTTGCATGTCATTTAAAACTTGGATTAACGCCATCCTGATGAGGCTCAGTAAAGTCTCACCTATGTAGTTGTTATATAGGCTATTTGTAGTTAGATATGGTGAATCAGCCTAGTACAAATCATGTTTTCCTGTAATTATTAGCCAATAGTAGTACGGTACTTCCTGAGATTGAGTAACATGCAGGAATTTATCAGGACTTTTCAGGGATTTATCAGGGACTTTGGGAAAAGGCCCTAAACTAAAAATTGGGAAAAACTATCAACTTTTTGCTCATTTGGGAAAACTTCAACTTCAAACTTCAACTTCAACCTCGGAAGCCTTTGATGTAGAAGCTGTATTTTCATCTTCTTTTGCAGATGTTGTTTTCAAATAATCTAGAAAAACTTTACTGATTTTGCTGAAGGGGGGGGGGGGGGGGGGGGGGGGGGGGGGGGGCTTTCCCAAAATACAACACAATTTTCTAATTGGGAATTTTCTTAGCTGATTTTGGGAAAAAATCAACTGTTTTTCCATTGGGAATGGGGCCGAATGACTACAATTAAGTTGATAATTTTAAGATTTTCTTGTGTAGGTTTTATATTTCAATCAAAAGATTTTAAAAAATATGGGTTTTACTAAATCAGTTATAACTCACATCTGTGGTACTCTTCCGTAGGTTCCGAAACAAGCTGAATTTTTTCCCCTTGGATGTCATGTTGGTTCAAGGGTCATTTACAGTATGTTGTTTAAGTCATTCTTCTCAATACACAAATAATCTTCTCACATTTTGATGAAGGTACCAGTATTTATCTGAAACAATAAATAATACATACAGTCCAACCTGTCTATAACAACACCTGTATATAACAACCACCTGTATATAATAACCAGCTGTCTATAACAACACCTGTCCATAACAACCACTTGTCTATAACAACACTCATTCATATCAACAACCTGTCTATAACAACCTGTCCATAACAACAACCTGTCTATAACAACACCTGTTCATAACAACAACTTGTCTATAACAAACTGTCTATTAGTGGACAGTATTTTAAAGTCTGGAACACTTTTTCTATATATCTCGCCTCTCAATAGTGGTCACCTGTCTAATGTGGTTAGTGACCACTACAATTTAGTCCCAAAGTCATCATTTACCTGTCTATAACAGCCAGTGTTCTATTTAAAATGAGTTTTTTTATATAGGCTTGAGTTTTCATTTTCAAATACAACTGTACCAGTATTATGATTTTTTTTGTTTCTCTAGGTAGGTCTTTGGGTGATATATGTTTCAAATAAAAAAAAAAAAAGAAAATTCAGGGAATTAGGATCCCCACCAGCAGGTTCTTTTTTGTAATTTGCATTTATGTTCAAAGTGCAATTACTCTATGGTAAATGAGCAAACCAACTGGTGTTAACGATATGCACATCTTATATCAAGTTTCATCAAATAATGCTTCATAGTTTTGGAGAATTTGAGCAAACAAGAATTTAGGACAGACAAAAGGAAGGAAAGATGGATGGACAGACAGAAACTCAAATTTAATATCACCCTTTTTTTTGAAAGGCAGGGATAAAAATAACATCAAAGAATGATCTAGATATCTATCTAAGGCAATTGACTTTATTTCTATGTTGACTTTGTTGCAACTGATAAAGACATTGAAAGATTTTTTTTTTTTGGTAAAGACATGGTTGATATTCTTATCCTTGTTTCATGTACAACTTGGGGAAAAGGGCCTAACAATATGAGAAAAATACTTTTGAGACTTTGTTTTTGATTCTAAAAATTAAATATGACTTGGCTTGACTTACAATCATGCACAGTAGAAAGAAGATTTGAACTCTGAAAGAACAGTGCCAAATTTGAAGTCCTCAGTACTCAAGAGTACATGTATAATATGTACTAGTATGTACACATGTACACAGGGTCACAGACAGATTTCTACCTCCTTAAGGGTATTTGTTGTCTGGATGACCAGTAATCTATGTCTGCTGAATATTGACAGTAGAAAATTACACTTTGCCTTGGGTTAAAATATCTAAATTTTATCTAAAATTACGTTTTATCAACTAGTGAAAGTATATATACAATACACACTCTGCCTTGGGTTAAAATATCTAAATTTTATCTAAAATTACAGTGAAATCTGTGAATACCGGACTACCTCTGGGATGAATAAAAAGTCAGGTTTACTTAGAAAGATTCAAGTTTTCTCAGGGTCCAGTTTTCACTGTATGTGTTTTGTCAAATACTGAAAGTATATAATATAAATACATTGTATATATTTAACCTTTGGCTAGTTTAAATCTTCAGGTAAACATAAATTATGTATTTTGTAAAATTTCATTGAAATATGTAGTGGTCTGGGTTAAGCACTGGACATTAGTGTTGGAGATCAGGAGTTCAATCCCTGGTCCGTAACCCTGCATTTTATTCTGGCAACATATGAGTTTACCCAAAAGAATTTGGGCAAGATTACCCATAAAACCATGGGAACTTAATAATAACATGGGTGGTATGTAGATTTCAGGGTAGCTCAGTTGGTACAGTGTAGTGTATAACAGAAAGGAGAAAAAAATCAAGGGTCAAACCAGGGAGTGAACCTGGGACCTCCTGCATTATAAGCAAGTGGTCTACCAACTGAGCTACATTCCTCCTGTTATTATTTTTTTTTTTTGTTTCCCACGTGGGATCATAGGAAATCTCACACAAATTTTTTTGGATTGACTTTAATGGTCCGCAATTGCCAGCCAACAACCACCAAGTGCCACACTGGCCAACAAACTGCAACAGGAAGGAGATAATCAAAAACAAACATACAAACTGTTTTTGTTTGGATTATCTGACTTAATTCAACTTTGATATACAGACTGGAAACAGCTGTAACGGACCATGATCTATTGATTCGGGTCCTGGTTGAAGCATATGCTGACTATATTCATGACTTTTCGCAAATAAAAATATCAAAACCTTGCAATGAATAGAAACTAAGTTGAAAGGTAAATTACAATAAAAAATTAAAAATAAAGCACTGATAAAACCAATAGACAAACAGTATGTGATCAGAAAATATCCCCAGATTGCATATTTTATCATCAAAATTTTCCAGCCATTCATATAATGGATGTTGTAATGGTAAGTAATGCCTAAAACTGGTCCAATATTTATATATCATATACAACTTACATTTTCATATTTATCAGCAAATCATCATAATACTATAATAGTTTTCCAAGGACCAACTAGCCTGAAGACTTCTCTAAAGATATGTTTTAGAGCCACCGAAAACCTGCACAGAGTAGTATGTACTACAATATACTCAGCCTACACGCTAATTATTATGACAATTCTGCAATATATTTATTATTTAATGTAAGAAACAAGTAAATATAAATAGAATACCAGTACTGCAGAACAGTACACAAATGTACAGAAATGTTTATGATGTTTTCCTGTGGGTCATAAATGTCAAATATTATTACTGTGACATTATCTGACCAATATAGTCTATTTATTAATAGGTAATAATTATATATAAACATATATGATCGTCTTATGGTTTTCTGTGCTTATCTTGTTCTGTATAAATTTTTTTGTGTTACAGCATTATACATTAGCCTTTTTTTAAAATAAATTCAATATTGGTATGTACGCTGACTGTCTGAAAAATGGAGAAAAAAGTTAACAGAAGTTAGTATAAACCAAAACAACTTTTTTCCTTCAGATAAAACAATTGTAAAATGGCAACATGGCTCAAAAAAGCAATGCAATCATTAAATCTCTCCAGGTCATAAGGGCAACCCAGGTCTCACAGGTCAGTTTTAGTGACCCCCTCCCCTTCACCTTTGAATGAGCGAGCATTTTTGCCAGCACCCTATTAAATTTCAGCTGGGTGGACTTAAAATGTCTTGCTCATGAATCTAAGTTATGTTCAGACATGCCCAGGTTCCAGATGTAACCATATCCTAAACCACCTTTTAATGCCACATACATTTATCTCCACAAGGTAGGGTAAAATGAAACAAATTTTGTCTTGGCCTTAGCAGCCTAAACCACTATTCAATGTTACATCTCTCCACAAGACAGGGTAAAAGAAACAATTTTTGCCTTGGCCTTAGCATTCTAAACCACTATTCTCTACAAATCAAAGAGAACAGAAACAATTTTTGTCTTGGCCTTGGCATCATTAATTATATCAATAATGACACACATAAAAAACAATATGACCAATACCAGATTATAAAATCTATTTGGCAGGTCAAAGTTCAACTAGGGTGAATTACTGTAAGTCAATGACATCAAGATGGAAACACAAAAATATCTTATATACCCAAAATAAATAAAATGTATTACGTAAATGAAAAGTTAATGAGGTACCCACAACTTAAGTTCAGTAATGGTGTTTAACATCACTGTCAAGAATATTTCACTTATATCGAGACATAACCAGCTATAGGATGTAAAACTCTATAAAATCAAACTGTAGAATCCTCTATGAAATTTTACACTTTATATACAAGAAAGTGATACATTACATAATACATTTGTATATGTATACACAAAAGGAAATGTGGAAGCGCGTGGCCTAGTGGTTAAGGCGTTGGACTCATGATTCGAAGGTCGTGGGTTCGATCCCTGGACCGGGCGATGTGTTGTGTCCTTGAGCAAGACACTTAATTTCACGTTGTTCCAGTTCACTCAGCTGAAAAATAAATGAGTACCAGCAAAATGCTGGGGGTTAACCCTGTGATGGACCGGCGTCCCATTCAGGGGAGAGTCTTGTACTCTCAGTCGCTTAACGCCACCGAAACCGGGATAAGCTCCGGCCTGATGGGCCTAATGGCTCGGGACAGACTTTAACTTTAACTAACACAAAAGGAACTGTCATTTTTAGATTTTTCAACATTTAAAATTCCCATAGATGTAACATTTTTCACCATTCAGAAATACAGTAGATTCACTAATTACATATTGGTTAATTGCATCATTTTTCTCTGCACTGATCCATTTCCTATGAAAAGTAATGTCTTTTAATGCATAGTCAAAATCCTGAATTGCAGATAATTTGCATTTCATAAATTCCAAAATTATGCAGTAAGTATTCAACTGTTATTGAGGCAACACACAGCAATTTTTCATGACTCTATCAATCTTAATAGTAAGTAAAAAACATAGTCTCAACTTAAAATTCATTGAAACTTCAACTTAATAGTATTAAAGTAGTAAAATATTTACAAATCGGTTGAAACTTCCAAAAATACAGAGCAACAAACACAGTGACATCAAACAGTAAGTGACTTTACTTGTACACAAGTTAACTTCCATAATTTATAGTAGCTAAATATATATTATTATTAAATTTTACACAATCCCCCTACTATAAATTAAAACCAGCCTAGCTAGAGGGTAAATCCTCTGAGGAATTTATCTGTTTCAGGTTTAATACTAGGTTAAAATGTTTAAATATATATACATTAACATCAGTGTAACATCTGGGCAGGAAATATAATTGATTTAATAAATAGATAGATAAAGGTATTTTAATGGGAATTATTAATTAATTGCAATCTAGATAATGTAATATGTTAGTAGATAATTGACATATCGCCGTCCACACCTTCAGACACTGGCTGCCCTCACGGTACCAAAGCAGCATAATGGCAACTAATGATGTTTTCGTATCAGTGATGTCATTAAATATCACAATTCAGGCCGAATTTTCATTCTTTTTGCATGTAATTCAAGCATGCCAGGCCTTTGTCAGAACATTGTGAGTGTGGCCGGTGATCCGTCAATTAACATAGATAACAAGGGGTAAATTGACAGCATCATAATGCCGTATTGATTCAGTGGTATAGTGTCCATCTCAAGAGCAGGAGATACCAGTAGTGAGGTTCTATCCTTGGCCTGGAATTAAAGAGTTGGGCGAGTTCAGTAATGGTGTTTAACATCTCAATTAAGAATACAATGTATTTCACTTATATCGAGGCTACGTATATACAGGCGAAGGTGCAGAAATTTTGCCTGCACTTTGTGCTGATGGCATTATACAGCAGGGTTCTTTATTATTCCATGCCTACTGTGACACAGGATCTCTTTAATTTTAAGTTCCCATGCAAAAGAATCGTGATTATCATTTCCTAATGCCGTGTGCTTGACAATTTTAAGAACAGTCACTACACATTTTAGTCTTGGTTCAGATCCAGTCAGGGTTCAAACCCATGACCTTCCATTTATGGAGCAAGCACTCTACCAACTTGCAATGTAGATAAAAGTTAATAGATAATCAACATGAATCACAGTGGATTAGTTGACAGCATCATACTAGGTTTCCACAATTTCAAAAAATTTCCAAAATTTGTGAAAAAGTAGTCTTGTTAAAAATTTGTTTAAGTAGGTTTTTCTTTTTAAAGAATTTCTCATAGAATTTGTAGCCAATGGTGATTATGGCTACCAGGAATAAAAACATAATAGCATATTCCAGTCACAGAAATTTAGTTACTCTCTTGTTGACTCAGTGGTACAGCATCCATTCTAACAGTAGGAGGTAAAGGGTTTCAACCAAAGCCTGGTCATATTATAAAACATTATAATTTGAAATGTATCCTTGTCTGCTGCTCAGTATTAAAAGGACATTATTTAAACTGTTGTCAGTATGGGCAAATGGTAATGGTATGCTTGTCTGTAATGTACTGGCTTGCAGAACTAGCACCTTATAGTCACTCTAGTGCGTGTTAGTACAAGGTAGACCATACACACTATGTTTCCATTCCTGGTAGCCAAAATCAGCATTGGCTACTCATTTTTGTGAAATTCTTTAAAAAAGTAACCTATTGTTACTATTGGTAGTGAAAAATTACTTTAAAAAGTACTATATTTTCGCAATCTTGGAAATTTGGCTACTAATAATTTTAAAATTGTGGAAACAAAGTAAACACACTGGCACATCTCATTCATTCACAGACTCGGTCTTAGATCAATCAAATTAATGCAGTGGAGTAATGGTGTTTTACACATAATTCAAGATTCTTTCACTTATATCGAGACAGTCAGTTTGGAGATAGTCAAAGAAACTGCAATACCTCTCACACTTTCCTGAGAGGAATTCAAACCTAGGCAATGAGAGGTACTGTGATTGGTAAACTTGCACTTTTGACGTCTCAGCCAGCAAAACTTCCCATTCTAGTATGGGTTTATCAATGTAGGACAGGGAAATTTTATTCAATCACTGGGTTGAATATTTCAGTCTTGGCAGGGTTTGGTCGTGATTCCCTTATTCTAAATACATGTATATATGCAACAGATTTTATATATAAAATTAAATTAATGGATATAACTTCCTAATTTTCTGATATAATTTCAGTAGAGATTGAAACCAGAGTTTATCGAGCAGAAAAACCAAATGTAATACAGATTATCAAATACTAAATCAAAACATAAAAAAATAACTTTACCTGCTTTCCACTTGAACTTGAAAATCAAATTTTCTGAACATAGGTAAATAAGGAACAGGTATATTGTATATATCTGTATAAGATCAAAGCAAGTTATGCCGGTAAATTTGTTAACACAATCTTATACATATACCGGTAGGCAACACGGAACTGTCAGCTTGACCTTTAATTTAAATATTTATTATGGACCAGTTTAATTATGTATAGTGAGCACAGGTGTTTATTTTGTCTACATCAAGGGAGGCGTGTCTTATTTATACAAATCTATATTAACTGCCAATCCTAACACTACCTATTTACTGGGTGGGTCACTGTGTATAAATATTCCCTATGAAAGGTCATGCAGACAGGTCAGTGCTGTCTGCCTATAAAAGACATAATGTAAATACTGGCTAACATCATATATAAATTCCTATATATCTATATTTCCCAGTCCTTTTAAAATCTCTCCAAACATTCACAACAATTAGAGTAAATATTTATACTAACAAAACCCACTTAAGAAAGATAACTTTACTCCTATTGTACTGCCAACAAAATAAAATATAAAAACACCCAGGAGAGACAGATCAATTAACCCACAGATCTGGTTCATCATAATGTTTCAAACTGTTTATTTTTCTTCTAAGTGTTTATGCTTATCTTCCTCCAGACTCTTGCATAACAAAATGAATAAATGAATGAATGGGATATACTTCATATGTGAGATTATTTCACTTAAATCGAGATATCACCATCAGATATTTTATGTCAATGCAATGCACTTACCAGTACATGTATTACAATAAGCAGTGAGAGCTCTGTTTCACTTCTGTATCACTGGAAATTAGTTCAAGGCCAAGTGTGACTTATGACCATTTTCAATGTTAAGTGTCACTGATACCCCATTTCGAGTCTCAGGTTTGAGGACTAAAATCAAACAACTACCGTACCTCTGCTAATTACCGAGCCAACACTACCCAAGATGAGTGGTAAAGGATCACAGCCCATCTAAATGAAGTTAAAAATACTGAGGACATACAATTAATGTCGATGTATGGTAGTGGATATGCATCTTTTACAGTGCAGCCATTTTTCAAAAGTTTTCAAAAGTCTTGAGTTCAATTGCTAAAGGTCTGGTAACCTGGTTTCTTCAACCATCCAAGAACTGACAATCTTGATATAAATGAAAGAATCTTGACTGGGACACTAGTTTGTGCTACTCCATTCTACCATCTCAAATGACCTAAGATGGTAACAAAAGAGTAAAACTTTATTTTTACCTGTGCTTGTATACACCTCTTTTTTCACACCCTTTAGTAAGTTCTAAAAGTAAGTTAAAAAAAGAAGGGGTCAAGAACCAAATGTTATGATGAAATATCTATTCAGAAACTAAAGGATTTGACACAAACAGTCAGTACTACATTGAGACATGATTCATTGCTCATTGAAATCAGGTAATCCATCATGACATTCAATTTTTGATACCAGAATCTCAAGTTTATCTATCAAAATGCAGTAAGACTTCCTTTTGAAATTGTTTCCCAATAACCATTAAATTCTACGTAAAATTTTGGAAATTAAATTTCACAAAAATGTTCAAAAATTTTTGATTCTATTATTTTTGGGTTTTTTTTTTCAGTTGAAATTAATATTTTAGTGGAAGGTACAAATGAAAGTCTTTCCCAAAATACATACCAAAAATATACCATAAATATGTATGCATGATTACATCTGCTGGTAAATACAAAATAGTTAACCTTCTGGCTGTCATAGTTTTGTTCTAAATGATGAAATTTTAACACCTAGTTATGCCCCTTGGCACCAGAACTCTTCATAACCTGATAAGTAGCTGTGTCAAGGTTGCTATAATTTACATCATAATTAAGTAATCAAGAGTCATGTCCCCACAGGGCCAGTGATACACCCGGGTGGGCACAAATCACCTCAGACATGTCATGCTCATATATAGTCATAATAGTGACTGTCTATAAAGAAGCTGCATGAGTGTGTGGTGGGTGGATTTGACAGGAGGTCAATTCACTCAAGCATAATATTTGGATTGTCCCATATTGAAATATTGATGATCGATGCAAAAACATGACAAAAAAAAAAAGATATTTTTAATGAAAGTATTGGGACTGCCTCAACAGGGTTTGGACAATCCTGGGAAGCGGTAAAAAATAATAGGTTGGTCCAAAGATAGGACCTGATAGTTTCGATTCACGGTATCGGTACTCAATTATTGGTCAATTAGCTTGCTCAGTACTCTTAAGAGAATATTTTGAAGTTTCCAAGTTCATGTCAAAGTTTGTTTGCTGGATTTAAACTTTTTATTTATGTAAAATTTCAGATCAAATGCCAGTGTACGCATTTTACAGGATGTAAAACATTATGCTTTAAGTAGCCATTGATGCAAAGTAAATCCCCATCTTCAAAGCCATGTCACACTTTGTGTACACAGATCTCAAAAGCCACGTCACTCTCAAATCCCCAAAGCAGTCCGTCTGGAGTGCAGAAATCCCAAATGCTATTACACAAGTTTCTATTGCTACTCTCTGAAGATTTTGGCTTAAGTATGGTGATAATAACAATACATGAACATTGGTTGGTCTGACAGAGCACAGTACATCCTTACATTTAAAGTATTTATAATTATGTGTTCAAACCCCATTGCCACAGTCCCAACTAAAAATATCTTCCCTGTATGTGTAGTGGTCTGGTTAGCTCAGTTGGTAAAGCACTCGCCTATAGAGCGGGAGGTCCTGAGTTCAATCTCCATTTTTCTCCTTCCTGTTACACATGTATTGATGATCAATACAATATTTGAACTACATGTACGTGTAAAGCTTTGGATGTATAAAAAAAACATGAAATAGCTGATCTTGATAATTTTATCAGGGATGTTATTTATAGTATTAAGGTCCTAAAAATAATGTATGTTTAGTATACACATCACATGTAATCAGCACTTGACTGAGTGAAAGAAAAACATCTAAGTTCATTAAAATACAACAAGAAAGACCAATAAAATGTCAACAATCCTGTAATCTAAATCCAGATTAAAGTAATCTTATTTACATAAAGCAGTTCACAAATAAACAATCTAAAATACTTACTATATATATATATAGCACACCTGACAAGTACCATAAAGCACACATCCGTTATTTATCTATTACAACTCCTACTTATCCAATCTGACAAAGATATCTGAAACTTTTTGTAAATGTTTAACAGTGTAAAAGTCCTTTTCAACGCTCTTTATTAAGGTGTTAATCTAAACATGGCATAATCATACAATTAATGTTTTTAACACCCCATAGATATAAGATATACTGTACATTCTGTAGTATATATACCGTAGTAGGTATATGCAGGTTAAGTAATACCTTTACTATAGTACTGTTGTATACATACCTAAGTATATACAGAAGTACTAGAGCATATCAGTCATGTTAGCCTGGGACCTCATATTTGTCATATTTCACATACCTCTTCATTCATCAAAGTTATGCAGGTAAATTATGTTACCTGTATACACACATACCACATAATCATGGCCAGGGTTATCTGTGCATGGTTGTATAAATATTACGGGTATGTTACCCACGAACACTTGGTGTAGGGTGCTCAACTAAGCCATATATATTTATAGTTAGTACAATGTGCCACATAATTCTTGTCAGCGTTAAGACTGTACATGGTAAATTTTATGGGTGTTACACTAGTGTAGCATACAACACTTGGCAATGTTGCATGCATACCTGGGTGAAGAACAAGCGGGCCAATAGGGCCTACATTGCTCACCTGGAACATATTGTACTTAAAATGGTCATTTAATGTAGGTTTTTATTATTTTGTTTATTTTTGTCATAGGAGACCATCTGGATTTCTGACATTCAAATTTCAATAAATTAGGTGTGGTACCTGTTAGAGCCAGTTATAAGTTTTTGCTATTTATAGTAACAGCGGCCAGTTTGAATTTCAGACGGTCATGTCAGATTATCTTTTTCAGTTTCACCCAAGGACTTTAAAAAACAAATTTTGTTTAAATTGGCCTTATGGTTTCAGAGGAGAAGTTTAACTTTAAGGACTCGATTGCACACTTTATCATGCCATAACCTCATCATGGCTTTGCCAGGTGATCTTAAACACAGAAACAGACTGGAGATTGAACCCAAAATCTCTAACTCTATAGAAGGATGTTCTTACCATTGAGAGAGAGAGAGAGGGGGAGAGAGAGAGAACTTGTTATACCTCATTTAGACAATTATCTATAAACCTAGCGACCACATCTGGTAATTTAATATTAAATATAATATCCAAATATCCAATAAGTTGATGCTACAGATGAAAAATCTGCCAACAAAACCTGTCACCATATCTAGTGCCTGCAATGCATTATAATCTAGGTTATCAAAATATGCCCAATCAAAAATCTTTAACATTAATTGGGGATACCCATACAGGGGCATGACATAACTTTGTCATGGCCGTCATCACAGTATTGTTGATAAGTTTGATGTCTCTGTGTCCAGGATTGCCCTGGATATATTTGACGTCTCATAGTTCCATTTCTTTCACACAATTTTGATTACACACGTGGCGGGTGTAGCTAGCTAAACAGGAGGTGCTTACCCTTCCGGAGCACCCGGCCTCACTTCCCTGGTGGAAGTTCACGTGTCTAACCTAACTTGTCAGTTCCAAAGTTTTTACTTTGCTTCTGGATTGTGATTTGGACATGGATTAGTATGTTTGTTTTTGATTGTAAGATAACCTATACCCTATTATAGTGCAGATCTGCCTTTCTGGTGACAGCTAACCCTGAACCCCAATATCTCTAACTACAGGTATAACTTGTTTCTATTAATGAAATTCTTATATACCAAAATAATATTAAATGCAAACCTTAAGATATACAAGAGTCATGATTCATGCAGAAAAGCTGAAAAATGACTCCATGTATCTTATTCATGTGTTAGAAACTATTTTTCACAATTTAACGTCATTTAAAGTAATTCAAACCTGTTTCTTGCCGTAAATTAGAAATACTGCACATAAAACATAATATAAATACCAGGTATTTAAGTCAGGCTAGACACTGCATATAAATGTCTAAATGTAACTTATACTCAGTCATAGTGCACTGTTATAAAATCTAGAATAAAGAATACCAAATTAAAATTTTTTCTTTGATATCACCTACATATTATTTAAACAGTTAAGTTGCTTTTTCTACCAATATATAAAAATTTAATACTCTGTATCCCACTTTATATCCAACCCCGCCCCAAAATTCCGAAATCAAAAAACAGATAGAATGATCTACTGGTATTCAAATTTCAGGGTCAATAAAACATTACAACGCCCACCTCCCTGGTCTCCGATAAGGGTTTGTTGGTTGAATGTTGCTTAAGGTCGCATCAGCAATTTTTTAGCTATTCACGATGAGAACTATTTTATTAATCTCTATGGATTAATCTATGAACAAGTTTGTGTATGCATGTGAAGTGTAAGTGTGTTTTATGGTCTGCCTTGTACTAGTGCGCACTCAGGGTGACTTGAATGTGCTAGCTGACAGGATCAGTACGTCCCAGACAAGCTAACCACTCCCCCAATCACATTATACTGACACCAGGTGAACCAGTAAAGGCCAATGGCAAGAAAATTCACTTTCCCACGTGTGGTCTGAGCGGGGCTTGAAATCACAGCAGTTAGAGACCCTGGATTTGTAGAATGATGTCTTATCAATTAGGCCACCGCAACCTCTTGGTCTCTAATGAGACCGTAAATTAGAAATACTGCATATATTCTGCTATCAAGCAGAATGGGGCAAGTCCATCAACATGCTGCATAATTCCACACATATCTGGATGGATCAAATTATTGTTTTCTTTTGTTAAACTGAAATATACACATTAAATATTTAAAAAATAAAGCCATTTTTGTTGAAAATTTTCAAATAATGAAAAATTTTGCAATTTCATATCCAACAAAATAATATACATTATAAACTCAAAATAAAAGTTGTGGGGTATCACATGGTATTAAGAGGGCAAATGTCATTAATAAAGAGAAAAAGAATGATCTTTTTTATAATTTCAGGTTTGATTATGATTGTCCTTTGTTGCATTGGCTATAGCCAAGTACACATTTTCAGCTTAAAATTTGTTATTGGTGTAAATTTTTATACATGTATAGTGCTGATATACAACATCAATGGATTTTTCCAGCAATGGTAAATTAAAAGGTCAAATTGACAAAGCTCTCTGTCTTATACCTCTGATGTTATCTTCAAACAATTTCCATAAATTAAAATGTTTATCATTAAAACTGAAAAGTTGACAGATATATACAATTATACAAACAGGTCCCAACCATTTATCTCAAAATCAATAATATAACAAATTCCCCATACCTTTATATTAGCCATTTAAATTTAATTTTATGTCCAATTTAACAGGAAATAAACACTTTCTATTTAGTTGTTTGATTTATGTAGGTCAACTTTTACTTTTTTTTTCTTTATGGAAAATCTTTGGTTGTTAACTTTTTCTATAGATTTTGATTTACATTTAGTATTTTTAACTCAACCCTTTCCAATGTTGCAGCACCACAGTTTTGGAATAAAATTCCTCATTAGTATTGCTCAGACCAAAATTTTGGAAATCAAAATATTTTAAGATGTTGAAATAAGAAGAATTGAGGATCATATTGTATTTCACCAAATCAATCTAAGGCAATACTCTGAACCATGATTAAGTACCGGTACAGCTTTTTTTTTTTTTTTTTTTTTTTTTTTGAGGAGGAGGAATTTTAAAATTTAAGAAGCAGTAATTTTGATCATCAATGCAGTGTTTATCTGACAATACAAAGTATTGTCACCTGGGTAAACAATATCCTAAAAGATATTTAGTCCACCAGCAGAGCTCCGTAAGTGGGAGGTTGTGGGTTTGAACCCCGGCCCAGTCTAACCTAAGACTTGAAAGTGGGTAACGACTATTCTTTTGCCAAGCACTCAGCATTTCGAAATGAAAGTCGTGGTTCTTTCGGATGGGAACTTAAAATAAACAAGGTCAGTGTCACAGTAGGCATGGATGATAATGAAGCCTGCTGAGTGCTGTATAATGCCATAAGCGTAAGGCACAGGCAAAATTTCTGCACTTTCGCCTATAGCTGGCTACATCTTGATATAATTCAAATATTCTTGACTGGGATGTAAACACTACTCAACTCCACCAGCAGAGATACCAACCCAGTGGATATAATTATTAATGAAAGCCCTTTTGAGTAATAGACCAATAGTGAAAAATGAAAGTTAAGAGGATAGGTGTATGGAGGTGAGTGAAGTATCAGGCAGTGATTTTTCTTTTTTAATGCCAAGTCAAGATCTTTCACTTGCAACAAAGCAGTCAGTTTTAGGATTGTGGGGAAAACTGGAGTACACAAGGGAAACCTATGACCTTCAGTCAGTGAATTACAAACATTCACACAACAGGATCTACCCGAGTGAGATTCTAACTTTGGTGGTCAGAGGTGCTGTGATCCATAAGTCGGCACTATCTATATAGACAACTTGAACAAGGTTACATTGATGGAGAGAAGGGATTCAATAAGAGTTGTTTGGTAAATGTATCAAAAAGCTTTCACTAAAGATTTAACATACACTTACAGTCTATCAAAACACTTTAACAATAGATGCCATCATCTCTGATGTATACTACATGTCAGGATATTGCTGATGTATACTACATGTCAGGGTATTGCTGTGTATACTACATGTCAGGGTATTGCTGATGTATACTACATGTCAGGGTTGCTGATGTATACTACATGTCAGGGTATTACTGATGTATACTACATGTCAGGGTATTACTGATGTATACTACATGTCAGGGTATTGCTGATGTATACTACATGTCAGGGTATTACTGATGTATACTACATGTCAGGGCATTGCTGATGTATACTACATGTAGGGTATTGCTGATGTATACTACATGTCAGGTATTGCTGATGTATACTACATGTCAGGGTATTACTGATGTATACTACATGTCAAGGTATTACTGATGTATACTATGTCAGGGTATTGCTGATGTATACTACATGTCAGGGTATTGCTGATGTATACTACATGTCAGGGTATGCTGATGTATACTACATGTCAGGTATTGCTGATGTATACTACATGTCAGGTATTGCTGATGTATACTACATGTCAGGTATTACTGATGTATACTGCATGTCAGGGTATTACTGATGTATACTACATGTCAGGGTATTGCTGATGTATACTACATGTCAGGGTTTGCTGATGTATACTACATGTCAGGGTATTACTGATGTATACTACATGTCAGTATGCTGATGTATACTACATGTCAGGGTATTGCTGATGTATACTACATGTCAAGGTATTGCTGATGTATACTACATGTCAGGGTATTACTGATGTATACTACATGTCAAGGTATTACTGATGTATACTGCATGTCAGGGTATTACTGATGTATACTACATGTCAGGGCATTGCTGATGTATACTACATGTCAGGGTATTACTGATGTATACTACATGTCAGGGTATTGCTGATGTATACTACATGTCAGGGTATTACTGATGTATACTACATGTCAGGGTATTACTGATGTATACTACATGTCAGGGCATTGCTGATGTATACTACATGTCAGGGTATTGCCGATGTATACTACATGTCAGGGTATTGCTGATATATACTACATGTCAGGGTATTGCTGATGTATACTACATGTCAGGGTATTGCTGATGTATACTACATGTCAGGGTATTGCTGATGTATACTACATGTCAAGGTATTGCTGATGTATACTACATGTCAGGGTATTGCTGATATATACTACATGTCAGGGTATTGCTGTTGTATACTACATGTCAATGTATTGCTGATGTATACTACATGTCAGGGTATTGCTGATGTATACTACATGTCAGGGCATTACTGATGTATACTACATGTCAGGGTATTGCTGATGTATACTACATGTCAGGGTATTTCTGTTGTATACTACATGTCAGGGTATTACTGATGTATACTACATGTCAGGGTATTGCTGATGTATACTACATGTCAGGGTATTGCTGATGTATACTACATGTCAGGGTATTACTGATGTATACTACATGTCAGGGCATTACTGATGTATACTACATGTCAGGGTATTACTGATGTATACTACATGTCAAGGTATTGCTGATGTATACTACATGTCAGGGTATTACTGATGTATACTACATGTCAGGGTATTGCTGATGTATACTACATGCCGGGGTATTGCTGATGTATACTACATCAAGCAGTACATGTCAGGGTATTGCTGATGTATACTACATGTCAGGGTATTGCTGATGCAGGGTATTGCTGATGTATACTACATGTCAGGGTATTGCTGATGCAGGGTATTGCTGATGTATACTACATGTCAGGGTATTGCTGATGCAGGGTATTGCTGATGTATACTACATGTCAGGGTATTGCTGATGCAGGGTATTGCTGATGTATACTACATGTCAGGGTATTGCTGATGTATACTACATGTCAGGGTATTGCTGATGTATACTACATGTCAGGGCATTGCTGATGTATACTACATGTCAGGGTATTGCTGATGTATACTACATGTCAGGGTATTACTGATGTATACTACATGTCAGGGTATTACTGATGTATACTACATGTCAGGGTATTGCTGATGTATACTACATGTCAGGGTATTGCTGATGTATACTACATGTCAGGGCATTACTGATGTATACTACATGTCAGGGTATTACTGATGTATACTACATGTCAAGGTATTACTGATGTATACTACATGTCAAGATATTGCTGATGTATACTACATGTCAGGGTATTGCTGTTGTATACTACATGTCAGGGTATTGCTGATGTATACTACATGTCAGGGTATTGCTGATGTATACTACATGTCAGGGTATTGCTAATGTATGATACATGTCAGGGTATTGCTGATGTATACTACATGTCAGGGTATTGGTACAAAATCTTTTGCATTTCACACAGAAATGGTGCTCTTTACTGTTGCATTCTACTCAATAAAGTAAGACTAAGGCTAACTGACTACCATCCAGCTTTTATCACAGCATAAGAATTGAAATCAAAGACAACAATTAGTACTGGTAAGCTAGGCTAAAATAAAGCATCACATATATCATGTTGTAATGACTGAAATCCATTAATTCATATGTATTTATTTAATTAAAATACTATAATGACTTTAAACACTGATGATAATTTTACCATACATGTTATCTTCCATTTCATTTTATTTATTTATTTACTTATTTACTGTGGCAACCTGATATAAGCATTAATTGTAATTGCTTTAAATACTGTAGTACAACTTTCAAATTGACAAAAATTGCATGGGCAGACATGGCCAAGTGTATTGTCACTGGTTTTTGAAGCCAAGGGTTGTGGGTTTGAACCTCACTTGGGACTTGCAAATTTTCTGAGATGGTTTTCAACTTCTGCCCAAACTAGAGCTGTAAATAGCTAAATACTAGCATAGTCTTTCGGATGAGACTCAAAAGCAAGGTCCCAACATTAAAGACACCTCTGTAGAGTTAAAAAAGAGTAGGCTACCTGTGGCCACTACAGAAGACACTTACAACTAAAAAGCAATTGAAACAGACTGAGCAAAGTAAGAGTTATAGTTTAATACTCTGTTGCTGCACTTTCTAAAGAAGAAAGAACTTAAGAAGACTCACAAAATCCAGCAAATAAAATGGAAATTGAGCAAATTAAATGTATAAATAGAGAAGTTGCTCATAAACTGTTAAGATGGGAAAAGTTCAATATTACATATTATACCAGAGTTAATTTTTATTTTTACAGCACTAGACAGATGTTTTGAAATACAATTCCTCATCAGTAGTGCTTGGACCAAAATTGTGAAACAAAAAAATTTTTTTTTCGAGGGGTTGAAAAAATATCCAAAGGACCAAAATATATTGAATCTAATTAAGCGAAGTAAATACTTTGCATAAGGGAGTATACCTTAGTTTTTGAGGATTTTCAGATTTTATCTAGCAACAAATTTAGACCTGGCCCTCTTTGGTGAAAAGTGATCATTCTACCACCCTAACAAGAAAGTCAATGATCACTCGATTACCAGTATATCTACTATATACAACGCTACGACAACACAAAAACTAAGTAGCTCAGACCCACCACAAGAGTTGATGGGCATGATTAATTCAAATGCATCATGTACAATGTTGGTAATTTCAATTTTTGACTTGTTGGGGTGTGTCACAAACCCCAAACAAGTCAAAAATGAAAATGGGAGTTTATTGGGTTGATTAGTCTGACTATTAGGTTGGGTAAAGTGGTTTAGTGTGTGAAAAATGATTAAAAATGGACAATGTCAACTGAAAAAAAAAAAACCAACAGTTATAATAATTAACAAGAGTTATCTACCTTGGTATATAAAAATGCAAAATGAAGCACACCTTGTAATTATCACAAATTGACCTTAAACACAAATGTGAATGTATGTAAACAAAGACAGTTATTTACCTGACTTTATTGGAATAAAATATACTCCTAGTTATTCTGAGTTTCTTCTTTACATACACTTATTACCGGATTCTGCAGGTGAGACAGGTAAGATAAACAGTTCCTCTTCGAAAATTGTAATGATGCGCAGGTTAATCTTACTTCCGCTTTCTATACAGGGATTCTCTCAAAACTAAAAACGGTTTGCAAACTAAAACAAAATCAACCAGCATGTACATTTACATTACAAAAGGCAAAAAACAGTAATGATAGAAAGGAAAGAAAAGATTGATCTTTTGTCTTGTTTGGTTTTAGGGCACCCTTAAATAAATAGCACATCCCGTTTTATTTATACATATGCCCAGGGACTTATCTTACTATTTTAGGTTTTACAACTATATCAAAAGTAAAAGGAACAACAGCAGTAGGATACTATCACTGAAGGAGAATGGTACACTTCTATCAACACCTAAACAGAAAGCAGCAGCACTGAACAGACAATACCAGTCAGTCTTCACAAGTGAACCTGGGGACAATATACCAATTAAAGACCCAAGCTCGCCCACTTTCCATCAATGGACATGATAGAATTTACCGTGACCAAATGGGATATCAAAACAACTGAAACCCCTTGATGTCAGGCCGAAAGCTAGCGGACCAGACAACATACCTACAAGAATACTGAAACTGACAGCAGATGAAACATCCAGAGTGTCAGCCATTGTATTCCAGCACTCTTATGACAAAGGTCAAGTCCAATCAGACTGGCGGCATGCTAACATCACAGCGAAGCAAGACCGACCCGAGCAACTATAGGTCAGTGTCACTGACCATTGCAGTATGTAAAGTTATGGAACATATAGTTTTTAGTCAAGTCATGCATCATCTGAACACAAACAGCATCCTGGTTGACTATCAACATGGTTTCAGAACAGGTCACTCGTGTGAGACCCAGCTTATTACCACAATCGAGGGGATCTCCCGAGCTCTAGACAACAGGAAACAGGTTGATATGATGATACTGGCCTTCTTTAAATCTCTTGACACTATGCCCCATCAACGACATCTCAACAAGCTTACATACTATGGAGTGGAACACCTTACACACAAATGGATAAGCCAGTAGCTGACAAAAGATCACAGAAGGTTGTATTGGATGGAGAATCATCAGCAGAAGTTCCAGTTGAATCCGGACCTCAAGGAACAGTCCTTGGATCTCTCATGTTCCTGCTATATGTTAATGGCATCGGCGAGGGAATAGGATCCAGAGTAAAGCTTTTTGCAGATGACTGTCTCCTTTACAGAGTAATCGAATCAAAGGATGATACAACCATCCTGCAGAGAGACCTAGAGTACATGGTTAACTGGACCAAAGATTTGCTGTTGCAATTCAACGCAAAGAAGAGTTATGTGATGAGAATGAAGAGGTCAAGAACATCCATTATCAGACAGGCTGCCTATAACACCAGTGGCACAACACTTGCCGAAGTAGAACATAATCCATACTTGGGAGTAGAGATATCCAATGACCTCAACTGGAAGAATCACATCGACCAAATGACAGCCAAGGCAACTGGTATCCTGTCATTTCTACGGCGGAATCTTGGCAGATGCAACAAAGAGGTGAAAGACAGAGCATATCTTTCCCGCATAAGACCCCACCTGGAATATGGAGCATCCATATGGGATCCCTATCGCCAGTACCAGATTAATACTGTAGAAATGGTCCAGCGTAGGACAGCCAGGTTTGTCACAGGACGCTACAACCGCACTAAAAGCGTAACATCAATGCTTCAGAACCTCCAGTGGCCGTTAATTAAGCAACGCAGACAAGACCAGCGACTTGTGCAATGTTATAAGTGCGTCAATAGAATTGGAATGCTCTGACTACCCAAGGACGTAACACCATCCAATAAACAGACAAGGGAGCACAACAGCATCAGCTTTATCCCAATCAGCTGCAACACCGACACCTATAAGTGTAGCTTTTTCCCTCGCACCATCACAGAGTGGAACATGCTACCAGAGAAGGTTGTCACACAGGCAACTGTGGAGTCATTTAAGATCATGCTCTACAGTTCCAGTGCAGAGTAGAGGGAAGTGGTAACTAGTGTAAATAGTTTTAACTGTTTTAACCTGTTTTGAAAAGTCCTTGTGAGAAACCACGTCACACAAGTACTCCTGTGGGTTGATGCTGATAAGCCCTTCACAGTATTCCAGTAAATAAATAAATGTAGGAAATATACTGTATAAGGATTTATGCTAACATTGATGTTTTTCCAATGTGTTACGAGGCACTGGGGTAACCATACTTGGAAGTGACATTGCCTATGCATAGTGTTACAAAATGATACTTCGAAATATTCACTCGGTCACTTCACTTTCCCTCTATATGAAATATACTGTATCATGAATGCTATATGCTTACATTGATGCTTTAAACCAATGTGTTCCGAGGCACTGGGGGTAACCATACTTGGTAGTGACATTGCCCATGCATAGTGTTACAAAATGATACTTCGAAATGTTCAGTACAGTGAAAGCTTCACTTTGCTCAGACACTTTACTTTCCGCCGGAATACTTCTAGTGTCTGCACTAAAGTGTATAGATTATAAGGAATAATAATATCCAAATATTTCCAGTAGTTGTTTAGCCTGCTTTTGAAACTGTTTAGTGTTGGTGCTAAAACTCCTTGACATGGTAAACTGTTCCCATCATTAATAATTCTTTGAGAAAAAAACTTGTTTTCCGTACTGGAGTCTACAATGGACTTTGTTGATCTTTAATAAATGTCCCTTTCTTCTTGAATCTTTGTTGGTTTGGAAAACATCTTCAGCATTAATTTCATCATTTTCATGTATAATATGATATACTTTTGTGGTGTCTTTCCGTTTTCTTCTTTATTGTAGTGTGGAAGGCCTAACTTGACCTAACAGTCTTTCAGAATAAATCAATGACTTTAAATTTTAATATTTTCGTGACTCTACGTTGAACATTTTCAATAGACATTATATTTTTTTCACTGAAAAAGGTGACCAGATAACACTAGCATATTCCATGTGAGGCCTAACTACTGTAGGAACCACTGTGACCGTGACAGTAAAAGTCTCTTTATATCCATAGAAAATCAAATAAATTTGATATTTTTCACTTACTTGTACCTAGTCGTAACAAGAAATCTGTATGCGCATCCGCGATTAGCCCAAAATATATCTGCATAGGGTAAAACGTTGGTGCTATGGGGATTTAACATGTTGAAAAACCATGCAATTGGCGGATTCTGTTGCGCATATGACGTAAAACGTCACCAAGGACATCACTTTCGGTGTAAACATCGTCATTTTCGCATGTGTAAAATCCCCATACCGCCAACATTTTCCTTTCTACAGACATACTTTATGACAATCGCGGATGCTGCGCGGCATAAAGATTTCCTATTACGACTAGGTACAAGTAAGTGAAAAATATCAAACTTTATTTAAATTTATTTAATTTTTTATGGATATAAAGAGAATTTCACTGTCACAGTCACAGTGGTTCCTACAGTAATGATTATTATAAGTGTGGAAACTTATCTATATCCATAAATATGAAGTATATTTTAATTATTTTAACATTGATGATTCTCAGAACGCATTGCTTTTGCTACATAGTTTTTTAATCATTTTTCCGAACTTTAGGCTGTCATCGAACATCACTCCAAGATCTTGTTCCTGCATTACTTGCGAAATTTCCTTGTTCGTACACTTTGAATCCATGGCATATTTAAACTTCTTGTCATTGTAACCTAGATGTATTGACTTACATTTATCAGAGTTGAAATTTAATTGTCAATCCTTTGACCATTCACACAATCTGTTACTTTATTTGTATCCTCAGAGCTGTCAATACGATTATAGATTTTGGTGTCATTCACAAATAACTTGATAGGTATGCCTATCTTTTGTGGCATGTCAATGATGAATAATAAAAATAGTAATGGTCCTAATGCACTACCTTGGGATAATCCACTTTTAACTCTCTTGACCAATCAGAACATTCTCCATTAACTGCAACTCTTCTGTTTAATAGAAAGGCACCTATCCAACTGTACAACATCTTATCAATGTTGTAGTAGTGTAGTTTGTGTAAAAGCCTCTGGTGTGGAACTGAGTCGAATGCCTTTTGGAAATCAAAATATATAATGTCGACTGCACTTCCTCCATCCATATATTTGGTTATGTCCTCTGTTACTTCTAATAATTGAGTTACAGTTGATTTTCCTCTGATAAAACCGTGTTGTTGGTCAATGAACACGTTGTTAGACTTCAAGTGTCTTTCTATTTGGTCACGGATTAATAAAATCTATCACAACTTGCGGTGCACGATAGGGAAATCTCAACCCGAGTTCTAATATATTTGGTCCAGAACGAGCGTTTCTGAGTTCTGGACCAAATAATTATATTAGAACAAGGGTTGATATTTCCTTATCTGGCTCTATAAGTAGTGATTGATTCTATTTCTTGCACCATTAAATACAATTTTTCAATTTAAATCAATTTCAACTTATCGATACACCTCTGATTTTGATAAAATTTTGCGGGAAAAACAGCGTGTAGGCTATCTTGCAAGGGGGGGGGGGGGTTACAAGATGGAGATTTCTTGCACCTCTCTTTTTATGGATTCTATTTGAGGTGCAAGAAAAGAGTCTCTAACATTTTGACAATGGTGGTTGTTAGACTAATTGGTCTATAATTTTCTTATCACCTTTCTTAAATAATGGAGTTATATTTGCATTTTTCCATATGCGTGGTAGTTTCTCTTCATGTATGGATTTTTTTAAGATTGTCGAAAGAGGTTTAGATATTTCATCCTCGAGTTTATATAAGACTTTAGGATGTATACCTAGTGTTTTGTTGGTATTGAGATTTGCCAATAATTTGTAGACTTGCTCTGTAGATATATCAATGGTCTCCATTCCATCAATATCCAATTCTCCTTCCATTGTTGGTATATTTTCCAAGTCCTCTTCTGTAAAAACACTGAAAAGAAATCCCCAAGCCCATCGGCTCTTTCTTTATTCCCTGAAACTAGGTCTCCTTTACTTTTTCTAAGCTCTCCTATTTCCGTTTTTACTTTCAATTTAGTTTTAATATACCTCAAAAAACTTTAACTATTGATCTTGGATTCCTCTGCAATATGTTTTTCAAAGTTGTTAACTGATTTCCTTATTTCTGAAATTGCAGCATTTCTAGCCATCTGATTTGCTAAAAAACTTTCTTGGCTTCTTGAATGCAGATTTTTTTCCCATGTTCTTTTCTTTTTAGCAACTGCATCAATTGACTTTGTTCATCCATTCGTGTTTTTGAATCACTTTTGCGTCATTTTCGCACACTGGTATATATTTTCAATACTTGATCAAATTAAACCATGGAACAGTCTTGGGCCCATTGTTCTTTTTGTTATAGCACTAGATTCTGACGGCCACACCAACACATCCACTCTTTGCTGATCACTGCCTGTTGCATTGGAAAATAAAAAGCGAGCGACCAGCAAGAATTGCAGGAAGATTTTAACATACTCCAAGAAAAGACTGACATGATTCCGGAATGAGTTTTCGTCCAGAGAAATGTAAACTTTTATAAACTAAGTCTTATATTTTCGTACAAAGCTGTAGACTAAAATAGGCACAGGTAACACCATGATATGGAAAGAGTAATGCTCTCTGTAAATTAAATTTTAGACAATTTAGTGTCCTCCGAATATCATTTCTAACAATTTGAAAAGGACATGTCTGTACATCTTGGTATTTTTTGTAGACAATTTCAAAGTTAATCTATACTTAAGCATTCTCAGACGTGAAAATTACAAATACTTCCGGAAGACTGGAGAATTGACAATCTAAACGCTGTTGTAATTCTAATGGACTTTTCAAAAACATTTGAGTGTTTGCCACTTGATATCCTTTTAGAGAAATTACTTGCACGTGGTGTTGCACAACACTATGGTATTGTTAAAGTCAAACGTATCAAAACGTAAGCCAAAAAATAATTTAAAAAACCCAAACATACTAATCTATGTTTAAATCACAATGCCGAAGCAAAGTAAAAAAAACTTTGAAGCTGACAAATTAGGTTAACCAGTATTCTCAAAGTCATCAGCCTAGAACATTGTTTAGGCTGATGACATTCACAAAGGAGTGCCCAAACGATCCATCCTATAGCTAGGACCACTTTATTTACTGTCTTTATAAATGAAATTTTTATTTTGTACATACAGATGACAACACACTACCTTTCTCATGTCCAGACTTTAGCAAACTTATCACTGTATTGCAAGATGAATCATCAAACTTAATAGACTGGTTCCACCGTAACAAAATCCACCAACCCTGATAAATTTCCGTTAATTGCGGTTGGCTCAATAACACACATTAAATCCCAAAGATTTACAAACAGCAATACAGAAGTTAATTATAAAAAAGTTGTAAAATTACTTAGATTTGAAATTGATCAAACACATTAGCAAACAAATGTAATTTTAAAGGCATTCGGTAAGCTAGCACCTTAAAGTCGCCTTGAGTGCACGCTGGTACAAGGCAGACCATAAAACACATTCACACTTCACATGATACAAGAGCTTGTTCATAGATTAATCCATGGAGATTAATGTAGTAGTTATCGTCGCGAATAGCTGAAACATTACGTTTAGCAACAATCAATAACAACAACAACAGCATTTCGAAAAAATGAACATTTTGAAACGATCGCGACTGAGTTCATTTTATTTTTTTCAACGCTTTGAAAAATGTTGGTTTTACCATTTTGATCCAAGCACTGACTATACTATACTGATAAGGAAATGTTTTCCAAAACAGCCTTTAGTGTTGTAAATTAACAATGGTATATAAAATGTAATCAAAACAAACATACTTATCCATGTCCGAATCACAATCTAGAGCAAAGTGAAAACTTTGAAACTGACAAGTTAGATTAAACACGTGAATTTCCACCAAGAAAGTAAGACCGGGTGCTACGAAATGGTCAGCAACTCCCGTGTTTAGCTAGCCACATCCGTCACGTGTGTAATCAAAATTAAGCGAAAGGAACATGTAAATATATCCAGGGCAATCCTAGGCACAGAGACATCAAACTTATCAACAATATTGTGAGGACGCCCATAAAACTTTTTGAGGGCCTTGATAAGCCTAGGCTTGCAATACCAATGTGTCAACAATTTATTTGTAAGCTGTTTGCTTCGTTATACAAATTTTCCGTAATGGGAAAAGCTCTACCATAGCGTAATAATTGTGAAACAAATACACCATAAACAAGAGAAGCAGGTATATTGCTGCATAGAAAAGGGAAGTTGAGAACAGAAAAATTGAAGTCATCGCATTTGTCATACAGTTTCAAATGTAGCCTTTTGTGGGCGTCATAATTCGGATATAAGTCTAAATATAAAGCAGAATTCGAACTTGTATAATTATTCGTATCTTTTATTTCAAGCTGACTAGGATTGATGACATTCACATAGTCACGTTAAGACTATATATCTGTATGTGGAGTTCAATGATTTCGCAACCGTCTTCTCTCCAGATTCAATAACGTTCTGCATAAATTCGGTTTCGTAAGAACAAAGAAACAAATTAGCAAGCAAAAGTACAGTTTGTACCCATTGGTATACCGATTGTTTGCTGGAAAATTATAATATATATCTTCAAACACAACAACTGTGTTATCTATCAAAAATTTCAACATTTTGTTGACTGTATCTTCAGTATTCAGTACAAGATATTTGTATCTTAACTTAGCACTTTTTTTAAAATGACAAATGAAACTAACATTTCAATTTTTAATGAGGGATAGTGGTTTAAAGTATAGAAAAATCAATAGTTTTTTACTTTTTACAAGAGATAAAGTATTATAAGTAATATGTTCAAGTAATTCTTTAGAATTTTTAAGTATCAACATTTTGGTTGATGCATGATGTATGAATAAGACTAAAGACCATCTTTGACGAATGTCAAAGTTTGCATTAGAGTTACTGATAATGATTTAGTAATACATTTGGACGATTTCCTTGTAAGGATTTTTGTTAAGTTTAGGAATCCAATACAGGTAAGGACTGTGGTTATGGGTTTCGCCAGTACGGTAACATTTGATGGCTGTGACATTTGCCAAGAAACGCTTGATGGCTCTGGCGTAAACTTGTCTACGGTAACATTTGTTGCCGGGTTATGACTTTTGCCAAGTAACACTTGACTATTGTCAAGTTTTAAGGTTTGTATTTTTCGGATCGACCTCTTTCATATTGATTTCACGCGTGGTGGAATAGTCGCAAGTTAGCTAGGCTTGATAGGAGGTGATTACCCGTCGGGAACACCCAGTCTCACTTTCCATCAATTTTTCGTGTTTGACATAATTTTGCCAGTTTTCAAAGTTATTTTTTGTTTGCGTTTAAGATTGTGATTTGACATGGATAGGTGTGTTGATGTTTGATAATCATAACCCTTCTATTAATTTTACAACTTTCTGTCTCTACATTTACTTGAATAACTGTGAAGGGCTTGACAGTTTCGGCAACTCACAGGAATATATATGCATCATGAGAATTAACCCTTTCGCCGCGAAGTTTCAAATGATAACGTCATGCGGTACGCGAAGTTTTCCGACGTCATCACTTAATGTTAAGTTGAGGTGCGCGAAAATAATACAATTCTACCATGTATTTAAACTAATATTAAAACAGATTCCCTTGACAGATTTTTATAGAGTTTTCATTGATTTTTAAATGATTTTATGAAGATGTAATGTTTATTGTTCAATTGTAATATTGTCATATACCTTTTTTCATTCAATATAATGAAATACATTAAAATTGTGTATCACAATATTATATCTAACGATTAAATGTCATGAAAGATATAAACACACATTTATTTTATTCACTTTGCGTGTCTTACAAATTAAACTTCTATCCGAAAAAGTGCCGAAAAGAATTCCCAAACGTTTTAAATACAGTATTCTGTATTAATTGGTTTCATTTCCATTGGAGATGACTACTCTAAAGCCGGGGGGTGATACATGTATCTTTATATACTTTCTTATGTGTATCAAAGAAATAAAAAGTTACTACTAAGATTCCTTTTAATGACAAAAGGATTAAACAAATTTCAGAAATATCACTATATTTTACAAACTGAATTAAATATAATACAAAGTTTATATATATTAGTCATAATATTATGACCGACATCACTACTCATGCTGCATTCACGGCTCATTCACCATCTTCGTATGGAACTTTTCAAAACAATCCCCAACACATAGTCCCACTTCACAAAGTGTGCCCGGGCACCATGTCCGTACTTGAGAATCGCAAACTCTGCATATTTTCCTTTTTCCATCTGAAAACATAAAAATACAGTGCATGTATACATAAATGAAAGTATAAGGAAATTGATAGCTAGCGAAAAAAGTTAACAAGTTAAACATTGTTCTTTTAATATTTCATTCTTTTGTTGGTCTGTGATTAAATAAATCCATACCTGGAATAAAATAAATGAAGTGGCGCTCTGTAAATCTTGATGGTACTGGTACCTGTGATACCCGGGGTCTACCACTTCTTTTCCTTTCATAACAATAATCACCGATCAGCTGTTCGTAAAGTGCCATTGTAAAACTTTGTCTAGTCATCTTTTTTCTATGTCCCATATTTTGTACATAAAGGATGTAGCTATTAACTGAAAATAAACATAGGCTTTCAAACTCGGAAAATATGTGATTTTATTTTATTCTTCAAAATTTTTATTAATTATTACATATGATATGTTCAGTAGCCACATTAACTTTGATGCGATAAATACGCTTAGTGGTCCTGTACTAATTCTCATACATGTATATCGAAAACAGCGTGTACATGCCAGATACTGTAGATACACAGACTAATGGACCAGCAAATAGCGAAAAACAAAACCCTCGGTGACCCCGTTCATTAAAACAAATCTGTTTTGTTTGTTCGTTAGAAATAATAATAAAAAACACTAAAAATATTAGTTCATGTTCAAATCACAACCCCAAAAGCAAAGTAAAAAGCAAAAAACTTTGAAAATTTGGACATCAAGTTAAACACATGAATTTCCATCCGGGAGGTAAGACATTGTGTTCTGGAAGGGTAAACACCAATTGTTTAGCTACATCTGTCACGTGTGTATCAAAATTGAGTATGAAAGAAACAGTTAAATAAATCAAGAATGGTAAAGATGTTTAACTTTTAATTATATATCATAATATCAATATGATTGAATCTGTGTATTATCAATATGTATATTTCGTGTTAAACAGACCTACAATCCTGAGAATAAGGTTAATAAGAATCTTCTTCCATAATTTGAGTGACTTCACATCTGGATCATAAGTCTGTATCTGCTGATCTGCTATATCAACCCCACCCATTAATTTGTTGTACATATACACTGTCCTTGGAATATCAGAAACGATGCCTCTACTATTTTCATGATTTTCCATGCTAAAAAAGATTTCTAGTTAATTAGGTGACAATGAAAACGCCGAACAACAGAAGTTTTCATAATAATAATAAGCTGATATTCTTTTAATATATTATCAGTTGCCGCATGCTCCTTGTTGTTTTTAAATTTTAATCGAGTATCCGGTATATTTTCGAAAACACATTTCGGTACCAGTGTAAAGTGTCTGTTCTCGTAACCGTCTTTGGAAATACATTAATGAATTGCAATAACACGGTTTCTTTTCCTTATGGTGTGAATTGCTTAATTTTATTATTAAATTTTATTTCATTTGGTTATTTATATTCTGAAAACGTTTTTTGCTTACGTCTTGTTTGTATTTTTTGTTTGCTCGTGTTCTGAATGACAGCAGACTTAGAAATAGAAATCGTTTAGAAATTGTACAATTTCAAGGACATATTGTTCAGCTATAAATGTCTAAATCTAAATCAAATATATTGTACAGTAAATAACATACATGGGTGTGATCATTGTTGATACAAGACAAACATTTTTTCTGTCGCCATACTTTAATGCCATGACTGGGCCCGACTGCCTGACAAGTTTATCTCCCTTCTTTATTTTTTGTCGAAATGACTTTGGTATTCCTTTTCTAGTTTCTCTCACCGTTCCAGTCATGTATGTATCGTTTTCAAACATATATTTGGCCAGAACTGGACTTGTAAATCCGTTATCTACCGTTATGTGGTGGTATCTTCCAAGATAGTGTTCCGATAATTTGGCCACTACATCGAAACCCAGCCCATGTTCACTACGGGTTTGAGTTGTATTCCTTTTCCCTACATGTTCAATCTTTTATACTAGTAACATCATAAAAAGCTTATTTGTACCATTCTATCTCCCATTATTTTTATTAAACGTTAAGATATCTTGTCCCACATTAGCACACTACGGCGGTCAAATAATTATATACTAGTAATGAAATGTCTTCATTTACATTTCTACATAAAAATTAAAAAAAAAACAAAGGGAAGTATGCTAAGAATCTGATGTCATAAATATAAAGTATTTATAAGTATTAAAATTCAAGAAAATGAGCACTTTAAATAAAAATGGTGAAAAGTTATTGCTACTAATTTTGATCCGTATCCCCCCCCCCTTTTAAATTGTATACATTGTATAGAAAGCTTAAATTTTGAAACAATAGCGTACATTGTATACTTTATACTAAGTATTGTATACTTCATACAAAGTATATAAATATGTACGTATAGTATTTTTGGAGCAATCCAGAGCACCCGAATTTGTCAGAATATTTAAATATGAAAAAAGTCTTCAGCAGTTTTTCATTTAATTCATTAACACTGAGACAATGATACTAACCAGCATATAAATCAATATGGAGAGTGTACCCAGTGTCTGCCTCTGCTAAAATCCACAGCTTGGCACCCCATCTATGGGCTTTCTTGCCTGGCATATATTGAACTGTATAGTTCCTCCCCTTAAAACCAACCATGCTCTCATCCACAGTGAGATCTCTCCCAGGGTTATATGCAGTTTTGAAATTTACATTAAGAAGGTCCAGTATCGGTCTAACCTTATGGGCTGGGTCGTGTCCAGGTTGGCCCCTTGGTATACCTTTTGCATTGTCATTTGCATGTAAAAATTGCAGAATTAGTTCGAAACGATCCCTAATCATGACTTTTGAAAATGACGGGGTTTCATATAGCCATAAGCGGTCACCTTGAGACCAATACGACTCTATCGTTGGCTTTTTTACCATCCCCATTGCTAGATAAAGGCCAATAAAGGCCGACATTTCATCCACTGTCACATCCTTCCAATTTCTTTCCCTAGCGAAAGGGGGTGCTTCTTCTGTGTTAATTACCTGTGAAGCATACCTATTGGTCTCATATGCAAGTATTTCAAAGAGAGAGGTACTTAATACATCGAAATACTCCATTGGTTTAGATGTTTTAGGTAGAGGAATTCGAATGCCCATTCTTTGATTAAACTCATGCAAATCTTGCGGAAACTGGAAGTTGTCCGCATCTGGGACAACCGTCCAAACGGGCCTCATTTCCAAAACCCCACCACTTTCATTTTCTGACGATGACAGATCGGCCTCCTCTTCAAAGATGTCAACTTCATTGTCCGAATCCATGGCGTCGAGTCATGAATATGCCGGCGTCAATATGACGTCATAAAATGATTATGACGCCATCAAATTTGACGTTGACGTCAATTTGCATATTCAAAGTTATTTTTAATTAATTTGGTTTTCTAAACACTGATACACAACGTTTTATGTGTGTATTTTGAAATATCGCGGACAATATTGATTACATAAAATGTATTAAAAAGGACATATATGTCCTTCTAGCGTGCTGCCAACAGGGACACATATGTCCGTCTAGCGGTGAAAGGGTTAAAAGGAAGTGGTGGGGTGTACATATGCATGTACTTCTTTTGTACGTTTAAAGATAATTTTACCCCAAGTAATCCCCGCGTTTAATCCATGTTTATAAATAGCTGAATTGTCATACTACGCCGCAAACTTCCTTATTCCAGGAATTATTTGTTTATCCCTTAGAAGGTCAGCCAACATTTTTATTTGCAAGTATTGTCATGGTAAATATTTTTAAATAAAATGTGTCGATTTTCATTTTGTTGTATATCATTCAACTCTTGGCGAGTAAAATGCGTTTTGCAAGCTATCCTTCTTTATTTGTTGAGTTCCTGTGAAACTGAAAGTAGAAATCGCGCATTCTGTAGCTTTTGAAATGGTTCCCAAAAACGTCACTTCCTGCTATCAGCGCCCTCTATTAACAAATAAGACCACACAACAACTAACAATCGGCGAACTCAATGCTCTAGGACATAAAGACGAGCACGTATCTCAGCATCATAATGGAGTATGGTTAAATATTTTTCAGTGGTTGGAACATAACATTGGTCATGGGAAAATTAATTGTTAATAAGTATTCTTTGAATTCTTTGGAAGTTTATCTAGAAACAAATCAACAACAAACAGCTGAACGGATCTTTTCCTGATCGAATATTTTATTCGATTTGCAAGAAAGATTTTTTTGCCGTGAAAATGGACATAGTCCATCTATCAATATTTGGACTGTTTGTCATAGAGTTTACTTTAGCAGAGCATTACACCGACACATGGGCCGTAGAAATAAAAGGGGGACCTGATGTGGCCCGGGCCCTGGCGCAGAAACATGGCTTTACATTCTTAGAAGAGGTAAACATGAAAGTGTGAATATGATGGATAAAAACCATCACCGATTTTGTCAGTAGTGTAACATTTATATTACTACAGGTGACAAAAGTGATGAAAGAATATGTACAAGAGATAAATAATGGCCTGAGGCTTTTTTTTTTTTTTGCAGATAACAGAGAGAGAGAGAGAGAGAGATAATTTTTATTTGTAGATTGTAAATAGAGTTCCCAAAGGAAAAAAATTACTTCTGAAATTTTTGTAATCAACCTTCACAAAAATTTCTATTTTCACCTAAAATTATTATGGTAAGGATTTTTCAAGATTGATACATTTTCTTTAAAGTATTCTTAACGTTTCAGTCTAGCTTAAAAGATAGATGGACATAATTTGTGTTTACAATTTATTTTATTTTGACCAGTTTTATATTTTTGCCCAATAGTTTCAGTATTCTTCATTTACGAAAATCTGAATTTCATTTCTAGGTTTCTACAAATATAAAGTTATTAATAATCAAATAAAAAAAATTAATTTAGTCCATTTTAAGGTATTTTTTCACAAAGATGCTAAAATAAAATTTCGCAAAATATAATAACCAGTGGCAATTTTGGCTACGAGTAATGGAATATATAATTTTTTATCTGTGTTGTTGTATCTCTTCATTTGTAAAATTGTTTAATGAACAAAGGGATTAAAATGGTGAAAATTGTCAAATTTAATGTTCACAATAAAATGAGGTAGAATGACTTTCTTTTATACCCCCACCCATTAAGATTAAATCATATTTGAAAAATATTTTTTCACAAAAATGTTCAAAATGATTCCATCATTTTAAGGCTTACACAGTCTGAATTAAAATTTCAGAGAATGGTACATCTATAGATATAAATGTTGTACATTAGTTATAAGTTACCAAATAAATTATAATTGAGTATATACAAAAGATATTTAAATTGATTATTTCTCACAATAAATTGCATGTGTATTTTGAACATTTTAAAATAGTGCTGTGTTATAAATAAAAAAGAAAGAATGGAGAAAGGAAGATAAAAATTGAACATTTTAATGCTGAACTATATTACACACTTTGTCTGTTATGGAGTAGCCTGCTTTCTTTGTATGCGAGACACTGAGCTTGTAGAATAAAAAGCTTTCAAAGCTAAAACTCCGGAGGAGATAGTGAAATTAAATCAATAGACAGCATCTTGATAATGCACCAGTAACAAAATTATTTCCATTCTTAACGCATGTTAAATGCTTGATACCAACTTTTGTATTATTGGCAAGGAACAGTGTTACATAACATTTTGTTGTTTTATTCTTTGTTTGGATAATAGTTACTGAAAGTTTTAACTTGCATTGATCATCGATCAATGAAAGGTCCTTGAAATAGACAAAACATACATTTGTATTTCTGAATTTTCTGTAATAAATTTTTTTTCGAACCACAAGACTTAAATTTGTGCTTAAATATATAATAGGCAATAATGTATTATAAACTGTTTAAATTTTGTGCTTATTAAATATCTCTTATTTGAAGTATTGAACCTTATTTTCTAGATTGGGGAGAGACTTTTTTTTTACAAATTATAAAAACATTTCAATAATCGTCCTGTCCATTGAGAAATAGAGAGAGCGAGACTAAATTCAACTATTAACATATTGTTGATATTTTAAATTATCAAAGAATCTGAGCTGTAGAGATGTACAGATTATTTGAAATAAATTTACATTATCAACATTCTAAATCATCATCAGTAGCCATATAAATAAGGTTCAGAGTTTGTTTATTTTCATCACTGTTTGGTAAAATCTGATGTAAAATGAACATAATTCAATCATTTAAATTAAGGATTGAATGTCACTTTGAATGCTGTCATCGAGGTATGACTGCATCAGCTCACGTTCAAAGTAAATGAATCGCGAAGCGATTCATGTTAACTTTGAACGTGAGCTGATGCAGTCATACCTCGATGACAGCATTCAAAGTGACATTCAATCCTTATGTTTACATTATTTTTACCCACAAAAAGGTATTATTAATTTTCCGAAAGTCGGTGTATTAATGTGGTTGGAACACTTAAAGCGAGATAACTCTTATTGTAGAACCATATAAAGAGAACAGCCATGTTGATTTGTCTCGTTGCTTGGCGATCGTAAAATATAGTTCCGTAAAACACTTTTGAAAATTAAATTCTATTTCTCCTTTTTTCACTAAACAATAATCTGTTTGGTAAGATATTACTATGAATATAATTATTTAGTCGAATAACAAACAGTTGTTCATAATTTAAATGTGGTGTCCTCGGACTCACTATTTTTTCACTTCGTATCTTTATAGGCCATGGGAAATGGTCATAAATCATTAAAAAATTATTTTGATATAAAAAGACAACAAATATTGGTTTTATTATTCTTTTTTATTTTCAAATCATTTTTAAAATTGGTGCAGTATGACAAATTTCTACGTTTGTAACCGCTCGTAAAGAGCGTCCCTGCAGTCGCCGGATAGATTAATGAATGAACCCGCAGGAAATTATGAATGAATAAGTAGTTCCTTGGTGGTATGTGTTCCTCCGCTGTACATCGAAAGCGGATTGGCTGAAGATATTAACTGACGTATCGTTTTACACAGAGCGCGTGACACACTGCTGTCATCGAAAAATTAACGCAATGGTTCCAAAGAGATTCAAATAAGGCAATGCATTTGTAATGTAAACATTTTTAAATGAAAGATCTATAATACTGTTGAAAAGGTTTACGTATACAGATTTAATTTTGAAAAGTGTTTGAGGTGTTAACTTTTTAATTGTCTAAGGCAGTCAAAAGAACTACCATTTCCTAAGTTATTTCATCAATTTGTAGGGTTAAATTTTAAAATTAAACTTAAGATTCATAGAAATTCAAACTAAAATTTCAAAGTCAAATTTTAACAAAAATAAATAATAGAAGTACTGTATAATTACGTAATTCTTGGAAAATATGAATGTTTTTGAGAAAAATTCAAATTTTTATAAAAATGTACATGTATGCCATTTGGTCTAAAAATGGTATATATACATGTACTGATACATAGGTCAGACTTGACTTATGTCTTTGATTCCCTGGGGAATAAAGGGGTGATATCTCTCTGTCTGATTTTGTTTTGGTGCTTGTAGGTTACACTGCAATATAAAACATGCAAGAGTTTTAATCCCTGAGTAAAGTGATAACCTGTCTAAACTGAGCGTTTTTAAGACTCTTTAGTACATACTAGTAGTGTGTAAATTAAGTTAACATGAATGTAAACTAGATGCCTGTCTAATCTGAACATAGAGCTTGGTCTGGATGATGTTTCTGTTTAAACAGGTTCTACTTCTTATGGAGTAAGATGGGGGCGAGATAAAGTGAACACACCCTAAAGTAGCATAAGAAATTCTTCTAGTCATATACCAGTATATGAAATAATTAAGTCCTTGGTTCGGGTGGTGTTTCTGTTTAAACAAGTTCCACTTCTTGTCAAATAACATGACATCGAGATGTAAACACACCCTAAAGTAGCATCAGTAGTTCTAGTCATACTGTAGATCACTTATTTTTCATGAGTAGAAAATTTCGTGCCAAGACCATTTTGGCCTTATTCACGAATATTTGCGTGTTTGGAATCTTACTGAATACAGCATATGTATGTCAACATAGAAATATCTGCATGCTGGAAATATTCGTGTGATAATTTAATTTGTGAATGGGATAAGTCATGAATTTATGTGAAAATAAATCTCGCAGAAAATGAAAGTGATCTAAAGTATTTTATACAGGTATATGAAATACATCCTTGGTCCGGATGGTGTTTCTGTTTAAACAGGTTACTTATGAAATAAGATGGTGAGATGTAGTGAACACACCCTAAAGTAGCATCTACTATATATACGCAGTACAAACATTACAGGTACTACTACTATCTGATGACATAGAGTACATTAAGGAAGCTCCCCTTATCTATGATTTAATCTGGAGTAGTGTCAGAACATCTCCAGGAATGCTCCCCTATATTTCTATGTAGATCAATACACTGGGGGATTAAGTTTCCAAATCAGACTGTTTTTATTTCTTCAAAGTCTGTTTGTACTAGCAGTCTGTTGCCTCTCAGCTTTAACATATATCCATTTAAAACCTTCAAATTGCCATGGAAACTTGATATAGATAAAGGATGAACACTTTTGATATCTGTTGGATGTATATGAATTTACTTGTACTTCGTAAAAAAGACGAACAACGCTGATAAATACATAAATATATCTAAAATCTGTATAAAATTAGACTTTGTTTGTTAGTATCGAAGTTATACCTTTTTTGAAAAAAAGTTTAATTTCAGGGTCTAAAGCATTATTTTTGTTGTTATCAAAAACTGTATATTATTAGATTTACTTTGAGAGCAGAAATGTGCAATTTTAAAAAAAAGCCAGTCTGATGTTAAAAATAACTTGTACTGAATTAAAAATTATTAATGATAATCTGTATAAGAGACGTTAAAAAAATGTTTAAATTTATTTGATGTAAAATATAAAATAAGCAGAAGTATCTTCATTCTGGAAAAATAGGCGATTTTAAATGTTTCGGACATTTGTGTATGGTATTTCTGAATTTTAAATGTTTCGGACATTTGTGTACGGTATTTCTGAATTTTAAATGTTTCGGACATTTGTGTACGGTATTTCTGAATTTTAAATGTTTCGGACATGTGTACAGTATTTCAAAATTAAGGACTAAGTACATGTGTGTATTGTATTAGGACATGTACATTTTATTTATTACTGAATACATGTCTTGTATTGGAGAAGATAATAAAAAATATATTCACATTTGTATATATATATATTAGCCAGAGTTGTTATGGAACCTATGATTTATGAATATTTATAAATAAAAATATTTACTGGAAGGTTTGGTCACATTACTGTGCATGTGAATGTAAATATATGTAGAAAAATTCACACATTTTCTGTTCAGCTCGTGATAACAAGAGCCAATGCGCATTAAAGATTGGCAAAGTAATGGTATCAACATTTATTACCTTACAGAACGAGACAGATCAATCAAACAATGAAAATTCATACTGTAAAGATAGTTAAAGGCATGCAGACCAAAAAATTAAAATTAATGTGAAGCGTATCACATTCCAGGCATTTAATATTCAGACTCCATGAATAAAGCATGATTTTTGCTGATATAACTTTGATCTAAGTTGTTAATATGTATCTATTTTCACAATCGGAATTTCATAATTTACAAACATAATTGATAATCAATATATTTAACAGTAAATGGAAACTGCAAAATAAGATTAAAATTTTATAAATCTGTTTCATTATTTAATAAATTCATTGAGCTGTGTATGTTGGTTCTTCACAATGTGGGTAGAAGACATGACTTACAAATATTACAGTAAAACTTGTGATAGTCAGCATGGGGAATCAGTTCCTGGTGAAATTTTCAACCAGTCCCTGTCTGATAATTTCAACATTTGCGGTACTGTTGTGGTACCGGTATATTGGAGACTATTAAAAAAGTAGCCAGTCTTGTACTTTAGGGTTGGCTGTTATTTTCATGGATGAAGCTTAACTCTTTTGAGTTAGGTGCCCAGCTCCCTTTTGGGCTGCTTGGCCCCTGTTACCGTAATCTCGATCTCTGATTTCCAACACTGTTATAGCTAGGATGTTACCTTTTAGTGTAAACTCCACCTGCCTTTGATGACTAGCTACATGTTACTATTTAGATTCTGTATACATGTCTACTTGTAACATGTGAGTGTTCTCTATTAATGAAAAGTAGGAAGCTTCATGCTCTTTAATTAGGATCTCAAAGCAGCTTATACAAGCCAAGGCCGAAGGGTGACTTGTTGCTTAACTTGTCACTATTTTCGCTGAAGATTATGAAAACCACTGCATGCATGAAACTATGTAAAAGGCTGCTTTAGTTCTTGGACTATTTAAAAGAGGTTCAAGAAATTAAATTTCATAAGCTTCCTTGTTTGTTCTATTTAAATGAAAACCTAAAATACATTCACAGAGTGGTCATTTAAAGAATCATAAAATATCTGTGTACTGTTACTTACAGTATAGGCTTGTCGAAAAGTTTAACACTGAGATAACAAAAAGGATTCAAAGCTTGGCTGCTGAGTAGTTGAGATATGGATAGCTTATGGCTGAAACACTGGGCACCAAGAGATAAACAACTGCTGCTGAAAAGCAGAGATATAGTGGATATTTTACCTGTCGATCCTGTACTAATTTGTTTTCTATCTCGGTGTTAGACTTTGGACAGGTCTGTAATGTCGATTCTGCACTAATTTGGTATCTATATCGTTGTTAAACTTTGGACAGGTCTGTAATGTCGATTCTGCACTAATTTGGTATCTATATCGTTGTTAAACTTTGGACAGGTCTGTAATGTCGATTCTGCACTAATTTGGTATCTATATCGTTGTTAAACTTTGGACAGGTCTGTAATGTCGATTCTGCACTAATTTGGTATCTATATTGGTGTTAAAGTTTGGACAGGTCTGTAATGTTGATTCTGCACTAATTTGGTATCTATATCGGTGTTAAACTTTGGACAGGTCTGTAATGTCGATTCTGCACTAATTTGGTATCTATATTGGTGTTAAAGTTTGGACAGGTCTGTAATGTTGATTCTGCACTAATTTGGTATCTATATCATTGTTAAACCTTGGACAGGTCTGTAATTTTGATTCTGCACTAATTTAGTATCTATATCTGTGTTAAACTTTGGACAGGTCTGTAATGTCGATTCTGCACTAATTTGGTATCTATATCGGTGTTAAACTTTAGACAGGTCTGTACAGTCAATTCTGCACTAATTTATTAGCATGGTGTTAAACTTTTGACAGGTCTGTACTGTATCTACATGAATAAATATACCTGACTTAGCCAAAAGGGAGATCAATAATTGAACTGGGTAAGGCCCAATCAACTGAAGGTTTTACCATGTATAATTGATGGTGAATTCCTCATTAAGTCAATACACAATATACACATTAAATGTCCACTTTTCCCCTAACATACATATATAAATTATTGATTGTATTAGTTGATAAATAACTTAATGATGCTGCAGCCTGCCTTGTTATTACCACTAAACAAACATTTTACTTGTATCTAGCTCTGAGCTGCCTTCCTGGGTCTAATTTTGACATCAGATGACCCCTAAGACATAAAAATGATCCAGTGTGACATCCATTTATGTGGAATATTGATTTCCAGTCCTCATGTTGGTTTAAACAAATATTCCTTAAGCCATCAAAAATAATTTGATAATTGTGGAATCTGTCCTGTATATAATGTTATTATATGGAGGCCCTGTAGGGTTATAAAATCAATTGTTTTGTTTTTGGTCCTCCCCCAGAGATAGATTAGAGGAGAGAAATGTCAGATAATGAACCCTCATATAACAGGGTACCGCTGACTGTCTTTGATATATTTTATATTTATACAGCCAGGTAATTGTAAAATTCTAAGGCTGAAAAAAAGGCATCTTAATTATATATTCTTCAACCTCAATTCAAATCATATGGAGAACTTCCAATATTCAGTCCCAGTGGGAAATATATTTTGTGTATATGCCAAACATTAATACTAGAGTTCTGCAGCCATGGTACTTAGAATATTGTGTTTTATGGTATATATTTAACAATTTAAAAGGATTTGGCAATAAATTTAGACAGGCTTAAAATGAAAAAAAAAAAACAAGAAATGGGTTTTGGGACAATAAAATAGTGTGATGACCAACGAGAGGGCAATGTCATCACAGGGCATTGTTACAAGGTTTTACTGCATCAGTAATTGAAAATGCCAAAAATTTGCTTTAATTTTCTATGAAATTTTGATTTAAATCTAATATCATTGATAACTTGTTTTCAAATTTTAAAAAGAAGCAATTTATTTTCCTCCAAACCTGTTTACCATTTATAGATTTTCTCTCTGGAGCTGCATGCATGAACATAAAATTTACAAATTTGTTACCAAGTCTTTTTGATCACCTTTTGAATTAATTTTCATTTTGCTCCGACAAATTTTCATCTTTGATAAATCTGTCTATAGATTGTGCAGCATAATAAATGTTTATTGCGGAGTTTATTGGTATTACATCATACAGACTACAGATAATCATTAAATCTGAATTACAGAAAAGATGATATAAATTTTCTGCATACAAGTATTTGCATTCACAAGCATGTAAATATGATTAAAACTTCACATTGTGGTCCACATACATGTAGCTAAAATAATCAATGCTGTTCTGTGGCTACTTTTTTTGTCAGTCTCTTTCAACAAAAAGGAAATATTTTAGTTGAAATCAACTTTAAAAATTTTGGCATTTTGACAATTTTTTGTTTGATTTGGACATTTACTGCTAAGAATGGTGTCTGAATTAGAGTGAAATTCTAACCGGTCAGAGCTAGGTAACTTGAATCTATCTTCACAGTTATGAGAAAGATGATATATATTTTCGGCAAACAAGCATTTGCATTCACAAGCATGTAAATATGATTGAATCTTTACATTGTAGTTACTGGTAATCAGTGCTGTTCTGTGGCTACTTTTTTCTGTCAGTCTCTTTCAAACAAGGAATAATTTTTTTTGGCATTTTGACAATTTTTGGTTTGATTTGGACATGCACTTGTGTTAGCTAAATGATAAAACAAAGTGGTTAGAATTGTGTCTGAATTATAGTGAAATTCTAACCGGTCTGATCTAGCGGTAACTAGAAAGTAGAAACTATAATCTTCACAGTTATGAATATTTAACACCTACCAGCATATATTATAGGTGTTCAGTATCCATAAAGATAGCTTCCAGTTATCCAGCCCTCAGTATCTCAAATTTCAGTTTTCTGTATGGTAATTAAACAGTGTTGTATGTCCAGTTGAAGAGTTTCAGATCTGGGGTTTGTGGGCTTCCTTAATTTCAAACCTTTGCTCAGAAAAATTAGATACTCATTCTTATTTGCCAACATTGGCCATGCCAACATGTCCAGATGCCAGTTTCACAATCATTCCTTAACTTAAATTTTGCAAATTTTGACAACCTTTTTCGGAACTACAGATTAAATTTTTTGACAAAAACTGAATACAACTGTTATAAGGTTAAAATGATCTCCAAAATGACACCTTAAATAACTCAATATCTTAAAAATTAACAACTTAACAATATCATTAAAATTTATAATTTGACAGATTTAAGTTAAGGAAAATCTTAGTTACTTTAAAGAATATTTATGAAACCAGATCAGTGTAGATGGGAAAAATCTACAACCAAGGTCTGCACTCAGATTGCACTCATCATTTTTTTTTCAGAAAAAAGCGAGGGGGGGGGGGGGGGGGGGGGGGTGAGGGAGATTATGCATTTTGCATTACATAAAGTTGTTGTAGAACCTTATTGTGAAATAAAGAGATTGGTTAGGACACAACAAAAACAGTTTCACCACATCAATGGAAACTATTGGCATTTTTATCAGGTTTGTTTGATGACCATCCAAAGTCAAGGTCTTACAATCACATGTTGATGTTAATATATGGATATATGGATTAAAGTTCATGAAACCACAGGTACCAATGGCTCTGGTTATTGGTGTCTCCATTTCATTTAATCTAAAGAATGATGTAGGTTTATCAAAATTTCTCAAAAACTAAGGTATACTCCCTCATGCAAAGTATTTCCTTACTAAATTTGGTCTTAATGTATTTTGGTCCTTTAGGTACCGTATCTTTTCAACATCTTGATAACAATTTTGGTTTCATAATTATGATCCAAGCACTAATGATGAGGAATTGTATTCCGAAATGGCCGTCTAGTGCTGTAAAATTAAAACTGGTATAATATGTAATTTCGTAGCCTGTTTGTTGTTTTGTTTCCTTTAGATCATGTTAGTTAAATTGAGTAACGTTGATTGTTTGGGATTTCTTCGTTCAACAGACACTTGTTAATGAGTGTTTTTATGATCCCACTCACCTGTACTCGGAGGCGCCTGTATCAGGTCATAATTATATTATAAGTGTCGGCACTTTAATGTTTACACATGTTTTTGTATGGTTTTGGTGATTGTGGTAATTTTCGTTAAGACATAAATACCATATGTTACTGTTTGGCATGTTTTCTCTGGGCTTGTGTATAAGAGTACTAATATAAGTTAACTGTGATGGGATATTGAGAGGTCATCAAATGTAGCAATGTGTTTTATTCTGCAGCTTTGTTTTTACTATCTTAAGTTCAGAAAGACCTAATGTAAAATATGGGTGAAATTAGTGTACTCTTTGTTTTCTCATTTAAAGAAAGCCAACATTTTCTTTACTTAAATAAATTGTTTTCTCTTGCATTAATTATTAGAAGTAATGCAAAAACTGTTAAAATGAAACCCTGATTTGTTTAAAGTGGCAAAATGAAAATGGGAAAACAGATACTTGTTTTGTACCATAACTTTCAATATATGGTGTCTAAGATTGTGGTCAAATTTCAACTTCATCTCTGTTTTGTTTTACCCTCTACCAATGGCTTTTATAGCCTGTCATTAGTTTTAATGATTATAAATTGTTTTTAAATCAGTTTTTTTTTGGATTTTTTTAGTTGGGTATCTGTCTGATGACAACTTGAAACTTCCTATAAATTCAGCACCTTTCTGGGTCTTGGTGGCTGAATGGGCTTAATAGCAAACTTATGAATCACAGTGTCTTTTACAGCCCCCACTCAGGACAGATTCTAGTGTGAGAAAGTTTGTCTGTTTCGCTTGTTGAGGGTCAGCAGTTTCCTCTAGACATTCCTGGTTCCTCCACCATCCTGTAACTGACCACCTATAAGCGAAAGAATCTTGACTGGGGTGTAAAATACCATTACTCCACTCAGTGCCTTTATGTATTATATTTTGTACATTTAAATACACATTCCTTATAGTTTATAACAAAATGTTTATAATGTTGCGTAAAGACACTTTGTTTACTTTTACCATAAACAGTGCTTGTAGGACTTAGTACTGAGTACTGATATTGTTACACGAAGACAAGTAAAAACCAGGCCAGATGCACATGTATATTTTTTGGCATATTTTTTCACCTATACCTTTTTTTCATACTCTGTATTTACACAATGTTGTTAAGAGTATTATGTGGTCTGTATATTATGACTAATTGTTGCAATAAACAGTAACCTTACACTTCATATGTAGTTAAAGAGTGAATAATTAAAATCACTCGACCTTTGATCATAAAGAGGGGTTTTTACACGATACATAAAACTCTTGGCTTTTTTGTAAGTTTTTTTGTTGTAAATATAAGTATATGTGTGTGGTTGTGTAATATACTGTTTTAGTGTTCTGCGGTGTAATTGTCATGTTTAAAATGAGAAGATACAACTTTTCATGTAATCTTCCTTTCACCCAGAGATGTAGATCCGATGCGTAAAGAATAGAAACGATGTCATTAATGGGAGATAATTGGATTGTTGTAATATTTTTATCTTTACACTTATCACCTTACACTGCTGATTAAGGTTGGATAAATACAGACTTGATATGTATTCATGTATCATGTAACTGTCATGCTATCCCCCCTCTCAGTCCCTTCTACCCCCTGTGTGGCATCTGCTAATGCAGTTTTTTTTGTCAGTAGTTAACATGGCATTGGGGATCATGTAATTGGATGTGATAAAATGATAGGGTGTGTCATAGTATTCCTCTCTCTCATTCACCTCCTTCCCTTTGTGACATCTGTAACTTACAAAGATAACAAGATAACAGTGTTTTTATGCATTGATCATGTAATTGAATGTGATATTATATATATATTGAAACAGTAAAGTGTGACATTGTATCCCCTTGCCATCCACCCCTCTAACTGAGGTATTCCACAGATTAAATGCCATTCTGGCAATGATAACAAGATGTTTGTGTTTTTATACAGTGGCTGTATAATTGTTTGTGATATTTTCATAGATGTATAAACAATAGGAAGTGACAATGCATAGTCTAGTTAGATTCTCATTGTAAAGGGCTAGCATGGGTTTAATATTTTCTCCAATGTTTTCAAGTTTTCCCACAATTCTTTTTGTCTAGTTTAAATGTTCCACAATGCCTTTTGTCTAAATGTTTACCCAAAGTGCCTTGAGTAATATGACCTTCAATGCTTGTTGTTACCAGAAAACTTTTGCCTTATGTTTATCGGTGTTTTCCCAGAATGCATAAAACTTGTCTTGTCTAATTGTAAGACCACAATGCCTATGTCTTATGTCTAAATGTTTTCCCACAATGCCTTTGTCTAATTTTTGTTCCCATAATGCCCTTTATCTTGTGCTGAAGATAATCAGTTGATATTTTTCATATATAGTTATTACTAGAGCTGACTACTGACATAGATATAGTAGATTGTGTTATCTTTTACCATATTTATTTGTATTAGTAATGGGTTAGGAGGGGGCTAATTATTAAATTAATCAGCAATGTAAATACATCAGCAGGAAGTCAGCTTGAATTTACAAACCCCTGAAATTACTGCCTATGTAGTCTAAGGAATTACTGCCTATACAGTCTAAGGAGCTGCTATCAACACATTCTTTCCCTGGTATCATCAGTAAATCAACTATTCCTTCCGGCTAGTTTTAAGTTAAAGTTCAAATAAATATCAAGTTTGGCACTTACATATCAGAATTTGTTTGGGCTCCAATTTTAAATTGTTAATGTTAGAAATTAATTCCAGAACATTATAAAACTGTATCACCTGTACTTTGAGTTATTTTTTAAAGCATCAGCCATGCTGAATGCTTTATAGCGATCGTTGGATTTTTTCGTATTTAGCGCCGCTCTCATTTCACCTTGACAGCCAATCAAATCCTTCGTTTCGACTGAAATTACGGGAATTTCCATATACGGTATCCCAGGTATGTATAAACTCTAATCTGAGTGATTGGGTCTCCCGGAAAGTTACGAAAGCAATGTTTTCATCATGTACACAAGTTGAACAGAATGCCGATCTGAAATGTATTCATACGCGTATTAGTCCGTAATTGTTTTTGCTGGATATATATTTTAATTCTTCACTTTTGTATGATAATTTTAAGATAAAAACCCATAAAAATCCATTAAGTATACGCCCCTCGGAAAACCCAACAAAAATGACGATCTTGTCAGTTCGCGCCGACGTTCTTCTTTTTGACCTACAGTGCTGTACGTGTGGTTGTTTTACAGTCGCCGCCATATTGGATTTTTTTAATTTACGCAAAGTGACATCAATAAATAAACACAAAGTATGCTCATTAAACAGTTTTTAAGTTAAATAACTTTAAACATGGATCACATTTGACGATAAATTATATATATTTTTTAAAAATTGATTGTCAATAATATTTCGTTTTTGGGGTATCCCGACCATCATAACGTCACGAGGATTTTCCCGCTTTCATTACGTATTAAAATTCATTCCTGTCAGTTTGCCGGTAGCAAAATTATGCATAACAAAAAAAAGAAATCAAAGATTATTCCCAAAAATGAGATACGAAACTGAAAGAAGAAGTTTATTTACAAGTTATTGGCTATGTTGATAAATCGTTTGTGACTCGTGAAGTTGTGTAGGATATCGATACCGTAGTTCGTATGCAAATTAGCCGTGTGTTTGGGGGCATGGCATTTGACACCCGATGCCCCTGCTCAAATGTATTCACATAGCGTAGTGACTGACCTTTTTAGTCCAGTACACCCTTGCCCCTTTTAAAATGATCGTGACACCCTGTCCTTTTCAGTTATCAGTTTAATATAAAAACGACATGCTTTATTCTCGAATCTCTGCTACATAACTGCATAACTTCCGATCTTCCACACACACTCCACTTCTTACCATATGTCTCCGAAGACAGACAATTTCATCATCAATGTTCATTTAAATACCTTTTCCAGTTGTTTATTTTGAATCAACAAAATAAATCGCAAGAAAGAACAACTTGAAATCAAAATCTAAACAAAAACTGAAAAAAAACGATGTTTTAAAATTTTCAGATAAAATTTATTTACCTTGTTACAAGTCCTTATTAGATCGTTTTTACAGTAGATATCCGATTAAAGTTGTTGTCAGTAGTTTAATCCATGGTTTTTACAACCTTTAATTTTTTTCATGAAGCCATATTACTTTATTTCACATAATATGCAGGAAAACAAACAAAACAGTTATTGTGCTTTCTTAAGTTCTTCCGATTTCTAGAGCACCGTTGGTGAAGTAGAACAGAAACTAAGGGCGGGGAAAATATGGTACCAATCTTGTGAACTCAACTCCTCTTACAGTTTTCAACCAAAAACCTTGAAACTTCACAGAATGTTTCTATATGTATTATGGATGTGCACCTGACTTTATGGAAATATTTCAAGATTTTTTCCCCATTTTTCAAGACTTTGAAACTTAGTCACTTTTTAGCAAGTATTTGAATGGGGGTACCTACTTTGTGAACTCAACTCCTCTTACAGATTTCAACCAAAAACCTTGAAACTTCACAGAATGTTAATATATATATTGAGGATGTGACCTGACTTTATGGAAATATTTCAAGATTTTTTCCCCCATTTTTCCAGACTTTAAAACTTAGTCACTTTTTAGCAAGTATTTGAATGGGGGTACCTACTTTGTGAACTCAACTCCTCTTACAGTTTTCAACCAAAAGCCTTGAAACTTCACAAAATATTTATATATATTGAAGATGTGACCTGACTTTATGCAAATATTTCAAGATTTTTTCTCCATTTTTCCAGACTTTGAAACTTAGTCATTTTTTAGCAAGTATTAAAATGGGGGTACCAACTTTGTGAACTCAACTCCTCTTAAATTCAAAGTAATTTTATTGTAACGTTTTAGTTGTCTAAATAATAATCAATTAATTTTCAATTAATCGTATTCAGAAATATTTCCCCCTTTTGTACACAATTCTTGTCAACAAACTTTTTTTGAAAGAGACAGTTGCCTGGACAACTTCTGTAATTGGGAGGTACAGATTATTAGCTTATTAGCTTATTGTGTCAGGATAGTTTATACCAATTCAGGCTTTTGAAGCTCACTTGGACAATTTATATATATTCAACAATAATTTTAAATACATTTAAATTATTTCTAAAACAAAGGTTTTATTTTTATTTTTATTTTTTTTTCAAATTAATTGTGAATTCAATGAATAAAATTAATGACTTCAACAGTGGTTAATCTGTCAATTGCAAGTCAAGGGAAATAGCTGGTCATTTTTTTGTGATGATGACACTATGTCGATGATGATGTGGCATGATGATCTGGTGAAGATTATGACAATAATAATGATGATGATGACATTCAGTTCTGCTGCTGCCGATGATGATGTCACCATGATGATGATGATGATATGACATGAGGAGATATAATGATGATGATGATGTGACACGAGGAGATATGATAATGATGTTGATGACATGAGTTCTGTTGATGCCGATGATGATAATGATTATCGTGATGAAGAAGATGGTGGTGATGAAAATAAGCTCTGCTGCTATGAATGATGATGGTGATGATGACGATGTGACTTGACGAACTATGATGATGATTATGATGGTGACATGAGTTCTGTTGCTACCGATGATGATGATGGTGGCAATGATGACATTCAGTACTGCTGAGCACTGCCGATAGTATGATGATGATGATGATGAAGATGGTGGTGATGATGATGATGATGGTGGTGGTGATGACATTCAGTTCTGCTGCTGTCGATGATGATAATAATTCACGATGATGATGATGATGACAAAGCCAATGTCTTCATGCTGATGATGTGACATGATGATGATGATGACATTCAGTACTGCTGCTGCTGATAATGATGATGATTATGTGACACGAAGAGCTATGATGATGATGTGACCATATTAATGATGTAACATGAGGATTTCTGAAAATGATTAATATAATGGTGGTGGTGATTGTCATGGCATGGGTTCTACTGCTGCTGCTAATGACGATGATGATGATGATGATGATGATGATGATGGTGATATCTTCATGTTGATGATCAAAATGTGATATGAGGAGTGATAATGATGATGATGGTGGTGATTACAGATCCAGTTTGGGTTTTCTTCCAGTCAACTGCGTTTTAGTGGAGTTATGCCCCTTTTACTTTGTGAATTTTATCAAAATGATGGTTTCTCTGGACTTTTTTCCGTTACGCTCGAGATATTTCACTCAGATTTGGGGTCGGGTCTTTAGTAGCCTCTCTTGGTTTTTGAAAAATTGAAAATTTATATTTATGCGAATTACTTAGTTTACTCAATTGATAAACATTGCGTGGCATGTCCATTTTGACCATTGTAACATATTTATATGTTAGAACCTAACAACTTGCATAAAAAGCAGACTTGTTGTTAGAAGCTTCCCGATCACAGTATCTATTATTTGCATGATTTTCATTTGTTACTGATTCATTAGACAAATCTCAGTTTCAAGTGCACATTTTTTTTATCAAATTGCTCAGTTTAGCTGATGCTTCAGTACCTTCAGTACTTTGATTTACTAAGAAATTATAATACTTTTTGATAAAAAAGAAAACCTTCAGTAAGTTAAAGTTAATCTGGATTGAAGTAACAGGGTATAGCTACAGTGTAAAAAGTAAAGGCACTGTAAATTGGACATGTTTTTGTTTTTTATATTATTTTCATGTGAATTTGTGAGAGCAGATGTATTGCAAAACAATTTTAATTTTTTTTTTAAATAATAGCTTTGTACCTGCATGTATACTTGTTGTGTACCTAATATCACCATCATTTTCTTCATCTGATCAAAATTTTACACTTTGGGAAAAACGTATTCATTCTGAAGCAAGAAATACTGAACTTGAGTCGGAGTCATTTATTATATTCATTTTATCCTAATACAGCAGAGATTTGATGCTAATGTTGATAATAGGTACACCACCAGTATAGTTAGCTTGTATTTACATTGGTTTGTCATTGACAGTGCAGAAATTAAAGTACAGCAAAACCTCAATTCATTGTCACCGTTTCTGCATTTTAAAGTGGTTTGGCATTGAATCAAGTGAGGCTTATAGAGAAAAAATAGATTTTGGGACTTAAAAATGTACAGCGATAAGTGAGGTGGCAGAGTTATCAAGGGACACTATAACAAGGTTTTTACTGTATGTCCATAAATGAAAGAAACTGTTTCTTATGAAAATTGACCGACATGAAAAATTTCCCTAGAGTTAAATACCAGTGATTTTAATGTAGCAGACAAATATTGAGCGTAGACAATTTAAGAGGAATATGCAATATTATGAACACAAAAGATTTTTAGCTTCTACTAACCAGTATATTGTAATGGGTACAAAAGTACTGGTCGTCAACAAACTGAATTAACCAACGAGAAACTTTTGTTGGTTCCTGGGTTGTATTGGAAACAATTGAGTATGTCATGTATATTATAGCTACATAATAATAAAAAACTGCAGAATCATCTAGTTTGTGAATATTGGAATTGAAATATTGGCTGGCTAGTGATGTTACTGGTACAAAGGAACAGAGAGAACCTGCTGATTGATTTTTTTAGAAGAGACCATCTGTCCCTGATTTATTATTTATGTCTGCTTGCATTTAATATAAAGTGCATGATTAATAAGATTAAAGCCTTAAGAATTCCTATAAAAACAATACTCTTTAAATGTCAAAGATGGTAGATTTCTAGAGTGTAGAATCGTGGTTCACTACTTCAATGGCTTTTTAATGCTGTATTGTTTTTGACATTGTAAATGAATTAAAGTGTGATGTACGTTATGCATTGTTTCTGCATTAATTTTTTTCTACACAGATAATCTCCTTTTTATGCGTTCTTCTAAATTCAGTTCATTCATTAGTACTAGACCTGCACTATAGAGGGCTGTTTTGGAATAAAATCCTTATCAGTATTGCTCTTACCAAAATTGTGGACATCCAAATATTTTTCAGATGTTGAAATGAGACAAATGTATTTTAATTACTAAATTCACCTAATTCAGTACATTGAGCATTTATGTATACCAGGTAGATTAGTTTTTTGAGGAAATTTAAAATTTAGCAATCCGACATGTATATATTTTATATGAAATCAAGAAAAACAAAAATGAAAATTTATGTCTCCAGTGATAAATGAGAAAAAAAAATGATGCATATAAGTGTACTTGTTTTTGACATAACAGAAAATGTGCTTACTTCTGCTTTATATTAAATTTGTGCAGCTATGTTGATATCTTTTTATCTGGTAACTTCATTAAGGGAATATTTGAAAATCTTATATAAGTATAATTATGAAGAAAACCATTTAGAGTTTTATGTCTTCATCATGAAATGAAAGATTATTTATGCTTGGTGCTTATATTTTGGATGAATGGTTTTGAACTGCCGAGCTGCATTGTTTTTTTACATTGTAAAGCTTGAAGATATATATTAAATTTGATCAGCAATGCTACAGTTTTTATTAGCTGGTAACTTCAGTAATATTAACTTTATTACATCATATTACAAATCTTTACAATAAGGAGAAAGTAAATACAATATTTACAATGCAGTGTTTTTGTGTCTGGTAGCCAAAATCACCAATGTCTGTACTTACTACTGTGAAATTCGCTCACAAACTAACCTATTTTATCAAATTAAATTATTGTATTTTCACAAAACTTAGAAATTTGGCTAATAATTTTCACAAATTGTGGAAATAGACAATAGATGATCTTTAAACCAGGTACTTCCCACTGATAGGTAATGAAGGGTGTGCTATGATGGTGGGGATGATGGTGTGTGTGTGTGTGTGGTGTGTGTGTTTAGCAAAAGTTGAAATAGATGAATGTGCTAGTCAGTTGGTTCTCAAAACTGTTGTTTAAAGTTTATATGTGTAAATTATCATATATCTTGGTATTTAATGTATAATTTCTTCACGCAGTATCATATATTAATTATTTAATAAATGCATTTATATTCACATTTTTAAAAATCAACTCAAGTCTCAACTCAAGTTGAAATTTAAAATGTAAAAAATGTGGACATCTTTCCTTAATATTTGTTACAATGCAAGAATTATTGAATTGATTTTTATTATTATTTTTTAATTTCAGATTATGCCTGGCTTTTATCATTTCCAACACAGAAAGGTGGCAAAGAGTCGATATACCCCAGCTCTCATACAGTCTTCATTGGCAACTGAACCAGAGGTAAGTTAAGGTGGAAAAGAGGTTGATATCCCCCAGCTCTCATATACAGTGTTCACTGGCAGCTGACCCAGAGGTAAGTTAAGGTGTCAAAGAGGTTGATATACCCCATCTCTCATACACAGTCTTCATTGGCAGCTGAACCAGAGGTAAGTTAAAGTGGAAAAGAGGTCGATATACCCCAGCTCTCATACACAGTCTTCATTGGCAGCTGAACCAGAGGTAAGTTAAGGTGGCAAAGAGGTCGATATACCCCAGCTCTCATACACAGTCTTCATTGGCAGCTGAACCAGAGGTAAGTTAAGGTAGCAAAGAGGTTGATATACCCCAGCTCTCATACACAGTGTTCATTGGCAGCTGAACCAGAGGTAAGTTAAGGTAGCAAAGAGGTTGATATACCCCAGCTCTCATACACAGTCTTCATTGGCAGCTGAACCAGAGGTAAGTTAAGGTAGCAAAGAGGTTGATATACCCCAGCTCTCATACACAGTCTTCATTGGCAGCTGAACCAGAGGTAAGTTAAGGTGGAAAAGAGGTCGATATACCCCAGCTCTCATATACAGTCTTCACTGGCAGCTGACCCAGAGGTAAGTTAAGGTAGCAAAGAGGTTGATATACCCCATCTCTAATACAGTGTTAACTGGCAGCTGAACCAGAGGTAAGTTAAGGTAGCAAAGAGGTGGATATACCCCAGCTCTCATACACAGTGTTCATTGGCAGCTGAACCAGAGGTAAGTTAAGGTGGAAAAGGTCAATATACCCCAGCTCTCATACAGAGTCTTCATTGGCAGCTGAACCAGAGTTAAGTGAAGGTGGCAAAGAGGTTGATATCCCCAGCTCTAATAAAGTCTTCACTGGCAGCTGAACCAGAGGTAGCTTAAGGTAGTTCCATACCATAGTGACGTTGTCGTTTTGTGCGTACGGTCGAAATGTCTGATTTGATGTCTTTTTCATCTATGACGTCACAAATATGTGGTCTTCGGTGCCTACAGAATTTTGGCGGGAACGCTATTACGCTATCACTTAGAATTATTTTTTGCATTCACAAAAGATTATGATTCACAATATCAATTTTGAGTACGATTTTAACGAACTAAACTAAATGTATCTTTTAATGGAAATTAGAATGATCTACACCGTTGAGGGTACAAATCTTAATAATTTGAGTACACCGTTTAAAATTTGAAATACTGTGTTGTAAATGCTGCTTTGTGTGACTTTTTCAGTGAATTTAAATACAGATAGTATGACACAAACTGACAATTCTTCAATAAACATACTGTATAATAAATTTTCTTGGTGTCAAGTTGACTATGCTCTTGTATTTGCGTTTCATTTCGGTGGCCTAGAATTAAGAATTAAGAATGCTTCATCAATATATACAAATTCTCTTTCAACTTTAATTCATCTGTGTTTGGTAACGGTTGCCATTGGTACAGTCCATATGATATTTAAAACTGGTTTTGTTTTGCACAACCAAAATAGCTCAAAATCAGTGTTTTTGTTTATTTGTTAATACGAAACGAAAATATTAAGTTCATAGTAGTATACTGGGACATTAATGGTAACTTATTATCTAAGGAATAAGGCTTTTTTCTTGTTTAAGGATTTTGATGCAATTTTATGAAAAAAATAGCTTGACAACCCCCAATTTTTTGTTTCAGAAAATCAAACTTATCTATCCATGTGCAATAAATAAATGTGAAAATCAGGGGTCATATTCAACTAAGTTTTTTAAGTATCTACAAATTAACCAAAGGGTGTTACTTTTAGTTTTTCAGAATTTTAATGTTCTCTCTTGATAGGTGGCACTGTAGAAAATCACCACGTGACTGGAAGTAAAATTTTATTGGTCCAAATAATCTTCATGACATATTGGTTAATTTCAATACAATACACTTTTGGTTTCTAAGCATGACAAAAAAATATTAAAGCTTATTTGTTGACACCAGTGGTTGTACTTTGATCATTTATCCCGTAAAATGGCCACCAGGTGGCGCTTCATAACTTCTTAAGTGACTCGAAAACCTACCCTGAAATTTTGGCATGTTATATGGCTCGTGCCTATGTACAACATATCAAAATTTCAATATATGTTTTCAAGTGATTTGTAAGCTATGGAACTACCTTAAGTTGCCAAGGAGGTCAGTTTATCCCAACTCTAATACAATCTTGACTGGCAGCTGAATCAAAGGTAAGTTAGGATGGCAAAGAGGTCGATGTACCTTTTCATTGACAGGTTGTTTTCCAAAATTTTCCATTGGCTTGTTCTTAGCAGAATATGCAAATATACAATATTTAGCTGATTCTTTAAAAACATTTCCTCTGAAACTACAAGTACAATTTGAACCAAATTTGGCGTGGAAGGTCCCTCCCGCCTATGTCCCTATGTGAAGTACTTTAACATTTATAGAAATAAACTTACTGCAGCATCTAACATGGCAGCTATTGCACTGGTTATTGACTGGTTATTGGCCAGTAAACATGTAGCTTTATATAGCAACCAAATTAGTTAAAAATAAAGTAGATATATAGTCATTTATTGCTTTTAACGTGATTTCCTTTGGCTGGTAAAAAGCAAAATATGCCAAAAGGTGCTGATTCTTTCCTAGGACTGAGAGCCAGAATTTGCCTTAATTACATCACAGGACTGCTTGAACCTTATTAAACAGAAGAATTAAAATGTATCAAAATGATCAGAGAACAAGACTTAAGTTTTTAAATGAATTCAGTTTTCTATCTTTGTTTAAATTACATTTTGAATAAGCATGATCAGACAAAACATGTTACACATACTAGCTGTTAAAGATATGTTACATTCTTGTATTCTGTCTGTGTCTTTGAGAGAGAGAGAGAGAGAGAGAGAGTGTTTGTGTCTTTATGGATCAATAATCAATCAAACAAACTTGTACATTTACAACATAAAAAACAAAAAGTTATTAGGTAATATCAGCAATATTACAATATTGCCTTAAGATTAGAAATATATCCAAATGAATGTGTACTATGGAGTCTTCCCCATACCCCGTCTTCACACACACACACACACACCACACACACACACACACACACACACACACACGTGTTACTGTAATTACAGATTTTTTTACCCTCAATCATGATATTGATCATTCATTTATATAGTAATGAAACTGTATATATTGTGTGTGTTCTCTAGAGCATATCATGCCTTTTCTAAATGAACTCCCAGTACCAAATGGATTTTCCGATATTTTTTCTGGATTGATTGTGTAAATATATAGTGTTCTGACTTGATACTCTAGATGTACTAATGATATGCTCTCAGAAATTAACTTAATATCAATGTGAATATCATATTATAAAGTAGAGCTGGTAGACTGTGTACACACTTGTTTGATATTTGTGTAATTTTAATAAGGAAGAGGGTGGTTCTCTTTTGTTAAGTTGTTTTCTTTATTTAGCTCAAAGTCCTTGCTGTTCTGTGTGGGAGGTGGCATGCAATGACAAATCATAAAAAAGAGGTGTTGTACACACAAAAAAAATTAAAATTATTCAACAAATATATGTGGGATTTTTAGTGGATTTCAGTGTTGAGGGAGGTCGTTATGACCAGTATAAAGAAATTAGTTTTTGTATAAAAAATGCGAAAGAATCAACAGATGTATTTATTTGGGGATATACTATTGATGGAATGTTTTAATCTTTTTATAAATCTATAAAATTCTGTCATCTTTTGATATTAAAAATCTTTGGGTGGTTTTATTTGTTTAAAGGTTGGAATAAATTATATACATGTACCATGATGCAACCACATTATTTATCTTATTTGCACTCTTTAATTTAAGTTAGGTTTTATAAAAAAAAAAAACTTCAAAATTCTTGCTTTTCATGCTTTGAATGTTTATTGTTGAGATGCTTATATGTTAAACATGTTTGTTTTCCCTATGCTAAGAGAAGAGTCAGGGATTAAGAAAAGAGTCAGAGATTGTTTGAATCAACAAAATAACTGCTTTTTTTTCAAGAAATGTAACAAAATGAATTTATTTCTGGTGAAACGGCTGGTCTAGCAATGTTTTTGTTCTTGTAGAAAATTGTATACCACTAGTTTTGGTTCCTGTTGTTTTCATCTCATCTCATATGTTACACATGGTTGTTGTCCTTCTGAGATTCCTTCTGTTATTCTCTCATAGTCATTTCTAAACTATTTGGATTGTGTTTCATTAAAAGCGATGGCCAATTCTGAACCACCCTTAGGCCAGTATCTCTATTGCATGGCCACCTGCTAAGGAAATTTTAACCCATTTATTGTTTATATCTGGATATAAAGGTAACCTTTTCATAAAGACTTTTGTATGGTTTTTCTTGAATGGCATTTATACATAGCTTTGACTAGCATAATTTTATAATTTCATATTTTCACATCTAAATATCTGTTTTGTACAAATAACTTCCTTTATCACAATCTTTATCTAAGACAGAGAATGTTTACAGAGAGATCTGACTGCATTCATAACTGCAGCAGAACATGCATCATTTATGTAAGATCTATGGTATGCTGCTGCACTGTTTGTGTACTTTATCAAGGTATTCTCTCTCTATACTATATCAGATGATGTACTGTATCAGGTTTGTGATCAGTAATTAAATGAAGCTTCCGGCTTATCTAAATAAATTTATATAAAACTGTAAATAAAATTATATAAAACTTCTTATTTTTAGCTGTTAATCAGTTGTTTATCTATTTTTTTTTTTGGAATTAAATTTTATAGATAAATAGAGAAGTGAGTGTTTTTACATCATTATAGACATTGTTTCACCTGATACAGGTATAAATATTGATACAGGTACAGATAATACAGGTGTTATATATAGCGATTGATTTTATATTTCTGGTAGTTAAACAGGTTAAAACTCAATTTTGTTAACCGAGTATGATGAAGACCTATTGAAAAATATTATAAAGTCATTGGTTCTATCCAAAACTTTGGAATTAAAAGTAAATTTTAATGATGTTTTGTGTCAGAATAAACATCCTGAAATTTGAGTCAAATTAGCTCTGTTAAATAGGTCAGTATGATGTCCAAACTACTGTATATCCACAAATGGAGTGCACATGGAAAATGCAAGAATAAAGTCACACTTTCCAGCAAATTCACAAAAAATTGTCAAAACTTGATACAAAATCTACTTACCTAATAGGAAAAAATATTTTTAATTCTGAACACAGAGCAATTTTTGAAGGTTTTAACAAAACAACATTGCTGTCAAAATTATCCCTTCTGTACCTTCTTACTTAGGGCAACTTAAAGGATGTCATAATTGGAATATTCATGATGATCACACCTGGAAAAAATCTGATCACAAATGACCTACCTGACCCTTAAAATACCCTGATGTAACTTTGAATGAGGTCAAATTGGTATATGAACTTTATTAAATTTCCAATTTTCAGTGGATTTTAAATTCATCTTATTGATAGTTTAATGGAAACATTTTCAATTGAAAATAATAAAAACCATGTGCACTCGATTTATGGAAATACAGTAATGGTCAGTACTTTATTTGACCATGTCAAATATTCAAATTAAACAATTAGACCTCCATGTCAAATTTAAAGTGTAATAAATAAACAGTCATTAAGAGTTTTGATAAGTTAAGAACTGAATTCCCTAAAAAATTTATGCAATGAAAATTAACGATATGAATGATTGTAATATGACTGATTCATTGTATCTGTTCTTTTCTCTAAATTGGGTATTTTTCCCCCTCTAAATTGGGTACGTCTAAATTTAGAAGTTAGATTTACCATCAACACAGTCACATGTTATATTGTTGATTGACAATAAGGAGTAAAGTAGAGTAACAGTGTTTTATGCCCCAGCAAAGATTCTTTCACTTATATCGAGCCAGCCAGCCAGCCATTTACTTTTGGCACACAAACTTAATTGATCACATTGGGATCAGCCTTAGTGGGGATTTGGACATAGATCATGTTGAGAGGCTTTGTGATCTGTACTCTGGCACTTTAGACCACTTGACCACCAAAGTCCCAAATTGGCAGACTTGTAGAGAAAGCAGATAAAATTGATTTTAAGACGAAGCATGATGAAAGCATTATAGAGGGATAATTTAACAAGGTTTTACTGCTGTATATTAAACATTTAATTGGGCTGCAGAAATATAATCCTACATAAAACACAATACAGATAGTATTACGTTAGACAGTGCTTAAGTTCTCTACAGAATTATAGTACTCAAGAGACTTACTGCAGCAAGCATGTGAAGATCGATGATCAGAATAAAAATTACTCACTCAAATAGTCATAGAATTGCTAATCAAATATGTAGCTTGACTCTGTACTGCTTAATTTGTTCTATCTTGGAGGTTTGGGATTGGATCTTGATTTGTATAAAAATGTACATGCACAACATCGTTATCAGAATTTTATTGTTTGTTATTCCAAATCCAGGGATGTGGTTTCAAACCCTTAATTTTGATTTCACATGCAGGGGATGCAAGAACTTTAAAAAAACAGGAGGTGGTTACCCTTCCAGAACACCCAGTCCCGCTTATCTAATGAAAATTCATATGTTGAGCTAAATTTGCCAGTCTTCATAAGTTTTTACTTTGCTTTTTGGATTGTGATTTTGAACATGGATTGGTATGTTCATTTTTGATTATGCAGCTTGGAAATAAATGGCAATTTAAATGGTAATTTCTTGTCTACATTTGAGTCCTTCAGATGAAAAAAACTGTACTCTAGTAGGAAAGGCATAAGACATATTTGGCTCTCAACAGACACTTCTAGTTTTCATTGGTATTATAACCAATGGATGCTATTTGTCGGAAACAAGTTGTTCAAAGCTTGATTAGTTTAATCAATGATTAACACAAATTTAAAACATGAATAAAACACAAATATCATTATCAAGTTGATAGTTTAATGACAATGTGCTTTAGTTTGATAAAAATTCTATTTACTTTATAAATTTTCAACACTTAGTTTCACAACATATTTGAAATTATGCGAAATTTACATTTTGACTAATCAATTGATTAAAGTAATCAAGCTTCAACAACTGGTCCCAGACATATTGCTTTTGTGTAGTTTTGAAACAGGAAAATACAACCCAGAACTAACTAATCTGAAGTGTAAGTTTTGTCCATATGGAGTTCCAGAGACTTTACAACCCAGAACTAACTAATCTGAAGTGTAAGTTTTGTCCATATGGAGTTCCAGAGACTTTACAACTCAGAACTAACTAATCTGAAGTGTAAGTTTTGTCTATATGGAGTTCCAGAGACTTTACAACCCAGAACTAACTAATCTGAAGTGTAAGTTTTGTCCATATGGAGTTCCAGAGACTTTACAACTCAGAACTAACTAATCTGAAGTGTAAGTTTTGTCCATATGGAGTTCCAGAGACTTTACAACTCAGAACTAACTAATCTGAAGTGTAAGTTTTGTCCATATGGAGTTCCAGAGACTTTACAACCCAGAACTAACTAATCTGAAGTGTAAGTTTTGTCCATATGGAGTTCCAGAGACTTTACAACTCAGAACTAACTAATCTGAAGTGTAAGTTTTGTCCATATGGAGTTCCAGAGACTTTACAACTCAGAACTAACTAATCTGAAGTGTAAGTTTTGTCCATATGGAGTTCCAGAGACTTTACAACCCAGAACTAACTAATCTGAAGTGTAAGTTTTGTCCATATGGAGTTCCAGAGACTTTACAACTCAGAACTAACTAATCTGAAGTGTAAGTTTTGTCCATATGGAGTTCCAGAGACTTTACAACTCAGAACTAACTAATCTGAAGTGTAAGTTTTGTCCATATGGAGTTCCAGAGACTTTACAACCCAGAACTAACTAATCTGAAGTGTAAGTTTTGTCTATATGGAGTTCCAGAGACTTTACAACCCAGAACTAACTAATCTGAAGTGTAAGTTTTGTCCATATGGAGTTCCAGAGACTTTACAACCCTGAACTAACTAATCTGAAGTGTAAGTTTTGTCCATATGGAGTTCCAGAGACTTTACAACCCAGAACTAACTAATCTGAAGTGTAAGTTTTGTCCATATGGAGTTCCAGAGACTTTACAACTCAGAACTAACTAATCTGAAGTGTAAGTTTTGTCCATATGGAGTTCCAGAGACTTTACAACCCAGAACTAACTAATCTGAAGTGTAAGTTTTGTCCATATGGAGTTCCAGAGACTTTACAACTCAGAACTAACTAATCTGAAGTGTAAGTTTTGTCCATATGGAGTTCCAGAGACTTTACAACTCAGAACTAACTAATCTGAAGTGTAAGTTTTGTCCATATGGAGTTCCAGAGACTTTACAACCCAGAACTAACTAATCTGAAGTGTAAGTTTTGTCCATATGGAGTTCCAGAGACTTTACAACCCAGAACTAACTAATCTGAAGTGTAAGTTTTGTCTATATGGAGTTCCAGAGACTTTACAACCCAGAACTAACTAATCTGAAGTGTAAGTTTTGTCCATATGGAGTTCCAGAGACTTTACAACCCTGAACTAACTAATCTGAAGTGTAAGTTTTGTCCATATGGAGTTCCAGAGACTTTACAACCCAGAACTAACTAATCTGAAGTGTAAGTTTTGTCCATATGGAGTTCCAGAGACTTTACAACCCAGAACTAACTAATCTGAAGTGTAAGTTTTGTCCATATGGAGTTCCAGAGACTTGTGTTTCCTTTGATTGAGGTGTTCTCTGATTGTACCCATGCTAAGATGAGATTTTAATGTTTTGTATACAACATTAGAAATAGCCTGTACCATGAATTAATAAATTTATCCATATATAGCCATGTGACGTTCTTTTTTAAGCAGGTGAAGGGAGAAAGCAGCACAAGAGTATTGTAGTTGGTAAAAATACACATCAGTAGGCTTAAATATATCAGTCCAATAATTATATATAAATTATTTATCTGTTTATATATTCTATATTTGTATTTATTGATTCTTTTTTATTTGTGTATAATGTGTAGGATTTCGGTAAGAAGATTATATCTTATAAATAAATTTACAAAGTTTATCAACAGGTATATGTTTTATTCTGGTCAAGATTTGAAACTGTCATGAATGAAATATGATTGTTTGTCAATATAACAGGCAATTTTCGTTGAGTTGTTGAGAACCTTAGGCTTCTCAAAACTGTAGTTTGATCCCTGTTAGAAAGAGGGTTTGTTATGTAGTTTGATCCCTGTTAGAAAGAGGGTTTGTTATGTATGGGTCTTTGCTTGTTGGTTCAGAAAAACTGTATGAATTGAGAAAATTGTGATGTTAATATAAACACTTAGCATTACTGACTAGCAGCCTAAAAGTTGCCATAAAATCACTGTTATAAAAAGCAGGTCTGAATTTTCACAAACATAAGCACATCAAGAACCTGCATATAAATAATTAAATGTATGTCGTAAAGCACTGAAAGGGGCTGATTAGATGTTAAACAACATCATGCTGGCAGAGCTAGTGTCTTCAAACAGAAGGTCTCCTATCATTAAAGTTGTTATGCTACATGAAGTTCAACCTTCTTCTTCATTGGAAGAGATACTTTAGAAATCAAATTTTATTCTACAAGTTTTTCTTTCCTGGCCTGAGGGATGTAAACCCAATTATTATGGAGCAGACTCTCTACCAACTGAGCTACAACTTCTGAGGCTTCTTAGTGTACAAGTGTACATGTTTACGTTTTTTGTTTGGCTAGTAAGCAAAATCTGTAAACATCTCAATGGTCACATGATGTTATTATAATTAAGGGGACAGTTTTACATTATGTTTTGCATGTAATTTGGCTGAAAAATGCAAAAAGACACTGTGTAGAAGGACTTTGATGTCATGAAATTACGTAACTCATTTTCACTTGATACTTTAGAATGCAATATCATATAAAAATTCAGAAGACAAAATCTGAACATCTTACTTTAATAACTGAAAAAGCAAATTGATCAATTGTAACAGTTGTATACAGTAATATCTTGTGTTTTGGAGATATTGGTTTGTTATTTGTGCAATGTTTCATGTAAACAGAATTCTTTCGTTTAATAGCATCATTTTAAATGTTTACAGATTTTTTGTAAATGTGGAAGCCATAGTTACTTCATTGTAATGGTTTTTCTATATCTGTATCATTTTCTCTAGCTCAGCCATCTAAAATGTTTACCTTTGGAATGTGAAATATGTATTGAATAAATCCGAATTAAATGGATTGAGGTGCTGATACAAGATGAAAAGAACAATCAAATCAGGTTATATAAAACCAAATCATCAGTTCCTCCTTACATAAAGCTGTGTTAGTTATTTTAATGTATAACAGATTGCCAGTAACAATATTGCCCATTTCCTCTTTATAAATATTGTAATTCTGTTCGCAGACCTTATTTTATTAATTTTATGTTGTAAATGTGAACAATTTATCTAGTTCAGATTCAGTAACATTAGACTTGATGACCACCAGGTCACAGAGTATACAGTAAACCAACTTTTATCCGTGTGAGACTTCTGCATGTTTTGTGTTCAGTGAGGACAAAATAATCACAAAAGTTAACTATTACAAACCTCTTTCCGAAAATGATTGATTTATACCAAATATTCAGGTATAGTCAATAAAATGAAAGTTAAAAGTCATAAAATGGCTTTGGTAAGAGAATCATGAAAGTTATTATTATCAGCAAATAAACGTTGGTTTACAGAACACACTTTCGGAGATGTAAATTGGAGAGAGTACTACAGTGATCAACAGTAGAATATTACTTTTTGTGATACAGTAGATCTTGTAATTTAGTTATTGTTTGATACACAATAAAAACAAAATCTCATACAAAAATTGATGTATTTGAAAATTAAGAAATTTACTGTTATTACAAATCATGAAACATGTATTGTTAATTTAACTGTATCTCTGAGAATCTTTTCACACCTGAATTGTAATGCAGTATACAGGTAATGTGAAACCATTTTCAGTCAAATCTGTCTATAAAGGCTGCCCAAGTGACCAAGTAAAGTGGACTTTATGGACAGGTGGCCCTTATTTACACATTCAAAAAAATACAAATACATTTAAAGCCTTTAAAAGCAGGTGGTCATTTTATAGAGGTGGCCTTTAAGGCAGGTTTTACTGTATTTTCTTGGTTCTGAGTAAAAATGCCATTTTGCAAGAGATTGTAAATCTGGGGTTTGAGCTTATCATTAAAATTAAAGTTTTTAATACACTTTTTCTTTGACATGTGGATCAGGTTGTACACGAAAACAACAAAAATTTGGAAGCCACAAAAATTATTCATTTCAAAATATGCCAATTCAATCTTTATTCTGATATGATATTATGGGCATTGCAAGTATTGCGGACATGATGACCTAGCATACACTCCTGAACCTAATGTGTATAGCTAATTTTCTTGCTCATATTTTATTTGTCAATATCTATCAAGTATTCCAGGAACTTATTCCTTATGGTTTAAGATCAAATTGCACATTTGGCAACATTTTCCTGTCCCATTGGGTTTGAACATTGATCAACTTTCCAGCCAATTGAAGTCATTATTAGGATTTCCTTGGCCAGTATTTTATGATGACAGATTGTCTGGGATGTAGTCTAGTCAATCAGTATAGTAATAGATCTGTACTGTATATTCAATAGACAGTGATGACCAATAGATGACTGGACTGACCACTACTTGATGGCTAGATGTTATCAGTTAGGAATGTAATAAAATTATGATCTTGTCTTTTATTAAGTATGTACATGTGTTAGACAGTTTCTGTCTGTATATAATTAATATGGTGTACATTTATTATAATAATAAATAATTAATTAAAATTTCCTGTATTATTAATAAAAATTTCCCGTTATTGTGATGAACCAGTCTGTTTAAGTATATTATGTATTTGTTGTCATTATAATGATTTACTTTTCAACACCTGCTGTTGGTTTTTGTACGGCATTCACAGCAGTGAAAGGGGTACTTTGCTATTGCTTTCTCTGAAATCGGGCTTCTTTGCAATCAAATGAGTGTATATATCTTGTTTTATCGTTAGATATGTATTCTGAGACGGGTAATGCATTTTGTTACATATGCTTATTTGGAATAAATTTTCAGAATATATTTCAGAATCTAGTAAAATATTTGTGCAATAATTTGTGCAATCTGGCGAACTGATCTCGTAAATACAACAAAAGTAGTCCGAGAAGTCTGCGTCACTTACCGTTTTATCATATATTTATGGAATTACTATTTTCTTTCAACTTTTACGTAGTAATACATGATTTGGTACATTGTTTCTTTTTCAAAAACCGCGATCATCTGTCGACTATGGATCGATCAACCCAACCCCCCAACCCCCCCCCCCCCCCCCCCCGTACAGCAGCACGACAGTGCTATGTTTACCACTGTTTCTTTAATAGAGTGTGTGTCTGTTTGTCTTTCTATCTGTCTATGTCTGGCTTCGTTGCTAACAGTATGTTTCACAAGTTATTGCTTTTTAGTTCTGTGCCTTGTAAAATATAAGTTCATTTCCATTTTCTTGTTGAGTGTAAGAGAAAAGTAAATATTATAAAAGATTTGTATAAGAATTATTTTTGCAATGAACATATGATATAACATTTCCTGTTAATACATAAAATCCCTGTCTTAATTTGGAAAGATTCAGTTTAAAGATAATTTCTAGATTTTGTTGTATTATTTGTATTTTTCTATTAAAAGGTTTAAAATCTGTTTTAAGTTCACCTCGTCACTTGTAGTCATGTCACATGTTTTATTTTATCGCGTGGCTGATATTTAAGTTAATTCCGGTAGTACTTAGTACTTAGGTACTATAATGCATGTGCATGATATGGTAAGGTGGTACTTAAGTAGCTTCCTGGCGCAGCAGTATTGTTGAAAACACTTAAAAACATTTAACAGGTCTGTATGCATGTATTAGTTAACAGTAAATAAGATCTTTAATAATCTCAGTAGTCAAATCAAGTTACAGTTGAACCTGCTTTAAAGGTCACCTCTATATTCAAGCCACCTGCTTCTAAAGGCCAGTATAAAATTATCCCAATGGCTATTAATCATGTTATTTGAACCTGTATATAAGGCCACCTGTCTATAAAGGCCATTTTTGGTTTCCTTAGGTGGCCTTCATAGAAACGTTTGACTATACTATATTAAAACAAATCTTGGAAGAAAATGAACCTGTTTTGTCATTTTTAGTTTTCTTTTATGAAATAGAATAGAGCTAAAACACTTTTGTTTAATTCCACCAGTGGGTGTGAAGTTGGTTGGTATTTGTTTTGGTTAAAGTTTATGATGGACTTAAAACTTAAAGTTGTTGAAGCAAGCTAGTAATTTTTCTGGCAACTCTTGTTATGAGAAAATAGTTGAATTAAATACTATATTAAACTCCTGTTGTACATTATGACTTGAACAAGGAACTTTTTTACATATACTGGCCCCTAAACTTCCAAGTTAATTTATCCAGATTAAAGGTTAATTTATATGCTGATATTTTACTTCATTGTTCAAGTGAAAAAAGCGTATTGTAGTATTGTTTTGCACAATGTTGGTTCGAGCACTACTGATGAGGAATTTTATTCTGAAATAGCCGTTTATTGCTTCAAAATTAAAACAAGTTTGGTAATAACTTTCTTGTTCACTTAGCATTCCACTTTTAGGTACAAATATGTTATCTGACTTGACTTTAGTGAAAAATGGTGGTTGTTAGCTGGCTTGGGATGATAGATTAATTGTTAGTGTAACAAAAGATTATTTAACATCTCTCATATCTTGATTCAGTTGATATTTTACAGCCCTACATAAAATCTTAATCTGGATAAGGATGATGATGGCAACTGCACTTGATGAGTTCTATTTTAATTTCAAAACTTCTGTCAGTAAGATCGTGTGAAATGACATGTCGAAGTTGGTTAATGGAAATTGCAAGTCCAAATACCTGCCAGAAAATATAAGGTTTATGTTTAGAAAACATTAATTTTGATGTTACCTCATTGCGGTGAAATAGTTGTTTATTTTTAACCATTGTTTACCGATACGATTCTTTGATTCCGTTAAAACTGCAATCTATGTTATCATTTGTATAAAACAGGCTGATATTTTGGCACGGAAATCAGAGAAAAAAATCATGTATAAAATTTTTAAGTGGTGTTTAAAGTCAGAAGTAGTGGGTTAGTGTTGATATAGTTCTGGGATGATACTAAGATATAAAATGATGAATTATAACCAAAAGATCTCTTTATCAACACATCTCACCAGGTACAACTTAATATCCTGGCAACATTTCAGACGTTTTCAACATCTGCCTCGAGGACGGAAAAATGAAATTTAACCATGGTATATACTGCTTTTTACTTGGATTTAAATAAGAATATGTATTACATGATACTATATATGTCTTATATTGGTATTTTTAATAATGACTTCTCTGGACACTTGTAACAGCTTGTTGGTTTATTCTCAAACACAAAGTAATGTTCTGTTTGATGGTAATGGTGGGGCCTCTGTGGTGTAACACACACTTGAGATATCATAGTGCCTTTCACCAACTAGGATCCAATCCCAGTTTGAACAAAGCCGTATGTGAGAAAATTTGTCAATTAACCTAGCAAAGGTCAATGGTTTTCTCCTGGAGACACTCTAGTTTTTTTCACCATCCCAGAACTGATTCCTTCAGTATAAGTGGAAAAAAAAATTGTGTTAAACTGTATTACTCAACTCAAACTCAAGAAAGTTATGGACCAGCCTAGCAAGCACAGTATATCACTACTGTTACCACTGTAAGTGTAATTTGGTTCTTGTGAAAAAAGTTTCTGGCGAGATATATATGAAATTCTTAGTGATTCTTAGTCCAGAAGTAAGTACACTCTTTACAAAGTATAGACCTAGGAAAACAAAAAGGCCTTTTGAAGTGATAGACCTAAGCAGACAGAATAATTAGGTTGAACACAAAATGAACCTATTGTAATAAATAGACCCAAACAGGCAGAAGGGCCTATTTCAACCTAAGCAGGCATAAGGGTCTTTAAGGTCAATAGACCAAATACACAAAAGACCATATTGCAATGATAGACTTTAGCAGGCAGAAGAACCTATTGCAAGGACTAGACCCAAGCAGGCAAAAAGGACCATCTTTAGGATGATGGTTACATGGAAATAAACTCAAACCGGTAGAAAGGATCTATATACTCCGAAATATAAAATTTCCCTTTGGCTGTAAAACAAATGTTTCTTGTTGTTAGATGTCAACCTTGACCTTGTCTAAAGATTCATCAGATTAAAAAAGAATAGAAAAAATTATATTGGTAAACATGGTAAACCATACAAATGGCATGTACCAATGTCTGAAGCATCTCAGCAGTACACATAATTTGGATATTTTGATCTGTTAGTTTTGTGAAGAGAGACTATAAAACATTATAGGTATTTGAATCATCTCCTCCTTACCTATATATAAAACACTATAGGTACATCATCATCTCTCCTCCTACCTACATAGATTGAGTTCTCTTATCTTAGTATTTCACACTAAACAGTTGTTTCATCCTTCTTCTTTTGTTTAATTATCTACAGTTGAATGAAATGATCTGTTTTATGATACAAGTTTTGCATTATACTCTCTCCTTCAGCGTGTAGTGGAGTTTTACGGGGCACATGGAGGCACCTGTCAGCTGTCGACCGTAATTCTTATGATATGTCTACACGTATTTGTGTATATCTTTGGGGTTAATGTACATTATAATGTTTTTTGATAACATTCATTGTTACTTCCAACTGCAAAGTCATGTTGTTATATTTTGTTCTTATAACATGTGACGTATTTTTATATTGGTATACATGTATTTTGTGGTTCTACCATGTTAGTAGTTTTTCCAACTGCAGCAGCATATTTCATATTGTGTACATATATTACGTATATTTTGTGTTTTTTTTTGCCTGAATTAAGTTTGTAATGGTGTTTAATGTCCCAGTCAAGAAGTGTTTGCGAGATTGTGTAAATCACTATGCAAAGAAGATATTCGTAATAGTGGTTAGTGTTTGATTGATATAATTATTGTGTAAATCACTATGCAAAGAAGATATTTGTAAATAGTGGTTATGTTTGATTGATATAATATTATGTAAATCACTATGCAAAGAAGATATTCGTAGATAGTGGTTATTGGTTAAATCACTGCAGAAAAGATATTCGTAGATAGTGGTTATTGGGTAAATCACTATGCAAGAAGATATTCGTAGATAGTGGTTATTGGGTAAATCACTGCAGAAAAGATATTCGTAGATAGTGGTTATTGGGTAAATCACTATGCAGAGAAGATATTCGTAGATAGTGGTTATTGGGTAAATCACTATGCAGAGAAGATATTCGTAGATAGTGGTTATTGGGTAAATCACTATGCAGAGAAGATATTCGTAGATAGTGGTTATAAGGTAAATCAATATGCAGAAAAAATATTCGTAGATAGTGGTTATTGGGTAAATCACTATGCAGAGAAGATATTCGTAGATAGTGGTTATTGGGTAAATCACTATGCAGAAAAGATATTCGTAGATAGTGGTTATTGGGTAAATCACTTTGCAGAGAAGATATTCATAAATAGTGGTTATGTTTGATTGATATAATTATTCGGTAAATCACTATGCAGAGAAGATATTTGTATATAACTGTAGTATTTTATTGATACTGTGTTTAATAGGTTTAAATATATGTTTTATATTTCTATAAAAGACAGTATATATTCCTAAATAGCCATATAATATATGTTTTATGTTGCGTAAACCTCTATCCAGAGACTATATTCTTAAATAGGTGTAATATATTTTATATCTGGTGTAAATCACTATTTAGTAATTATAAATCACTGCTCAGTGACTATAAATTGTTGTGTAAATCACCATAAATACCCTCGTAATCCATATTTGGCTTTTACAAATTGCTCCTAGGGTTTCTGATTTAAAACTAATTCCAGATGATACAGTTGCAGAGGTTCTTTAATTAAGATATAAATGTAGCCTGCTTTAATGTTTACCAGTAGGACTAGCTGTCATTGTGTTTTATAGTTTTGTTATCACATATCCTTTGATCCAATTAAGAAATCATCAGGTGTATTTTAATGCTATATTTTAATGCAAATTTCACTTCATTCATACTGGTTATTTGATTCACTGTAGAGAAATGTAGAAAACTTCAACCATATATGACCTATGTACCTTACAGGTGTGGATGGAGTTTATTCATATAGTGTGTCAAGTTTGACCTGGCCGTGTGACCTTTAATTTGGATATTCTAACACACATATCCACTGTGTAATTTAGTGGATGTATAAAATTGATATATAAAGGTAGATGATAGTAAAACTGGTTACCGGATGTTATGGTAATGAAACGTGATGTCTTGCCCAAATCACACAGACTATTAGCCAAATCTTGTATTCAAATGAAAGGTCAAATGACCAGGTCAAGCTTGACACACTATATTACTATAGGTTTACTTTACACTTTAATAAGTGTTTATGTCTTACATTTTATTTACCAACTTTTTTTCTGTAACATAGATTGTAAACATAATAATTTTAGCAAGTTTTTGGTGACGATACAGTGGCACTAATTTAAATCCGATGTCAACTGAAATACCGGTATGATCATAGGTCACAATGTGATACACAAGATTTATGAATGGGGTTTTATGTCAGAGTCAAGAATAGTTCACTAATATCGAGATGTCACAAGTTATAATTGAAGTGGCAGAAATTTTTACCTTGCAGTGCGCTTAGGGCAATCATCATTGCAGGGAGGGTTCTTTCATTTTTCAATGCCATTAGTGCTTGGTTAAGATTTTATGGAATAGACATTCAGACAACTTCTCTGCTTGCAGTTCTGACAGCTCTTGTTTTTTAAGTTAAATGACCTTTAAAAAGGAATACAAATGTATAAGGTTTAATAACTAATATTACTTTGTGATTGTAGTGATAATGGATAATGTGAACACAATAGATATTTTTCTCTTTCTCTAACTGTATTGTTCTGTAACTGTAAACATACTATGTACTTTCCACTATATATATATATATTACTTTAGAGCTTTTAAATCCAAGATTTATCAATAATTCACCATCATGGATTAATACAGTCTTTATTTTATTTTAAAATTAATTATTTAGCTATCGTTATGGAGACAGTACACTCTATTCTCTATCCTGTACAGTATTGATAATCTGAGCTAAAAGGTGGGATAATGTTGTTATTGTAATGTAGCTCACTTAAATATGATTCCATTTACATTTAGCTTTTGAAATACTGATGTACCTTAATTACTTTAACATTTTTAAATAATTGATTTCACCATTGTACCATGTGACCAATACCCCTTAACATTTGTGTGAAACGTTTTGGAAAATGTTTTTGTCGCAGGTACACTTAATAAAGTCAAATGATGTGATTCCATATCCATTGGAAATACATGTTATATTTCTGCACAGATGCTTGAGGGTATCATGTGGTACATTGGTGAACCCCTTTAGATATATGTAATTGGTTATGATTTTATGCTGAGGTGGTTAAGAGTTTGGTATTGTAACTAGCACATCATTCATTACTAAGGCCGGGTATTTGATCGTTAGTTTGCCTGAATTTGTGGCTCAGTATTAATTTATTAGTCCCCTGCCGGCAAAAGCCGAAGGGGACTTTAGGTTTGCACTCTGTCTGTCTGTCCGTCTGTCTGTCCGTCCGTCCGTCTGTCACACCTCAGTTTTCCACACTTTTTTTCTAAACTCTTGTAGATAATGAACTGATTTTTGGTATGTGAGTCTACCATGGTGAGTTGCAGATCAAGTTAGCGTTTCATTGTGGTCCGCTAATTTTTACTGGAGTTATGGCCCTTTGAACTTTGAAAATTCACTGAAATTTCAGTTTTTCGCACTTTTTTTCTAAATGCTTTTAGATAATGAACTGATTTTTGGTATATGAGTCTACCATGATGAGTTACAGATCAAGTTTACGTTTCGTTTCCATCTGCTAATTTTTACAGGAGTTATGGCCCTTTGAACTTTGAAAATTCACAGAAATTTTAGTTTTCCGCACTTTTTTTCTAAATGCTTTTAGATAATGAACTGATTTTTGGTATATGAGTCTACTATGATAAGTTACAGATCAAGGTTATGTTTCGTTTCCATCTGCTAATTTTTACTGGAGTTATGGCCCTTTGAACTTTGAAAATTCACTGAAATTTCAGTTTTCTGCTCTTTTTTTCTACACGCTTGCAGTTAATGAATTGTTTTTTGGTATGCAGGTCAACCATGATGAGTTACAGATCAAGTTTACGTTTCGTTTCATTCCACTAGTTTTTATGGGAGTTATGGCCCTTTGAACTTTGAAAATTCAATGAAATTTCAGTTTTTTGCACTTTTTGCTACATGCTTGCAGATAATGAATTTTTGAGAACTCCATTGCTGGTTTTTGATTTTACTATGATCAAGTTTTGCTTTTATCTTGAACAACACGTATAATTTATAACTGTAAATCTTTGTACCGTATAATAATGTACATTTTACCTAAAACTTTGGGATTAGTGAAATATGCGACCGGTAGGGGACTATGTATTGTTTTGCAATACTCTCAGAATGCTTGTTATTGTTAGTTTGCCTGAGTTTGTGGCCCAGTATTAATTTATTATTGTTAGTTTGCCTGAGTTTGTGGCCCAGTATTAATTTATTATTGTTAGTTTGCCTGAGTTTGTGGCCCAGTATTAATTTATTATTGTTAGTTTGCCTGAGTTTTGGCCCAGTATTAATTTATTATTGTTAGTTTGCCTGAGTTTGTGGCCAGTATTAATTTATTATTGTTAGTTTGCCTGAATTTGTGGCTCAGTATTAATTTATTATTGTTAGTTTGCCTGAATTTGTGGCCAGTATTAATTTATTATTGTTAGCTTGCCTGAATTTTGGCCAGTATTAATTTATTATTGTTAGTTTGCCTGAGTTTGTGGCCCAGTATTAATTTATTATTGTTAGTTTGCCTGAGTTTTGGCTCAGTATTAATTTATTATTGTTAGTTTGCCTGAGTTTGTGGCCAGTATTAATTTATTATTGTTAGTTTGCCTGAGTTTGTGGCCAGTATTAATTTATTATTGTTAGTTTGCCTGAGTTTGTGGCCCAGTATTAATTTATTATTGTTAGTTTGCCTGAATTTGTGGCTCAGTATTAATTTATTATTGTTAGTTTGCCTGAGTTTGTGGCCAGTATTAATTTATTATTGTTAGTTTGCCTGAGTTTGTGGCCAGTATTAATTTATTATTGTTAGTTTGCCTGAATTTGTGGCTCAGTATTAATTTATTATTGTTAGTTTGCCTGAATTTGTGGCTCAGTATTAATTTATTATTGTTAGTTTGCCTGAATTTGTGGCTCAGTATTAATTTATTATTGTTAGTTTGCCTGAATTTGTGGCTCAGTATTAATTTATTATTGTTAGTTTGCCTGAATTTGTGGCTCAGTATTAATTTATTATTGTTAGTTTGCCTGAATTTGTGGCTCAGTATTAATTTATTATTGTTAGTTTGCCTGAATTTGTGGCTCAGTATTAATTTATTATTGTTAGTTTGCCTGAATTTGTGGCTCAGTATTAATTTATTATTGTTAGTTTGCCTGAGTTTGTGGCCCAGTATTAATTTATTATTGTTAGTTTGCCTGAGTTTGTGGCCCAGTATTAATTTATTATTGTTAGTTTGCCTGAGTTTGTGGCCCAGTATTAATTTATTATTGTTAGTTTGCCTGAGTTTGTGGCCAGTATTAATTTATTATTGTTAGTTTGCCTGAATTTGTGGCTCAGTATTAATTTATTATTGTTAGTTTGCCTGAATTTGTGGCCAGTATTAATTTATTATTGTTAGTTTGCCTGAGTTTGTGGCCAGTATTATTTATTATTGTTAGTTTGCCTGAATTTGTGGCTCAGTATTAATTTATTATTGTTAGTTTGCCTGAATTTGTGGCCAGTATTAATTTATTATTGTTAGTTTGCCTGAATTTGTGGCCCAGTATTAATTTATTATTGTTAGTTTGCCTGAGTTTGTGGCCCAGTATTAATTTATTATTGTTAGTTTGCCTGAATTTGTGGCTCAGTATTAATTTATTATTGTTAGTTTGCCTGAATTTGTGGCTCAGTATTAATTTATTATTGTTAGTTTGCCTGAATTTGTGGCTCAGTATTAATTTATTATTGTTAGTTTGCCTGAATTTGTGGCTCAGTATTAATTTATTATTGTTAGTTTGCCTGAATTTGTGGCTCAGTATTAATTTATTATTGTTAGTTTGCCTGAATTTGTGGCTCAGTATTAATTTATTATTGTTAGTTTGCCTGAGTTTGTGGCCCAGTATTAATTTATTATTGTTAGTTTGCCTGAATTTGTGGCCAGTATTAATTTATTATTGTTAGTTTGCCTGAATTTGTGGCTCAGTATTAATTTATTATGTTAGTTTGCCTGAATTTGTGGCCAGTATTAATTTATTATTGTTAGTTTGCCTGAATTTGTGGCTCAGTATTAATTTATTATTGTTAGTTTGCCTGAGTTTGTGGCCCAGTATTAATTTATTATTGTTAGTTTGCCTGAGTTTGTGGCCCAGTATTAATTTATTATTGTTAGTTTGCCTGAGTTTGTGGCCCAGTATTAATTTATTATTGTTAGTTTGCCTGAGTTTGTGGCCCAGTATTAATTTATTATTGTTAGTTTGCCTGAATTTGTGGCTCAGTATTAATTTATTATTGTTAGTTTGCCTGAATTTGTGGCCAGTATTAATTTATTATTGTTAGTTTGCCTGAATTTGTGGCTCAGTATTAATTTATTATTGTTAGTTTGCCTGAATTTGTGGCTCAGTATTAATTTATTATTGTTAGTTTGCCTGAGTTTGTGGCTCAGTATTAATTTATTATTGTTAGTTTGCCTGAGTTTTAGGCCTAGGGTTTGATAATTATCATTAGTTTGCCCAAGTTCCAGGCCCAGGGTTTAATTATTGTTGTTAATTTGCCCAAGTTTTGATGTCATAAGATGCCACAGATTGTTCATACTTTTGCTATTTGTCAGATTTTGTTATGTGATTTAGTAAGTTTGCTTTATGCCATGGTGTATCAAATTAATATTCATTGTAAAAGGTACGCTTATACAAATTCCCAGAGTTGCCATTTAGTGTTTATAATAATTTACTAATAAGAAACCATATAATACATTGCAATAAGTCATAAAGATGTTTGCTTAAACTGGTACATAGAGAAGACAAAAACAGATGATGAGATAGACCCATGGTCTGTTACATAACAAACATTGCTTACAACACATCCGATTGCCTGACACACAGATCAATTTGTATAATGTGCATATTTTGACCTCGTGCTTTTTATGCATTGTACGTGCTTTATTGAATTTCTAGCATTCTGTGAATACCACTTGGGAAGATCAGTAAATCATCTTGAGATACTAAGTTAGATCAGTGTTCTTGTATTAATCAATGACTGTAGTTGTTGTATTGACCATTTTTATACTGTATATATATATATATAAATTTACTTATCTATTTCCTGGCAAATTCCATGTATGATCTGGTGCTATAAATCATCATGGGCTTCTTTTCCCAAATGATCATCCTTTACATCATTTTGGATGCTTACTTATTAAAGAATAACGTTTACCCTTTCTCCTCTTATTAATTATTTTCTTTGTTCTTCAGAGCATATTAAGGGCTTTAAGCTCATGGTAAAAGTTAAAGCATTGACCCCAACCTGTAATAATTAAAATATGTTGGTCACAATTTTATCATTACTAAGATGAAGTAACATTTTTTCCTGAAATCGAATGAAAATTAATGTCTGTAGTTATTTGAATTTTCTAGGTAAAAAGTAAATTTGCATATTAATTTTATAATATTATAAAACTATTTTAAAAAGATATGTATTTGGAATTATGTATGTTGACATCATTGCTTTTTTTTTAAATTTTCATTTAATGGATCATAAATAAAAATGGACACTCGATGGCTACTGCTTTCCATAACCACTTGATGGCTACTGTCTTCCAATAACCGCTGGATGGCAACTGCTTTCCATAACCATGCTATGGCTACTGCATTCCATAACCACTTAATGGCAACTGTTTTCCATAACCATGCTATGACTACTGCATTCCATAACCACTTGATGGCAACTGTTTTCCATAACCATGCTATGGCTACTGCATTCTATAACCACTTGATGGCAACTGCTTTCTATAACCATGCTATGGTTACTGCATTCCATAACCACTTGATGGTAACTGCTTTCCATAACCATGCTATGGCTACTGCATTCCATAACCACTTGATGGCAACTGTTTTCCATAACCACTTGATGGCTACTGCTTCCAATAACCACTGGATGGCAACTGCTTTCCATAACCATACTATGGCTACTGCATTCCATAACCACTTGATGACAACTATTTCCCATAACCATGCTATGGCTACTGCATTCCATAACCACTTGATGGCAACTGTTTTCCATAACCATGCTATGGCTACTGCATTCCATAACCACTTGATGAAAATTGATTTCCAATAACCATGCTATGGCTACTGCATTCCATAACCACTTGATGACAACTGATTTCCAATAACCATACTATGGCTTCTGTATTCCATAACCACTTGATGACAACTTGTTTCCATAACCATACTATGGCTACTGCATTCCATAACCACTTGATGACAACTGATTTCCAATAACCATACTATGGCTTCTGTATTCCATAACCACTTGATGACAACTTGTTTCCATAACCATACTATGGCTTCTGTATTCCATAACCACTTGATGACAACTGCTTTCCATAACCATGCTATGGCTACTGCATTCCATAACCTTTAGATGGTGGCTACTGTCTTCCAATAACCACTGGATGGCAACTGTTTTCCATAATCATACTATGGCTTCTGTATTCCATAACCTTTTGATGGTGGCTACTGTCTTCCAATAACCACTGGATGGCAACTGTTTTCCATAATCATGCTATGGCTACTGCATTCCATAATCTTTTGATGGTGGCTACTGTGTTCCAATAACCACTAGATGACAACTGTTTTCCATAACCATGCTAAGGCTACTGCATTCCATTAACCACTTTATGGCTGCTACTGCCTTCTAGTATCCACTCGAGGGCTACTTCCTTCTAATACCACTAAATGGCCACTAATGTAAAAGTATTTAATTTCTTGTGTATATATTTTTGAGGTAAATTTAGACGTCCACATAGTTAAATTTTCATGTTTTTTAAATATGCACTATAATACATAATATGATTTTCGCTTGGTTTTAATTTTTGCGCAAAAGCGCAAACGAATGACCACGAAATAAGCATAAATTAGTACACTTCAAAAATGAATATGTTTACAGTATCTTTTAACCACTATATGGCTACTACCTTCTGTTAACCACTCTAGATGACTACTACTGTCTTGTTGTAACCATTCTACGGTCATTATCTGTTGATATTATACTGTAAAATGTTCATTTGCTGGTTAGTTATAGAGTAGACTTAATTATTTATGATTAAAACTTATAAAGAGGCAATAAACCTATAAATAATGATAGTCTTAGTACACAAACTCTTAATGAACTACATATGTATATTACAGTATAGACCTAGCATGTTTATGCAGAGAATGCAGCGAGGCAATTACTTCACAAATTGCAAAATTGTTACATGGGGTTTTCTTTTAATTTCAATAAAATCTTTACCGTAGGGATTTTTATTGGCTGCCATAGCGGAGTTAATATCTTTAATGACATCTGCGTAAGAAGGTGCTTAATTTTAGCGAGTAGCGGAAGATAGAGACTAATTGATGGATTTTAGTTAAACTTGAGCAATATATCATGTTTACATTACCGACATTATAACATTATGGATAACAATTTGTGATGCACTAAATCATCTGATAATTGATATAATGTACTACATCATTTAATAATTCATCACCAAAGTAAAGGTTTTTTTATTGATTTCTTAATTTAAATCTTGATTGAAATAAAGGGAAGAAGGAAAATCCTGTACTGTATAAGAAGAAACATTTGCATGGAATATATATTTGCAATTTTCATGATGATACATGTACCTCAAATATCTTCTCATTAGAAATTTCTTATTTTCCTTGGTACACGTTATGTATAGTCGGAATCATGAACATTTTTCACCCTGATATATTTTAGAAGATCAAACCTGCGGAAGTTTCCTACCGCTAATATTAATGTTTATTGTTATACAATATCAAAGAATGACACTGTAACCAACAGATGACTGGAAAGTTAAACACCATTACTTAACTCAACTCAACTTGATAAGGTGTATCTGTTTAATTATTTCTGAATATTCTTGAATAATCAATTGCATAATGTGTTTATGTACAAATCATACTGTCAGTCAGAGACTAAAGTCTCACAATTTTGAAAATTCATTTGCAGTAAAAATTTTATCTTGTGTTTTGAAAAATGCCCCAGAAATTTGCTTCTTGTTAAAAATGCAAGACCAAGGAAACTGGCCCATAATGAGTTGTGTTTTAAAAGAAGTCTTCTAATGCATTTGCAGCTTCATAAATTGATGTTAAATACTTGTTTGAGACTGTTATAATGTTAAACTTTATGGATATTTGTCTATCTGTAGTGTTATTTTTTCTGACCACTGGGGATTTAGCCACATCATTGTCCAAGTTTGAAGAGAGGTAACCTGGAGAGAGAGAGAGAGAGAGAGAGATCTGCTGAGAGAGAGAGAGAGAAATCTGCTGATGGCTCTGTGAATGTATAATGATCTTAGATACTGTGTAGTTGATTGTGTTAGCTATTTTTACAATTAAACATTGTCACTTGATAAATTGAGACTAGACTTTTCATTTTGATGTTGACAGTTAGCCAGGGAGTTCTTGTCAGAATTGACTCGGAATAGAAAATAATCTAATGATTGTATCTTAAACATATGGATAACAATTGATCATTCAGTTAAAAATTAGTTTGCTTCGTCATGTTATGCTGTGTGTAAGGGTAGTAGCCATGGGTGGCCTCCTCTTTATAGGTGGTTGTAGTGTGGAATCTTCATGTTTTTAGTCTCTTCTGAAAGATTCTCCTAATAAATTAGCTTATAACAGCATTGGTTTTGGCAGGAGATGAAGAAAAATCACTTAAAATATCATTTGTGGTTTAAACCCATAACCCTGAAAGTTGAAAGCCAGTGACATACCACTAGGCTATGTCTTACCAATTACTATATATTTTTTAATAATCTACACAAGCTTGTGTCTCGGAGACTGGACCATTGATATGAATTTGTTTCCACTGGTCATTAAAACAACATAGACATTACACATCAGATAACATGAAGATACAAAACAAATTCCTGAAAAAAATACATCATTTGAAGAAGTAAGTTATTATTTGTCTTTCAGAGAGCTCGGGCTTGTGTATAAATGTGTAAACTAGGGAATTAGTATTATATTGGTATGACTAGTATGATATTGGTATGGCTAGTATTCTCAAGAAAAACCTATTAACTGGTGGTTAAACGAACATTGAACTGGTCAAGTCACAAACGTTTAGTCGAAACACCAATTGTAAATAGTGTACAGTAGAATTCTCCATAATTTGAGGGGTTTGTTTTTGGTTACAGGGTAATGTTTTGAGAATTTTGCACATGTTAAACATACTGCAATGAGGGTTATTTTTCTCAGTAACAGCTATTAGACAGATTAAAGGTTTTCTTTGCAGACATTGAGTGAATTTTGCACATGTTAAACGTATTCTACAAATGTTTTGTTAACATTAGACCTTATATCTATCTGTTTGACCATCAGACAAATAATCTGTATTGTAACTGACAAGTGTTGATGAAAGTTTTGGCAGCGGTACTTCTCATGATGAGTATATATGATACTAACTTGTAGCTTGTAGTAGTTACCTTTGGGGATTGACAAGATTGACCCCAATTTGACCTCAACATCTGAATACAAACTTTGCTGATACAGCATACAATTTGGAAAAAAATCATGTTTTTGTTATTTTCCCATTTACAAAAGATATCTACATCGAAAATAATGTAAGAAATATAGCACTACTTCATCTCTACTTCTAACATTGGAATCAAAATGTTTGAGTATTTCTGTGAAAGGTCAACTGATGAGGTGCAAGATTCCACCATAGCCATATGCCTCATGGTCTAGTAACATGCAGATTGACTTTTATTCAGTACTACTACTACTACTACACCATTATAGTATTTACACATCAGAATTTATCTGTTTACACATCTGTAATATAAGTATGTACTTAGAGTTGTTAGTAGAGGTGTTAATTACTTAGATCTATATTGAAATGAATCTGTTGATTAATCCCATCAGAAAATGACCATTCTGGTAGTCAATAGAGAGTTATCTCCTTTATTTTAAACATGGTCACAAATACAATGTATAATTATATTATTTGTTTTATCATAAATTCAAACAAAAACATTGAAATTTTGAAATTGATAGTTTCACCAAAATTGTGATTCATAGCATTTTTCAAACCTTATTTTGTATATCTTCAAGGAGGCAATGCATAGTATTGTCAGATAGACATAAAAAATATCTACTTCTTACCATAACTTTTAAAATTCCTTAAAAAAAAAAAAAAAAAAATGTTTTGCCTTAGCTTATTGTAAAATACATTTTGGGTCTCTTGTACTATTTCTCATTTCAACATCTTAAAAATATTTGGATTTTCACAATTTTGGTCCAAACACTACTGACCATGAATTTTATTTTTAAATGGCCGTCTATTGAATGCTGCAACATTAAAACAGGTTTAGTTATACTTAGTAAAGAATATTTAACACAAGATTACATAATTGGTTGTTGTATGGCTATTATATCGGTCATATTTTTTAAGATTATTTTTTCCCCAAATTTCCATGTCATCATGATGATTAATTTAGTTTGAATTGCTATATTTTAGGTACGATGGATGGAACAACAAATAGCTAAAAAACGGGTAAAGAGAGCAGCAGATTATTATTCTTCACAAAGAAGTTATTCCTGGAATCCCGGATGGCCTGATGATCCAAAGTGGGGAAGAATGTGGTACCTGGTAAGTTTATAACTTTATCTTCTATTGTAGCAGATATTCTGGTGATTATATCATTTATAAGTTTTGTAAATTGACTACAATTTCAGGTCAAGAATAAGACATGATGTCAAGGCACTATTGATAGTATGGCAAAAACCATGTACCAGTAGTTTGAATAGAAACATCATCACATGCAGTGTTTAATCAAGAAGAGGCCCTTGAAACATTGGCAGCAAAATAAAAATACCAACCCCCACAATATACTACTGTCAGGGCATTGTTGTAGCACAACTTATTTTGATAAATAAATCTCAGCTGGTAGATATATACGTATAATAACATTTATTCTATCACATCAAATGGAAATACGAGAGTTCTACAATAAAACAAAATTAGAAATTTACAAAACAGTACACAGCTTCCTATACATGGAACATATATACATTATTTTCAAAATAATTTATAGTTAACCTCAATTTTTACCAAAATTTCTCATTTCCTTGGACCAAAATGGCCCCACTAGCCTCAGGTCTAGATTGAACAGTGCACATGATGTCATGGAACCATTCATATGACAAAACCCATAGTAAGTTTTGGCATGTATAAAAGACAGTTGATACAAAGACACGAGACACGGGACACAGACACAGAGTTATACACATTTTACATATTGCTGTGTCTATGGCTGTTATATCTGGTTTCTCTGTGTTGTCGTTTTACTCACCACCTGTTGTAAGTTTATCTTCTGATGTCAGGTTTTTGTGTCCGAGTGTAACAATTAGGAGATGTACAGACCCTAGCTGATTTATGTAAAGGATTGTTGAAAATGGAACACTAGTGTGATTTAGTTGTAAAAACACTTAGATTGTTCTTTAAATTGGAGTAATGTGGTTGATCTTGGATGGGTTTTTTGATTGGTTTCAAATTAATTCAAAGAATAGGGGGTCCTTCAGAAGAGACCTTAAAGGCCTCTTGTCACGGCAGGCATGGCCCAGCACATTGCCCTGACTGCACTGTAAAGGTAACAGTTTCTGCCACTTCTATGGTGGAGACATCTCAATATAAGTGGAATATTTTTGACTGGGACACAAAATTTCATTCAACCAACCATTCAAATAACAGACAATGTCTAGTCTTTAAATCTGTAACCTACTTATGAGAAATTTAAAATGATATTTTGAGAAAAAAAAAATATATTTGTTAAAAAAAGTAGCAACCAAATATAACTTTAAACAGCCATTTTGTATTGTATCTATTGTGTGACAACTTTTTTGTAAAGATGACATCTGTTTTTGAAAAGTTCATGCAGAGTTTAAACAATTTTCATGATAAAGAGGAAGCTAATTACATTTTGATAGTTAGACAATAGTAGAATACACATCTCCAGGCGTTACTGAGGGTTATATTATAAACCCCATGTGTTTTATATTATAGGAAAAAACTCAAGATTTTGTTAAAATAATTGATTTAGGTGTGCCTGTTTTAAAGTTAAATAAATTTAATTTAGAAGGTTACATGTGTCAGGTGTTGTTTTCAAAAGATGAGCTTTAGATTGTGCAACTTTTTTGAAATATGAACTCTATGACCTGAACTTTGCGACAGGAGATGAATATTATAATCCCAGTCTGATAATTCCTGTCTAAACCATTATCATAGACCACACATCCTGATCTCATCACTAACTGCTGTGCATGACATAGCTGGTACAGGTTGGTGAAGTAAGATGTTCCTGTAATAATTTACCTATAATTGGACACAAAAAGCCACAGTCTTTGTTTTGTGGAGGTAATAAAACAATCATATAGCACTATATATATATGTACCACAGTTTAATGTTAGACCTGATCCTTGCTACAGTTCATCTCTGCTGTTCCTTTATTAATTATGCTTTGATTATAAAACAAATCATGTGTGGTGGTTATTAGCTGAACTTTACAGAAGGAGGTTTCAGCATAGTTGTCAACATGTTGATTAGCACCAACTGAGAACCATGAAGATTTTGGTTAAGGTATTATGTTGGAGTAGTTATGTAGCAGTATTACTGTTTATACCAGTATGCTGATTTCTGACTATGTTTGTTCTTTCCACTGATTTTTTTTTGTTCTACTGTTTTTGACAACATTTCCTGCACAAACATGAAGTGTTGTTTAGTGTTTACTTTCACTATTTTTACCTTTTCCCAAATCTAGTGCTTACTTAGTCATCATCTAGTCAGTTGGTTTTGCCCCGATGCCATGTTGTACCCTATAGAACATATTTCCTCTTGATAAACAGTCACAAAGCTGGGTACCAGAACTTGATATTTTGTTCTTTAATTAAAACATACCAATCCATGTCCAAATACCAACCCAACAGCAAAATAAAAACTATAAAACTGGCAAATTAAGATAAACAGGTAAACTTCCACCAGGGAAGTGAGGCCAAGTGTTTTCGGAAAGGTAAAGCAACTTTTGTTTAGCAAGCTACACCTGGCAAGTGTTAAATGAAAGGAACATGCAACCATTGGAGGTCAAATATATGCTGGGTAATTTTAACTGATCTCAATTTGGGTTTTTACAGAAAAATGTTTACTTCAAACCACTAAAACAGAGGTATGTTATATGTTTGTCAAAATCTTTACTGCATATATTATATGTGCTGGACCCCTTTGTAATGATGTACCGGTACCAGAAGAAATGTATATACAGTGCAATGTATACATTTTTTCCCGCAGAGTACAAAAAAGTTGCATTTTATGTTTTATGGTAATAAGAAGGTTTTATTATTCTCGTTATTAGCTGACTATAAATGGATAAAGTGATCAGCATCATGATTAAAGTGTTTAACATCATGCAATGTTATATTAACATTGGATTATATGGTTATTGAACTGTAATTAAATGCTGAAAATAGCACAAGATTTTGTCAGTAGAATTTTTTATATCTATTAATAATTTATGATATGGTATAATCCCTCTGGCCATCTATCCCATGATGCAGTTACTCTGTCTGTTTGTCTGTCCTTTTCTCGATATTTGCAAAAAATTTTCTGTCCACTTTAGTGCTGGAATGGTTTGTGGAATTTAATGAAACTGCCCTGAATGTTTATCATATATAGAAGATGTGCAGTGCACAGTGGATGGAGGTCCAGGTCAGAGGTCATGCAAGATGACAACATGTAGATCAAACTGTAGATCTTGATTGTGTCACTTGATTTAGAGTGAAATGCCAATGTTAGACTTAGAACAAACTTGTACCAGAACACAACATGCAATCTGTTAACATGTAAATATAGAAAATAGTTACATGTTGATGTTCTCGTGTCACTTGTGCAGTTTGTACTGTTGCTATATAATAAATTGAAATGCACCAATCCATGATGTAATATATTGCAATAAAAATTGATTCATTGCCATCATTTGTATAGACAAATTTTGGAGTTGCAAAAAGGTTTGACAAATTTTGGAGTTATAAAGAGGATTGGCGATTAATCAAGGGAAGCTTATAAAAATACATAAAAGAAATAGACTATGGAACTTCAAGACACTGTTGCAATAAGTGAGCTGAGGCAAATTGATTGATGGGCATTATAACAAGGTTTTACTGTATTTATAACTACAGCTTATAAAATCAACATTTACATTAACTAGTATAATACTAGTCTTTGAAGTCCTTGTAATGATGTACTTATATTATATGGTGCAGTAAAGCACGTAATCTGGAATTTTTTAAAAAAAATTGATAATACCATGGAAACGGATATCAGAAGGTGTAAGATTAATTAGTAACCTTGCAACATTTAACTTATACTGATGACAGGGAGATTGTTGATGTTGTTAAATGGATGGAGGAAAACAAGCCCCTTTAACCACTGTGTTAGCTCATTTGTTAGAGTGCTCACTTCATAAGTGGGAGGTTGTGGGTTTGAACCCAGACTGGGTCTGACCCATGACTTGAAAGTGGGTAGTGACTCACAGTTCTTTGGCTAAGCACTCAGAAGTAGAAAATAAAAGTCATGGTTTTTGGATGGGAAATGGGAACTTAAAATAAAGGGGGCCCTGTGTCACGGTAGGTGTGGCAAGATAAAGAACCCTGCTGAATAATGCCATCATCACAGCCATCAAGCAAAATGTGATGCACATGAAACTCTTTCCAGATTGCGGATGGTTGATTGGGATTGGGTTTTAGTGGTTTTATATAGTCAGCTATTAGTCCAGTGGATCAGTAAAATAGTCACAACACTGGTTTCTATTCCAAGGACCACTAAAGTTTGTCCATATACCACTAAATGTTTGCATTCAGTCCAGTGGATCAGTAAAATAGTTACAACACTGGTTTCTATTCCAAGGACCACCAGAGTTTGTCCAAAATACATTAACTTCTATTCCAAGGACCACCCGAGTTTGTCTGTAACCTTGTGTAACTTATGACAGTTACAGTTCTAAAGTGCCAGAAACATTTGACAGTTACAGGTCTAAGGCAATGTTTAATGATGGTAGTAACACTCACCTTCTTAATGACTTGTTAGAAATTAACATAGGTACATTACATATATTCATTAAGTATCCCACTCTTGTGTGTATACTGGTATTTTATTGCCAGAATGTCTCTACTGTGATAGCCTTTTTTTACTATGATAATGTTTATTTTTTGTAGACTTGTACTAAATGTTACATACAATGAATGAAAAATTGTAAATTACCAATATTTCTACAGAATTAGCAGTAAAAAGAGAGCAAGGGATGGACCGTTTCACTATCTAATAAAATATAATTATTTCTACATCTGTATATGTGATTACAGGCTGGTATAGATGTTTTTATTGGTTAAGTTAGTATATAAACATGATTTAACAGGTTTTGTGTTTTGTATTCACTATCCTTCCTGAAAACATAATATTGACAAGGTTCCCTACTGTGATTACTATACAGGCAGGCTGACTGACTCGCTGGCTGGCTGACTCTGGAGTTACAATCACTTAAACATATGTTCTCTGATTAGATTTACCTGATTTTATTTGGTGTATTGATACACATTATGCGTCTGAATAGATTCAGAGGACTAGTTACTACAGTAAAACCTGTCTATAAAGGCCACCTTAGGGAACCAGAAAAAATGGCCTTTATTGGCAGGTGGCCCTTATATACAGAATCATAACATAAATAAAGCTAGAGCGATTAGCATAAATTTTTACTGACCTTTACAAGTGGGTAACCCTTATATAGAGATGGTCTTTAAGGAAGGTTTGATTGCACATGTATAGGGAAAGATTCTTCTAAATACATATAGCTAATAAACTTGCTCATACATGTGTCAGACTTGGGGTGGGGGGGGGGGGGGGGGGTGAGGTTAGGCTGTTAGGGCCCTGTGAAAAGCTGTGATTGTGTTATCAACAACATTTTCAGAGTAAAGAAGAAATCTGTCAGTATAATGCCATGCCCCTCCCCTTTATAAGAATTTTCCAGCATTAATCCCTGTTTGTAAATAGCATAATGAATAAAGATTTCCACCATTTTTTCCCCTTTATTATAAAAATGTATATAAGGTGATAGATAAAGGTGCTTACCCTGCAGTTACCCCCCTTGTTAATATTGTACTAGTGTTAACTTCCCTTAAAAAGATTTTAAAGAATCATATACCAGTAGTTATTAGCAGAAAAAATTGTATCCTTAATTGCTTTTTTTTTGGTCTACAGAGGGAAAATGTTTGTGATTTTTACATAACTTTAAGACATATTGTCTGATTTTGTCTTGTTATATAAGGAAATAAGGAGATATATTATCCAACCTGATGCCTCCCTGATGGATTGTTATAGAGTGCAGAACTATATATCAGGAAGCAGTATCAAAGGGTCAGTTTTATCATTAGGTGAATGGATATAATTAACATGAAGGTCTTAAGTGATTGCTAGGCTAAATAAAGATGAAGTCCCCTATTTATTTGTCATACAATCAAGTCATAATGTATGTGATGGTGTGAGCTCGGTACACTTTTCCTATTCTATATCATTTTGACTTTTCTGCCGATTCTGCTTACTTTATGCAAGACGCTCTGTATAATTTTGTTTGAGTGATGGATGGTCTGGCGTTTCTGTCTCCAAGGAGAGATTTTATTTCTAAGTAATGTTCATTCTGTGAGAAGCTGATTAATAGACATAATTCAAATCTCAATTAATTGGTAACATGATATTAGCTTAGGTTCATTTTCCTGTATCTTTTTAAATCAATCAAATTTACCCAACTGAAGGATTAATCAAAAGAAGATTTCTTAATTATATATTTATAGTACATAGTTTTTAAAGCAGCTGTTGGTCATCAGGAGTGTAGCAGTGATCAGGCTAAAACTGATTGGCTTTCAGTGGTCACAGTACTTTGATTCAGAAGGGAAAGGTTAAATTTAAAACCACATTAAACCACTATAGGAAACTGACACTCTGTGAAACCAACTATGAAATGTGTTTGTCTGAAGTCATTATGAAATTGACATCCCCTCCCTCATCTCCACTTCATATTTACCATATCATTGATGGATCAAACTTGCCACAAATGTAAACCAACATTGGATCATGTGTTACAAAGCAAATTCAGCGTCATAGGCCAAAATTCAAGGTCAAGAGATAAAGTCTTAGAAATAACCACTCTAAAATATTAGGTAAGGGAGGGGTATTTGTCTCTAAAGAAACTGATCTAGTTTTCCTTGTATTGTCAAATTAGCATTGATATTAGAAAATACATCTGATTTTGACAGTCAGTTAATATTATGTTTTACAGTGAAAATAATCTGTACTGAGGGACACTCAGGCTTATAATGGAGGACGGACATGTTAAGGTGAATCGGACATGTCTCTTTTAAATCTATAACAAGCCAGAAGGGATTTCTAACTGAATATTAATGATACAATTCCATTTTATATTCATATATTAGTAGTGGTCACCTGATGATGACCTGGTCAGTTGGTCAATCAATCTTGGATATTACTGATTGGAGATCTTTGACAGTCTGTCTAGACACATATTTATTTTCTGATTTTAAGTTTGGTTTAATGGCTTGCATTTTCCTTATAAACATTAACTAAAATCATATGACCAAAGCAAAGGCGGTGGATAATTCACTGTATACGGTGGACAACCTTTGCATTTGCAGTCTCTGTAGAACAGGTTCCTCAGTGACCAAAGTGTGTACTGATGGATCACAGGGCATCTCTGTTAAACCTACCTAGGTGCACCACAATATTTCTCATGACTGTTTTGCAAAGCAGTATTCTCCTTTTGGGTATGGAATTGTGTGATTTCAGGTTTTTTTTAAAAAACTTTATAATAATTGAAAACTTGTTTTAACTACTAGATAAAAACAATTGATGGACATTAACTATACTTGGTCTTTTGCCAACTCTGGAATTATGGATACTACCGGGTACTATATGTAAATATTGTCATTACTGGAACATGTAAACTCAGTAAAGACCCGGATAACTCTTTCTAAGGAATTTTCAGTTTTCGATAAAGTACATTTCTTTAATCCTATATGTCATTTTTAATTCTGTGATTACCATGTAAGATTGACAGAAAACTAAGTTTTAAGGATGTATCTCCTTATTATGAAGAAACCAAACCATTTTGTGATTAATGGAGAGTAAGAAAGAAATGATAATTTATTATACCACTTCAATTACTTTATCCCAATGAAAAACATTATAAAAGACATTTACTCAAAGAATAATTTGGTTACCATGGCAATGACATTGATTCCTTGTTGGCGAGTACTTAAAACTTTCTCATATTCCAAGAAATCATTTCATTAAATGTCAGTTCCCCAGATACATGTGGTTTTTTGGAGAGATTTATTAAACATTGTTGCCGTCGTCTTGGTCCTGTGTAATATCTGTAGTTATTGGCATTGTATTGTAAGTTTGGGACATCTTGTATAATATAACCGACATAATGTATTCATTCTATAAATGTGCTTATACGGCAGATCTTGTTAAATCGATGCCAAGACTGGTATCCCATGTGATTACTTGTTAATTCACCCTCATACATCTGACTTTTATAGTACATAACTAAATCATTTTTAAAAATTTCTTTAGAAGAAAAATCTATACAATTATAATATAGCAGAAATGCAGACTCAGTCAGTTTGAGGATATATGGTGCCATCGTGTTCTGATCCCTTGTCGTGATATATTAACTTAGATATAATACAGTCTAGTCCTGTATAAATTACCAAATACAGTCAACTTATAGTAAATCCTCTTTATAATAGCTACTTGTGATTTTTGCAACTTGCTTTTCTGCTGCAGGTTTTTAAAGACCCAAATTTCAAATTTTTGCCAACCCTTTTCATAGCGCTAAACTTGTTACAGTGTCCATCTCTGTATAAAGAATAACAATGTCCATTAAAACTAGTTTTAAAATTGCTTGTGTTTGTTTTTCAATCAAAACGAATCTCAAAATAAAAGACCACGTTGTCTTTAAAATTCATGTTACTTAGTCCTAGCTGTGACTTGTATGTGGTCTTTATATATATACAGGTTTTAATATATTGTCCAGTCTGCCTTCTATGCTGTCACATGCTTATGTTTGCCTGGTTTTTTTGATGATACATTAGAAACAACATCTTTATAGTCAAATGTTTGTCTTATTTAAAATTTGAGTTTATTTCAAGAAAATGGTTTTGAGTTAACTGCCTATACCTTTATTATATATATTCCTCTGATAGTAAATACTTTGATGACCAGCTGACTATGGTTATATGTGGTGATAAGGGTATTTTTGGCAAATGGTAATTTGTTACAACCAGATATCAGTGTCTACACTGTGTTACTTTTATAACATTTTGGCATCATCACCACAGATACTAAATTCTCTCAATTAAATCATTTATTTTTTAGCCACATACACCCCCATATCCACCAAGTGCATACATGACTGACATAAACCTTCATACTCTTTAAGGTTTTCATTACTTTGAATGAGAAAGTGGTGGAACTCTTTGCCACAGTCATCCAAACCCTCAAATGTGGTTGATTGATCTGTGTGTGGTCATTATCATGAGGTGAGAATATGGTCATGGTTGGTCAGTAATCAGTCCAGAGCATTTATAATAATATGGTAATATTCTTGTACTTCGATGTAAAGGAACACAGGGTTTTAACAAGTAGCCAGCAAGCAAAAAGTTTTCATTCAAGAACATAACCAAAAAAGGACAGATAAAAGAGAAAAAAGAAAGTAAAAAATAATTTAAAGAAGAAAACAGTAAAAAAAATAAAAAATAAAATTGTAGTAATGTTGTATATCATTACTAATTAGCATAGTTAGTAATGATATAATGTTTATACTGTAAAGATGAAATACTTAATCTGTCAGTTATAATGGGGAAAACCTGATATTACAACAATAAACAAGATATCAATTAATAACCTCATTATTATTTATAAGATGAAATATTCAACATCTTAAATTACCAATGTTAACATCATAATCATATTTATTGTATCACATTCATTTAATTATTATACAATTTCACTTTGATATTATACAGTAAAACCTGCCCAAATTGAACATCTTTGTTATAGAAACATTATTTTGTTTTCTGAGCTAGTTTAGGTTTTAAACAGGCTCTAAAATAGTCAAAACTCTCAAACAGGAATACCGGGTAATAAAATTGATACACAATAAAACTTCATTATAATGCCCTGTAATAATGTTGCCACCTCGCATATCACTAAGTTTCAGGGTTTATTTCTTTTTTGTTTTTCTTTATAAGTCTCTCATTTCATTGCCAAACTCTTTTATAATGCCTAAATTTGACTTACAAATGGGGGCAATAAATTGAGGTGAAATTGTTGTACAAAAATACTAAAAACTTATTTGGGGTGAAATTATTCTAATAATAGAATGTAACTTCTACAAATTGTACATCTCTTAAACTGACCAATTAAGTTAAAATTTACAGTAAATAAAATAAAAATGTAGCATTTCACTAGCAAAAGTTGATGACAAATCCAACACTTAAAAAAATCAAAACAGTAAAATGTATGAAACTATTTTCAGATGAATAAAAAGAGATTTAATATTCTTTTTTTTCATAGCAGTATTTTGATTTGGCAGTAACATGAAGGAAATTCCGGCACTGTACCATAGTAAACTCAGAAGTAACAGCAATGACCTCATGTGCCCTCCTAAATTGTTATTCATTTTGATTTAGGATGGACATGAATAATTAAAAAATAATTTGAACAAGGCTGAAAGTCACAAATTTTGATCCACAACAGCTGCCAGTGTAACTTATACTTATAAATATTTATAAACAAAAAAGAAAACTGATAGAAGACGAAAATTGATAAGATTTTGTGTATCAGACATCTTGGTTGGTAAGAAATTTTTTATGTGATAGATTATCCTGGTTGGACGAGACGAGAGTTCAAGTTAACGGTGGTTGTAAGATAATTTTAGAATTGAAATGTTTTGTCTATAAAGTTCATCCTCATATATCAGGGACATACATCAAAAGTTTGAAGGTTTTTTAAGTCAATATCTGCTTCATTTACTGAGTAAATAGCCAACAAGTTATCACAGTGGGGGATTACACTTACACATTCCGTTTGATGTAGTAGGTCTAAGTTGTCCAATATATATAATTATAGAATTTTTGTTGCATGCGGAAATACATGCATGTTTTATATTCATTGATGTTTTGTTATATTGGGTTTTGAAATTTCTTTTTTAATTTTGATGGAAAAATTATATTTTTGTGTTAATTGATAATGAGACAATCTGATAATTCTGAAGAAGTTCTGATGAAAGTTATAAAATTGAGTATTAAAAATCAAAGCTTGAAAACACTTGCTGGAAATTGTAATATTTAGGGGATTTTAATACTCCGAGGTTAGCAATATTCAGGGGATTGTAATATTCTGGGGATTGCAATATTCTTGGGATTGCAATTAATTCTTGGGATTGCAATATTCTGGGGTTAGTAATATTTTAGGGTTAGTACTATTCTGGGGTTATTAATACTCTAGGGTTATTACTATTCAGGGGTTTGTAGAGATTGGTGATCAAAGTAGTGTAATAGTTGAGTGAAATTGTAATAGTTAGGGGATTTTATTAATCAGAGGATTGTAATATTCAGTTCACTTATTAATATAAAAACTCAGGAAATTGATATAGTCAGGTGATTGTGGTGATTGTAATATTCATGAAATTGTAATAACTTGGATTGTAATAGTCTGGGGATTGTAATAGTTAGGGACACACCATAACACATTACATCATAACACATAAGAAGTAATTTAAGAATATGATAAACACATTGAGACTACTGAACATGTTGATGGAGTAGACAATCCAGTGCCTTAAAAGTGATATGTATGGTTCAAGTACCTGTTAGACAGATTGGATGGAAGTCCAGTAGATGTTATGCCATGACCCAGGCCTTGTTGTAGTTTACTGATAGCTCACTTTAACTTCTACTTCTTTCAAACTGTATGAAGTATTGTTTTAATACTCTCTAAACATCAGATAACTTTGTATTACAAGGTACATAACTTTGCTTACAGAGTTATTGGCCTTTTAATACCACACATACTATATGTGGTCAGTTGTGATTCTGTTACCCCTCACATAAACCACAATCCTTAATGAGCTTACTACTTTTGTCCTCTGAAGACGATTTTGTTCTACAAGATAACCATATTGAATTCATGAAGAATCTGCTGATGTTGCATCTATTTAAAACTTACACCAAGCCTAGCATTAGAAAAATCTTACATTAAATGATAAAGAATCCACTTTGTTAATGTCTCTATACATGTAATCTTTTTTGTTTTTCTGTGTTAATGCCGTGCTTAAATATCACCTATCAGTATTCTACTTAGAACAATTACACAAAATAACACTTCCTTGTAAATTACATTACTGTATTACCGTTAATTCAGAGCAGTAATTTAGAGCATTAATTCAGTGCATTAATTCAGCATGTTAATTCAGCGTGTTAATTCAGAGCGTTAATTCAGTGCATTAATTCAGTGTTTATTTTATGTAAGATTTATTTTACCTTTAGGTCTTTCCATTTCCATCTTGGATTAAATGTTACACTCACGGCATGTGGATTAATAATGGTTACACAGAAAGTTTATTTTTCAGTTATCTGAAATTGAATATATAAAACTTTGTATCAATTAAAACAATGCTTACCTCATCACAGAGCGAGTAAACATCAGAGTCAAGATTTTTGGTGTGAAGTTGCATGATTCATTATTTCACTGAGCAGCGGTATGGACACTGGTTTGGAATGTATTAAATGTACAATTTCAGACTTTGTATTCTGTTTAGTTGTGACAATAGGCTTTTTTTATCTGATTAACATTTATGATTAGTTTCCAAATCTCTACCATTACTATAGTCTCCATTAAAATTAGGACCACAGATGAGACATTAAGTAATTCTTGCACCCCAGATACAAAAATCCATAAAAAGAGAGGTGCAAGATATCTCCATTTGTACCCCCCTGTGCAAGATAGCCTACACACCGTTTTTCCCACAAAATTTTATCAACAAAATCAGAGGTGTATCGAAGGTTGAAATTGATTTTAAATTAAAAAATTGTACTTTTTGATGCAAGAAATAGAATCAATCACTACTTGTAGCGCCAGATAAGGAAATCTCAACCCTCGTTCTAATATATTTCGTCCAGAATTCAGCAAGCCTCGTTCTGGACCAAATATATTAGAACCCAGGTTAAGATTTCCCTATCTGGCACCACAAGGTGTGATAGATTCTATTATTCTTGTATTTTTTTATCTTTTTGTGATAGCATCATATGCATAAATGTATAGTGTGTAATGAATTAGTGAAGTTTTCTATTAACAATAATTAGATTAATAATAAGATTGAAATTGAACAGTGCAGACAGGCTTTTATCCCACCCCTGTCGGAGGACAGAGCAATGTTTTCTGGTTAGCTAATGCTTTTCTGACAGTTCTGAGCAACTCTATCCATCTCATTGCTCAGTTCTGAGCCACTCTGTTCTTCTGACTGCTCCAAGTTACCTCTAAATCTCACAGTTCCTGATCAATTATGTTCTGATAGAACCAAGTCACTGATTTTTCTGACAGCTCTGAGCCACTCTGTTTTTCTGAAAGCTCTGAGACACTTTCTTCTGACAGCTCTGAGTGACCGTGTTCTTCTGCCAGCTCTGAGAGACCCTGTTCTTCTGACAGCTCTGAGTGACCCTGTTCTTCCGACAGCTCTGAGAGACCCTGTTCTTTTGACAGCTCTGAGTGACCCTGTTCTTCTGACAGCTCTGAGAGACCCTGTTCTTCTGACAGCTCTGAGTGACCCTGTTCTTCTGACAGCTCTGAGTGACCCTGTTCTTCTGACAGCTCTGAGAGACCCTGTTCTTCTGACAGCTCTGAGAGACCCTGTTCTTCTGACAGCTCTGAGTGACCCTGTTCTTCTGACAGCTTTGAATCACTCTTCTCTCCCTACAACTCTGAGTGTCTGTTCTACCAACAGCTTTGAACCACTCTTCTCTCCCTACAACTCTTGAGTGCCTCTGTACTTCCGATAACCATGAGCTACACTTCTCTCCCTACAACTCTGAGTGTCTCTATTCTACTGACAGCTTTGAACCACTCTTCTCTCCCTACAATTCTTGAGTGTCTGTTCTACTGACAGCTTTAAACCACTCTTCTCTCCCTACAACTCTGAGTGTCTGTTCTACCGACAGCTTTGAATCACTCTTCTCTCCCTACAACTCTGAGTGTCTGTTCTACTGACAGCTTTGAATCACTCTTCTCTCCCTACCACTCTGAGTGTCTGTTCTACTGACAGCTTTAAACCACTCTTCTCTCCCTACAACTCTGAGTGTCTCTGTTCTACTGACAGCTTTGAATCACTCTTCTCTCCCTACAACTTTGAGTGTCTCTGTTCTACTGACAACTTTGAATCACTCTTCTTTCCCTACAACTCTGAGTGTCTGTTCTACTGAAGCTTTGAATCACTCTTCTCTCCCTACAACTCTGAGTGTCTCTGTTCTACTGACAGCTTTGAATCACTCTTATCTCCCTACAACTCTGAGTGTCTCTGTTCTACTGACAGCTTTGAACCACTCTTCTCTCCCTACAACTCTGAGTGTCTGTTCTACTGACAGCCATGACAGCTACTCTTCTTACAATTCTGAATTACTCTGTTCTTCTTGGTTCTCTTGGTCTTCTGTCTGTTTTAATCTTTCTAGGAAACAATTCCTATATTGATGGGATTTCATTAAAAGTATCTTAACCTAAACCCTTAAGCATTTCCATTAACAGATTTACAGTGTTACAGATTTTATTACAAGTTGTGTTTTTAATTTTCTCTCGAAGTTTTAAATCCCCCTAGTAGGAACAGAAATATCCTAATGTTTTTTTTCATGATGTACAAACATCAACAGTAGTAACAATTAGATAATAGTAATTGATTTTGTTATTTATGCATAATAAAGCCAGCTCACACTGGGACATACATGTTACAATTAACCTTTTAAGATAGAAATAATATATATTACACAAATATATCAATATCCCTTATAAAAAAAAGAAAATTAGCAAAGGACACAACAATTATTTTTTTGTTTTAGTGGTACAGTGATGTAACTGGTTTTGTGATGTTAATGTTAGTAATAATCATTTAAGATAGAAACAATATATATGACATAAACAATATATCAATATCACTAATAAAGAAGAGGAAATTAGCAAAGGACACAACAATTTTATTATGAAGCACAATATTGTAACTGCCGGTACTATTGTGATGCTAATGTATTTAAGATAGAATAATGTATATTACACAAATGTCATATTGATATCACTAATGAAAAAAATAAAGAAAAAAAGTAAAGGACACAGCAATTATATGTTTTTGTTTTTTAGGCACAATTGTGAAGCTAATGTTATCAAATTAACCAATTTGTGATATACAAAAGTGTATATATTACACAAATATCATATCAATATGACTAATAAAGAAGAAAAATCAGTGAAGGACACGACAATTATTTGAATGTTTTTGTTTTACAAATACATTGATGTATCTATCATTGTAGTGTTAATGTTATAGAATTAACCATTTAAGATAAAAACAATATATATTGCACAATATGATAATGTCACAATTTGTAAACAAAAGTAGCGAAGGACACAATGATTATGTTAGATTTTAATGTTGTAATATATATAAAGTCGAAAATACTATAGTGGTGCCAATGTTAAATAAAAAATCCTAAAGAAATTGCAATTACTAGTATGTAACACACGGATAGGTTGTAGTAAAAAATATACCATCATCAGTAAACACTGAGCAGAACTTCAGTTAGGTTGTAGTAAAAATATACCATCATCAGTAAACACTGAGCAGAACTTCAGTTAGGTTGTAGTAAAAAATATACCATCATCAGTAAACACTGAGCAGAACTTCAGTTAGGTTGTAGTAAAAGATATACCATCATCAGTAAACACTGAGCAGAACTTCAGTTAGGTTGTAGTAAAAAATATACCATCATCAGTAAACACTGAGCAGAACTTCAGTTATTTATCCAATAAATTTGTAACAGGAGGGCAGAAACACCAGAAAAGACAACTTCCTCACTGAGTGCCCCAGCTGAGGATTGAATCAGGACCTACCGGGTGAAAAGCGAGCGTTTTACTACAAGACTTAAAGATCTGGACCAGAAAGTCTGGCAGTAAATCACTCTATTATATCTACTATATACAACACATCACCACGACAAGCTCAGTCCTGCTACAAATTGATTGAAAAAAAATCAAAAAGAGTACAAAGTATAAAAAAATGAAGGACATAAGAATTATGTTAGAAGTTATGTTGTAAATAAATGTCATCACACTGATGCATTAGTATGGATCGTAACAATTATTTATCCACTCATTGTGTTTGATGTTTGACCTAATTTTTTAAATATTAGATCACTGTTTTTTTATTGATTTATTTCATGATTATACTGTGTATATGTATAGATTCGCAAAGTAAAGTTTGTCCGCGGAATGATGAGTGGTATTATGTGCTATAATACTTATCTCTCGCGGAGAAAAACGGTAAACAGTTATTCAACGAGATAAGAGAATACGCCAGCGAGTGAACGAGCCAGCCAGCAGTCTACTCCTGGCATTTACGAACAAGTGTAATTTACTAACGTAAAGTTTTAACGTCATTGATGTAAAATCAATTTATTCCGAGCTGAAGTTGTACTTAAGTTGTACTGATATATTATATTATTGTGCCTTTATATAGTTAAATGTGGCCACACCAATAACAGTTGTGTTTTTGTGCCATGATGTATACAGTAGTAGTTCTGTCAAGTATTGTTGTGTTATAACAACACTGTCATTAAACAGAGTAAATTAAAGTATCAGTCTGTGATTAAGACCAGTGTAGTTGTCTCATCTAATAAGGCCATTGTAGGCATGGTCCGCTTAAATTTTAAGCATTTGAAACAGTTTTTATTTTTGACCACTGTGCTTTATAGTAAAAAACTGACCTGAACCCATCTATAATGACCAATCTTTTGATATTCTTAAGTCATACTTTCTCTTTTGTGGATGAAATAGAAGTTATTGCTTTTACATGTGACCGTAGGAGCTCGCTAGACAAGAGTTAGGTGCTTACCCTTCCAGAGCACCTGGCTTCACTTCCCTGGTGGAAATCAATATGTTTGTACTTTGCTTTTGGGATTGTGATTTGAACAATTGTGGTTGATCTTCAAAAGTTTTAATACTATGTCAATTTTGATGTGGTTCTACAGTATACAAAAGTTATACTGCACTAAGTTGCACTTACATGACTCCTTATTACATTAACTATTTTATAAGTTCATTTTCAAATGAACCTGATTATACAACATGTTTGTGACGCCATCAAGTATAATGACTGGTAATGTATAGCCAGGCTGGCAAAACTAAATGTAGCATTATGTAGTTATATTTGATTTAGGATTTAAAATAATGGTTTAAATTGTTACAATGTACAAACTGTTCTATCTCTTCTCAGATATTTAATTATAGCAATTCAATCTGATTTTCTCAATGCTGTTCACATGTCAGGAATTCATTATATTCTCCTAGATAAATGAGGGGAACATATAATGTTAACTCCTATTCTTCTTCAGCATTTTGTCAGCCACTTTTCTTGAAAAATATTTAACAGATCTTTATGAAACTTCACAGAAACAATCAATGGATGGATTAAATATGCTACTGGCTATTCCTATTTTGATAGTTAAGAAACCATAGATTTCCTATTTGGAGTTCGTTTGGGGGACACTTTTGAAATGGCATCCCATTTCATTTATAATTTGTATACTTATGATTTAGTATTTGATTTTTGATTTTAATTATTTTTCAGAATGGTGGTCGTGGTAAGGACATGAATGTAACTGCAGCATGGAAACAAGGTTATTCAGGGAAAGGCGTTGTCGTGACGATACTTGATGACGGGATTGAAAAAGATCACCCTGACTTGAAACAAAACTATGTAAGTTAATAATATGTAATAAATCAAACTGACTTGCTACAAAATAGCAGTTTAATATAAAATCACCTTGAATGAATTAGTATTTTGTGTACACATGCCCATTTCTAGAAATGAGACACACTTATGGTAAGAAGTTGTCTGTCTTGATATCTGTCTAAGCTACTTCTCCAACACTGTTGAAGATATTTTTACTATACTTGGTGTACATGATAACCAGGATATAACATTGTATGTGCCAAAGAAGGAGGTTATACTCTGTTGAAACTTTTAAGAGTTATGCTCCTTTCAAAAGTTTATCATGTTTTTGCGATTTTACTAAGGGTTTCATGACAGAAATATGCTAGTTTTTTTTCCTTGTTGGAACACCGCTCTTTTATACACATATCAAATGAGCCAACTGTAAACTAATAATCAAAATGTTTGAGTATGTGCACAATTTATTCGTTATCAATGAAATTGTTACATCAAAATACTTGCAAATTGTAGGAATTTATGACTAAAATATTTCACAGTCGAGATTCTTTTTAATACAGGGAATCTGTTTGTTGTATTTATGGGAATCTTTTTAATGATATAATACTGATTTAAAATTTTAAAAAAGGTATAGAGTAAAAAGATAACTCTTTTTCAGATGTAAAAAACATTGAATTTTATACATGTCCAGAGAACTCAACCTTAAAATGTGAAGATTGTTTATCAGGTAGTGTACTTGATGTGCAATGCCATTGTACAGAGGATTGTAACAGAATACTGTCAGATTTAAATGCCTATGTCAAGATCTTCCATGATAAATAATAAGGACAAGCCATGTGTTCTGTTTTTTCTGCTTGTTTATACATCTATAGATACCTTATTTACGTTGCACTTATGTTGTTTATAAACAAGGAGTTGGTTATTTATGAGGTGTTGAGCTGCTCACACTCTCATTGCCTCCAAAAATCTATCTAGTCTTTAGTTATTTTCCATAAAATGTCTTTGACATTGAGTTCTCAGCCTTAATTGTTTCAAGCATTAGAACTTTGGAAAGAATTGCTAGTTTTTTTCCCCTTAAAAATGTAATCTTTAAACTATATAGGAACTTTGGTTTACACGTAGTTATTAGGTTGATTTTGGGTCTTATTGCTTTAGCTTTAGAACTTTGGAAAGAATGGCTAGTTCTTTTTCTCAAAGTGAAATCCTGAACTTTCATTACGTTGTTCGTTGGATAGAGTGGATAATGGTACTTATTATGTCCTAGTCAAGATTATACCCAAATTTGGATGGTTGCAGTTCTGTGTTATTTGAAGAAGGCTTCACCAAAATATGTTTCTTTAAATGTGGTAATTTAATGTTAAATTTGGAATTGTTCCCTAAGTCTTCCGACTTCCAGTCTGTGAACCACGTAATAAGATATATACAGACAAATCAGTATAGCTTGAAAGTCTTACTTCCACTATAGGAACTTTATACAATGATCCTTGCTGCTTACATAAATAAATTGTTGACTGAGGGATATTACAAGCCAAGGGTTATGAAGCCCCTCAAAAAATTTTTATGGTCTCCATCAAAATATTGTTGATACGAGTATGATTTCTATATATTCAAAATTATGATTTCTATATATTCAAAATTACCCTAGATATATTGACATCCCATAGTTCCATGTTTATTTGCTTCTCAATTATGATTTTACATGTGGCAGGTGTAGCTAGCTAGACAGGAGATGCTTACTCTTCCGATGCATCCATCTCACTTGTGTGGTGGAAATTTTACTTAATTTTCAACTTTTCAAAGTTTTGCTTTACTTTTGGGATTGTGATTTGAACATGGATTGGTATGTTTTTGGTTGACCTTCAGTATTGTGTAATGTCAACCAATATATCATATTAAAACCAAAAACTTCTCTGTTACTCTTAGCACCTTTTTTGGGCTCCAGTGGCCAAGTGGTCTAAAGTTGGTGTTTGCGGCCCATAGTGCCTCTCACTGCCAAAGTTCAATCTCACTTGGATTTTAGTGAGAGAAAGTTTATCAGTTCACTTGCCAAAGGTTGGGGGTTTTCCAAATGCACTCCAGCTTCCTCTACCATACCTCCTTGCCATCTCGATATAAGTGAAAGAATCTTGACTGGCCATAAAACTCCATGACTCCAGTGCACTCCTAGCTCTCTTTAGAGAAAGTCTATATATTGTTGTCTATTTCAGTATTTCACATATATTATTTAATTTGTATTTCCTGTCCTGTATCAGGATGAAACATTAAGTCATTATATAATTGGATAAGTGGCTTTTGCTGACATTTTTATTACAGAAAATTACAGAAATAATTCACATTGAAATGTTTCTCATGATATAGTAATACAATACCTACAATTTTACATCCCAATACACATAATAATAACAATCTGATAATGTTTATTATATATATAGTAATATAGTTGATGTAGTAGGAATCAGAACCTATCATATTGAATGTCTCTGTACAGTATATATATTATATATATGCTTTCCTATTTAGTAAGGAGGAGGAGAGGGGGGGGGGGGTGCTAGTTGTTTTGTGGAAATATTTTTTTTTGTTTCATCCAGTATCCAAGAACTTCTTCCTTACTAATTTTGACTGGGGCATATAACCATTTTGACCAATCTATCTTCTAAAAAATAAAATTGCCATTGGTCCAGTGGTTAACGTTGTTAAAATGTAGTTGCTGTAGGAGACATGCAGAATTATCATAATGTTGTTGTATATTATTGACATTCTACCTCTTTTTTGTGTATCACCTTTTGAATGCACACTTTTGAAATAGCAGAGCTAATTTGTGTTATCATACTGTCCATCTGTTTGTTAATATTGAATATGTGACCTTAAACTAGTCCTACAGTTTTGTAAGGAAATTAATGAATTTGGTATGTTTGTAATGACCTGAAGATGTGCGTGTTATAAAATTGTGATGTTGCTCAAACATTCAATTGAGTTATACTCCCTTTAAACACTTAGATTTATTTTATACAATATGGTAACCTTGTAACCATAACAAGTTTACAGTTTTTAGTGTGGGTTTATTATATCCTGCTTCTAGGTACTCTTGTTAGATCTGGAGACTAGCTTTCACATCCTCTGTAAGGGCATCTACAGTTCCAAGAGTGTAGTTGATCTTGGGTCCCTAAGCTTAGTTAGTTGAGACTGCTGACTCAACAAGTGGAGGATTGGGCATGAACTGAAATAGTCATCAACTTTCCTTTCACTTGGCACTCCGCATTAAGAATTTCAATACAGAGAGTCTAGTCCGAGACATCTTAATTGAGCTTGATAACAGTGATATGGTCAATGAAATGTTTTACACAAAATCTGAGTGATGTTGAAGTTAGATTTATTACTTATTTATCTCTGTATAAAATCCTGTATTAAGGTATATATACATTTTATGTAGGTTAAATTTTGATGTTTTTTTCATGTATATATCTGCAAAATATGAAAACATTCGATCAGCACAAATTTCTTAATCAAATTGATTTACTTACTTATTGAATTGACATTGATAATTTTGGAAATACAATGCTCATTTTGTGATGTAGAGCTAACATTATTGAAACTGGAGTATGTCAACCATTAAATATAAGCAAGCACTTGTCAATTAATGAGTATATTTGAATTATATACTTGTATATCACTTATCTCCCTTTTATTATCTTGTAAATCTGTATCTTTGTTCATGTTTAATGGTTTTATATAATAAACTGCTGTACATGGGGAATAACAATTGATATTGATTTTGTGTTAAATGTCCTTATAAGGACACCATGATAAATCTTCGCCAGTTTGGGGTGGGGGGGGGGGGGGGGGGGGTTTGACCCCTATGTTTATAAGTTTATCTCCCTTTTAGTAGACAGCCTTTGGCAGCTTAGTGGTAGAATGTTTTCCTTGAGTGTGAATGGTCTTTGGTTCGAATCCAAGCTTTGGATTGGTTTTTTTTTTTACAAAAATTCATAGTTAAACAAATAACAACAACAGCAACAATCCCTTATGGTAGGTAAAGTCTTTACAAGTTTGTTCAGTATCAGGCTTGTTGTGACTTTAAAAGATTCCAGTATAAATGGATTGCATGTATGCTAGTGTGTTAACATTTTGTATGTCAAACAAGAACATTTAAACTATTAGGTCATTGATGACATCACTCTGTGACTTGACAAGTCTTAACAGTTTTCCTGTTACCTGTAGCTTTCTATATCCTGCCTGAATATGGCCCAGTTATTTATTTTATAAACTTAAATGGTGATAAAATTAAAATGTATCCATCCTGTGATTAAACGATAATTTATAAATTATGTTGTAGGATCCACAAGCCAGTTACGATGTTAACAGTCATGATGCTGATCCACAGCCCAGATATGACTACACAAATGAAAATAGGTACAGTATTCTTTTTGTTGTATTTAGCTTGTTTGTTTGAAGTGGAGGAAAGCTTACCAGTATGTCATACCTTTTGTGACCAAGTGTTCAAAAGGTTTTTACTGCAAGATCACAGCACATTCCAACATCTAGACATTGATCTGAGATATCCTAGAGTGTGAAAGTTTGTCTGTTATCCAAAGTGACATGGTCTTTTGGGCACTTCATTATATAATTGACTGCTTTGATAAAGTAATCTTGACTCAGATGTAAAATACCATAATAGTCTGCCATATACAAGGCTCTGTTTCATGGTCCCCTTTTTGCACCATATTTCATTGGAATAAGCCTCAATTTAAAGACCACATATCTTGTGAGTTTTGGTTTCTTGGTATACTCTTAATGGCTGTCCATTTATATATGTACTAGTTTCACTTACATTAAAGGGCATTAACTCTTAGAAACTGTAATAACAGTATAATATAACAAATTATCATTAACCATTAGGTTGAGCTAATGTAAAAGATAAGAACCCTGTTTTTTTTTCCTTAAGAATTTTAAGTTCATCTGAAATAAGTCCAAATTATCCATGTTCTGAAAATTTGATTTAATTCATATTGATGTGATAACACAGGAGAATGCTATGAAGCTTCATCTTTCCTGGTCGTCATCAGAGATAATAATCAGATAGAAGTAGGTCTATAATTTACATTGTTTACAGAATACATGCAACTACAACTTCTCTCGCATTCCGCAGATATTTAAAGGTGATACAATTGAAAGGATTAAGGATTTAAATTGTGGAAACTGTTGTACACAATTTAATGTCTGGTGTGTGATCGGATTACCACATAAAATTCTACAAAACAGAAAATTTGTGCATAAGAGACTTATCTTTTTAAATGATTTTCCTTGCATGTAATATGCCTGTCTAGGTCACCTGTGCAAAGGAACCAAGACCTGATGTCATTTTTTCTGTGTGGACTTTATTGTCTGTGTCAAAGTTAAAGGTTTTGGATGGACAACTGTTAAGGGTTTAGATTAAGGGTTTTTGTTAGACAAATAATAAGATTTTAGATTAATTTATATGGGCCTGTTGTACAGGTGAGATATTCCTTCTTGTGACAGCTCTGGAAGTTGGAGGTTGTTGGTTCAAGCCCTGACCGGGTCTGATCCAAGACTTGAAAGTGGGCAGTGACCATTCTTTCGCCAAGCACTCAGCATTATGAAATAAAAGTCACAGTTCTTTTGGATGGGAACTTAAAAAAAACAAGGTCTCGTGTCATAGTAGGCCTGGCACAATACAGAACCCTGCTGTATAATGCCATCAGCGCAGGCAAAAGGCAAAATTTCTGCACCTTCGTTTATTGCTGGTGACATCTGGATATATGTGAAATATTCTTGAATGGGATGTTAAAAACCTTTACTCAACTCAATTCCTTCTTGTAACAGCGATGTCAAACTCCATGATGGTTTTTGTTAGAGTTTAATGTCTACATGTGGCTTGTTGGCCAATGTGCAGACAGTAGGCAACAATGAAAATACCTGAGACAGGTGGCATCAATAAAATACCTGAAACAGGTGGTATCAATGAAAATACCTGAGACAGGTGGCAACAATGAAAATACCTGAGACAGGTGGCAACAATGAAAATACCTGAGACAGGGGGCTACAATGAAAGTACCTGAGACAGGTGGCAACAATGAAAATACCTGAGACAGGTGGCAACAATGAAAATACCCGAGTCAGGTGACAACAATGAAAATAACCGAGACAGGTGGCAACAATGATAATACCCGAGACAGGTGGCAACAATGAAAATACCTGAGGCAGGTAGCAACATTGAAAATACCCAAGACATGTGGCAACAATGAAAATACCTGAGACAGGTGGCAACAATGAAAATACCTGAGACAGGTGGCATCAATAAAAGTACCTGAGACAGGTGGCAACAATGAAAATACCTGAGACAGGTGGCAACAATGAAATGCCTGCAGATTTTTGTACCAAATATTACATTATGAGATTTTCCTAAAGATATTGAATTTGATTATTTTACAAAAAATAATAACATTAAATCATGATTATAAAATATTGTCATTTCAAGCATATACAATATTGGAGTTTTCTTAACTGTTGTAATATTGAAATTAAATTTTTGATGATTAAAATGTAAATATGGTTCTTAAAAATATGGTTTCCCTGAGCTTGCATGCAAAAGCTTTAACTTTGCTTTTTTGAGACAAGAATAAAATTATCAGTAGATTGAAAATAAAACTTTATAAAAATGAAAAAAAATGGAATGGTTTTTAGCAATTAAGGTTAAACATTTTTAGATCTACAGTTTTATATATTATTTTGAAAAAAAAAAACAAAAAAAAGGAAACTTATACAGCTATAAACAAAGAGAGAGAGAGAGTAAAAATAGAAAAATGAAATTGCTTTTAGGAAGTAAATTTGGATTGCTTACGAATGCATGTTTATGACATGCGATTTTTAATTCCAATATTAATGTTAACACCATCCTAGTACATTTGTATTTTAAGTAAAGTGCATTGTAAAACTGATAAAACATGACATATAAATCAGAGTATTTTAGTCCTACTGTCAACATCAAATTGCATTTATATGTACAAAATCTGATTTATATCACTTTCATTATTTTGACCTAAAATTTTTATCGGCAATAAATTTTGGTTTTTCAAGCTTGATAACTAAAGTGTAATTTTAAAATCTCTTTTTTCAGTTTTAATTTACAGTATTTGTCTATTGGTGGTATAATAAAGATATATTGATTTCAACATATTCTTTTCATATTTCTAAATTTAATGTCAACATTAAGGTTAGGGTTTTATTCTGTACTTATAGACATCATTAATTACAATTCCCCCTTTTATTCGAAGATTGATAGATTAATTGATTAAAATGGGACCTTGCGTCTTAGTTGTGAATATTTCACTTGTATTGACATGTCACCAGCTATAGGTGAAGTAGCAGAAAATTTTATCTTTGCAGTGTGCTCGGGGTATTGTGCAGGGAGGGTTTTAAATGTGCTACGCCTGCTATAACACAGGGCATTGGTTTTTAAGGTCTATCAGAAGACCCTGTGACTTTCATTTCTAAATGCAGTAGGTTTAGCGAAACAACGTCACTACCTATTTTCATGTCTTGATCTGATCCTTGTGTTGTATTCTTCCTGATGTATTCACATTGATTCAAGAAAGAACAGTGTTATGTAACTTTAATTTCATCAAAATGATTGTTTTATGTTGAACTATCACAGTTACTTAATCATTGATGACAAATATCTGATTGGCTTTCTTTTCATTCATATTAATTTCATGAAAACTTTAAAAGTCACATATAATCATGTTTGTCATTAGCTAATTGAATTAAAATTACTTTACTCTAATAGCTTGTGAAATCAGGCTGAGAAATTAGTTTTGAAGTTGGTGGAATTTTAACAATCTCTTAAAACAACTTAAGTCTTGATGACAAATTCAATTTTCAGCCCAACTAAGCCAGCTGAGCTTATGACTTTGTGAAGCAGGAATCCATGCAAATTTGAAACTTCTCTGAAATCTCTGAGCCCAATACAACAAGAGTTAGTGAGGACAAAGCAGATAAACATTTTGTCTGCATGGCATGGTCATCTATCCAACATTACTTTTAATAAAGACTGAGTTAGTTAAATACCTATTACAGATTTATTTATAGACTGATTTAGTTCAAATGTGATTTATAGAAAGAAGAATATAACTATGTAACATCACTGTTTTCTGAGAAATTTAAATTGACACAATATTCATTAATTATGTCAAATGAGATGTTATTTCAAGCTGATTCTTCCCTGGAACTGTTAGGCTGATTAGAGTCAAATTTGGTTTGTAAGATCCTTGTTCATGTATATTCAAATCAAAGTCAGACGATGGCTACCATTACTACTAAAAGAAACAAGTTATCTAGATTTTTGTATACTGTAAGCATTTTTGTTTTTGTGGTTTATTCATTTTCGATTATTACGCAGTCATTTGTTTAGCACGGAAATTAATATCGAGCTTAAAATTATGTTATGTTTATTGTCTTATAGTGCATATTTAAAAACACCAAAATTAAATATGCAGATTTGTCTAAATTTCATATACAGTGAAAATAAATACCAGTACACACAAAATTAAAAAATATTTACAGTATATGCATTCAGCATTAGAGGTTACATGGATGTGCTGATACCGTTGTTGAGGGACTGCATCATGTGTGGTATTTTATCGTTTGCACCATGGTACAAAAGGTACTAAATGCTGCAGCATAATTCATTTAGAATGGTGCTAGTTTGTGTATAATACATGTTAAAGGCCTATTATGCATACACAGCTATAATGCATAAAAATATGAAATAATTAGCATTGATAATTGTCATAGGGATACCTTAGTATATATACAAGTTGTTAAATCTTAGGGGATACCAGTAGTATATATATACAAGTTGCTGTAGTGGTGTTAATTTGTGACACTTTGGGCCATTATGTTACATCAGGTCTACCTACCGGTACTAGTACAAATCAGAAATACATAACACATGTATATTTGTAGATAAATTTCCTGGTGATAATTTTTTCTGGTTGAAAATAACTGGACGGACAAAATGTTTTACTATATGTAGCAGAAACACTATAAGTCACACTTGTTTTAGGAATGGAGAGGAATTGAGTTGCTGTCCCAGTCAAAATTCTTTCACTTACCAGTATATTAAGGTGATCAGTCTAGGAATGGTGGAGGAATCTGGGGCACCTATAGAATACCAACAACCCTTGGCGAGTTAATTGACTTTCTCATACTAGGATATGACCCAAGTGTGTTAGAACCTAGGCAGTGATAGATGCTGTAATCTGTAAGCTCACTCTGTAGATCACTCGACCACCAAAGCCCCACTTAGTTAATTGACTTTCTCTTACAAGGATATGTCCCAAGTGTGTTAGAACCTAGGCAGTGATAGATGCTGTAATCTGTAAGCTCACTCTGTAGATCACTCGACCACCAAAGCCCCACTTAGTTAATTGACTTTCTCATACTAGGATATGTCCCAAGTGTGTTAGAACCTAGGCAGTGATATATGCTGTAATCTGTAAGCTCACTCTGTAGATCACTCGACCACCAAAGCCCCACTTGTTTTAGGAATAATAAATACTATGCTACTTAAAACTTGTTGTAAACATCTTTGTCCTTCAGATCAGCAAGATGATATTTTTTATAATAAGATCAAATAAAATTGTAACCAGTCAAACATAACTCTTCCTCATGTTTCTTATCACCATCCGTTAAAAAACAAGATCAACATGTTATCAAGGAAATCCTGTATCTTAACACTTAGATTGTTAAAAAAATTCCAGGGGTGTGTCATTATATATATATATATATATATATATATATATATATATATATATATATCAGAGGTCCGGAAACGGTCATATTTGCCGGACATGTCCGACAAAAATTTATTTTGACCGACGTGAAAAATCACCAGTGGGACATTTTTTGTTTTCGGACATTTTCAATTTTACAACAGGAATATTAAACGGACAAATCAGTTTTCGGTCCGACAAAAGTAAACTACCGTTAGTCTGTCAGTCGGTCTTTTAAACCTGACTTCACTAAGTGTATTGTCCTTACCACGTGTTTACCTGTCAACTACAACTCGATCTAATTATCAGGTGATTGTTTATTAATCAGTAAGTACCTGTGGCCTGTGTGCCGACGACCTTTTTTCTTTTTTTTTTTTTTTTTGCTTGTACAAAAAATGTCCGACGGGCCAGACCGAAGTTTCCGAGGCCCTGATATATAGTATTTAATGTCAAGTACTCATGTCCTAGATGTATTACCACTGGCTTTCCAAGTCAGATTTTATGGGTCCCAACCCAGCTAGCCGAAAGAACAGTCAAACCCACAACTTCCCACATATGGAGCGAGCACTCTACCACTGAGCTACGGTAGTGGTCCTTCAGATCTGAGATAAGACATTAAAGTTTATATCTTCAGTCATTATGAATATGATACACAAAAAACTGAATAATGAAATGATGTTTTACATCCCAGTTAAGATTATTTCACTTATAATATTGAGGCTGTCAGTTCAGGGATTTGAAGATATCAGCTGATGATAATAAGATATATGAAATATTTCTCAGCAAAATCAAAAAGTACAGAAACTACAATATTTAATAAAAATGTTTTATTTATGTACATATTTATAAGCCAGAGTTCTCAATAAACTCAGAGTCTGGTAATTGTCAGAAGAAGTAAACCATTCTCAAAATCCAATACTGTCTGTCCAAACTTTATATAAATTTCAAATAAAACCAGCCCAGTAGGGATTTCTGCTCAAAATAGATGCTTTATCTGTAAGTAGGATAAAAATTGATTCTATCAATCATTGGGACTTGACAGAGGATAAAATCATTTAATGGCTGGAGTTAGTCCAAATATCTGCATTGATCTGATAAACTGTTTAAGATGTCTAAACGAATATTATTGACCATCAAACACTTGTATTGGACCTAGTGTGGTGGAAAATATTTGAAATCATCCACAGGACTTATAAAACTAGTAGATACTGAAATTAGTTAATGTAGTACTCCCACCCCCCCTCCCCCAACCCCACCCATGTATATGCTATGCTCAGTGTTTACAGCCCAGAGATGGGTAGAAAGTAATGAAATCTTCAATAGGGCTTATATTTACAACCAGGGTTTGTGCTGGAGTTGTAAGTCCAATAACTAAATAAAAAATTATATATCAAATCAGTTTTTATTGAGCCAGACAGTCTAGCATGTATATTTCAGTATTTATTATAATTAAATGTAGTAAATCAGTAGAAATGATACTGTATAATAGATAATATTTGACTTTACATACATCAATCCAAAAGTTCCTTCTATAGGTCAGCAACAAAACTGATTATGGTTGTGTCCTTGGCTGTCATTGCACATACCCACCAGGCCCAAATAGAATAATAAATAAGTCTTTAATGTGATGTCAGTGCTTGATAGAGGCTTTGCTGCCGAATTGTAGGGAAATGAGCTAGAAATGAATCTAACGGTATATGAAAATAAGAACAATAAGAAAATGCAGTGTAATGTTGACATAAAGATAAGAACTATAAAGTGTATGATTCAGGTTATATTTCATAATGTTTGAACACATTTTTTTTATGAAAGTTCGAGTGGAGTGGAGAAATGGTGTTTAACGCTTACCCAGTCAAGATTCATTTATATATATTAAGGCAGTTAGTTCATGGATGGTTGAGGAAACTGGAAAAACCACCATCCTTTGGCAAGCCAATGTACAAACTTTCTCACACAAGAATCTCTCCCAATTGAGATTTGAACCTTAATAAAGCAGTGAGAGCTATTGTAATAAGTGTATACTTTAAACTAGTCACCATTTGGCCACTGAAGTTCCAATAAAAAGACAGGTTTTGGACTGAGGGAATGGGACCAATGTTTGGTCCTAAATTAAGCAGATAAACAGCAAGGGTCTACATTTTCTCCTGATATGATTTACAGAGTTGACTTCATATGTATGAATTTAATGTCAAATTTTGTTGTTTTTTCAGACATGGTACAAGGTGTGCTGGTGAAGTAGCTGCTCAGGTTAACAATAATGTATGTAGTGTTGGTGTAGCCTTTAATGCACGTATAGGGGGTAAGTAAAACTCTCCCTGACCCAGACTACAACGGGTAGCTTAGCAGACTTTGACTTATGTCTTTAGATTCCCTAGGGAACAAAGGGCAGCTAAAAAGCTTTCTTCAGCTTCCCTCGTATGTTCTATAGAAGATCCTCCACAACCACGCCGCTGTCTGTTGTTGTTGGGGTTTCTGTAACAAGCCTTTTTTCATGGGATGGGAATGTTAACCCTATACCCAACCCTCCTGATTTATCCGTGGTTGGGACCAGCCGATTATGTCCTGGAGGTTATGTCCATGCAGGCAGAGTTTATACATGTATGGGGGGTAAGGAAAAACTCTCACCCAGACCACAATAGGTAGCTTAGTGGGAGGTGATGTTTTAACTTATGATCCTTGGCCAGGTTTGATTTAAATTATATTAACATATTAATAAGAAGAAGTTCATGGGGCTTTATTTTGAGTTTATGTGGGTGTTCAAGTTTTCAAGTTTAAAAGATAAGGAATAGCATTGAGACCAAATAGTGACTTGGAAATGTATCTACAGCATTGATTATTGAAGAAAAATATGGTCAGGTTTCCCTAATTTACTGTATTTTCATAAAACATTTTGAACATAAATACCTGGTATTTCAAATTTGTTGTTTGTGCTTCAATGACATGTTTTGAAATACAGTAAAACCTTGATTCATTGCCACCATTTGTTCAGTCAAATTTTGGCGTTATAAAGGGGTTTGGCGATAAGTTGGGGGAAGCGGATAAAAGAAAAACATAAACAAAATGGATTTTGGGACTTCAAAAAAGTGCGGCGATAAGCGAGGTGGCAAAGTTATCGAGGGGCATTATAACGAGGTTTTACTGTATATATGTTGATAGACCTCAGTGTCAGCATGATTGTAGAGCCTCTGGTCTATAGTTCCCTAGCATAAAATGTTAAAATTTTATCTTTGCTTGAATCAAGTATAAGTGTTATTTATTATGTTGCAAATTTGTAGTTATGAAAAATGGATTTTATTTTTATTATTATTTCTTTTACTAAAATTAATGGATCACCAGACACGCCCGCCCACAATATTCCAACAAAAGCCCGGCATGCTTGAATTGCACACTAAAAGAATAAAAAATTGGTTTGAATTTTGCCATTTAATGATGTCACTGACACTAGTGCATCATTAGTTACTGTGGCGCTACTTTGGTACCATGATGGCGGCCAGTGTGGGAATGTAAAAGGCCGGTGATACGTTATTTGATTTTGTTTGCCATTTTTGTTTGAAATTAACTTTGTTTTCTATTTTCATCAACCAAGATGGCAAAGTTGAGATAAAAATTAATTTTATTGATACATGATCTAAATTTGGAAGTTGTAACAAATTTGATATTTCATTAAGAATAGGTTTACCTGTAAATTCCTATTTTCATCCCATTGTCATGTATATTTGATTACAACAGAAATAGATACATTTGAACCTGACTTAAAGGTCGGCAAAACAGAAGCCATCTGCACTAAAGGTCAGCAAAATGGAAAGCTTGTTCACTGGTAAAGTTGCCTTTACAGACAGGTCTGACTGAATAACACCAATAGATTTTATATACTGTGTGGTATTTGTACCTTTAATGAGACAGTGGAGTGGAGTTATGGTGTTTTATCTCAAGATATTTCATTTATATGGGCAGCAAGGAAAAAATGTGAGTGCCTGGAGAAAACCACTGACCTTTAGCAAGCAAATCGGCGAACTTTCTCACACTAGTATGTGCCCCAAGTGGGATTGAAACCTAGACAATCAGAGAGCACTGTGCTCCAAAATCATACTCTTTATACCACGTATGGAGTATATATTATGACAGAAGTTTGATAACTCAGAATGCCACTCACTGTACATTAGAATGAAGTGTTTTACAGTCAAACCTGTGTTAAAGACTACCTCTATATAAGGACCACCTGCATATAAAATCCAGTAAAATTATATCCCAATTGCTCTTTATTCATATTTTTTAACCCGTATATAAGGGCCACCTACCTATAAAGGCCACTTTTACTGGTTCCCTTGGGTTGCTTTTATTGTCAGGTTTGACTGTATTTCATGGAGTGTTTTAACTTTACACCTAAGGGTTACTCCTTTGTTAGATCAGAGATTATAGGTGTTTTATTTAATGTTTGTTTTTAGGGGTCCGTATGTTAGATGGGGTTGTTACTCCTGTGTTAGATCATGGTGTACAAGTGTTTTATTCTATGTTTTAGGGGTCCGTATGTTAGATGGGGTTGTTACTCCTGTGTTAGATCATGGTATACAAGTGTTTTATTCTATGTTTTAGGGGTCCGTATGTTAGATGGGGTTGTTACTTCTGTGTTAGATCATGGTATACAAGTGTTTTATTCTATGTTTTAGGGGTCCGTATGTTAGATGGAGTTGTTACTTCTGTGTTAGATCATGGTGTACAAGTGTTTTATTCTATGTTTTAGGGGTTCGTATGTTAGATGGGGTTGTTACTTCTGTGTTAGATCATGGTATACAAGTGTTTTATTCTATGTTTTAGGGGTCCGTATGTTAGATGGGGTTGTTACTTCTGTGTTAGATCATGGTGTACAAGTGTTTTATTCTATGTTTTAGGGGTTCGTATGTTAGATGGGGTTGTTACTCCTGTGTTAGATCATGGAGTACAAGTGTTTTATTCTATGTTTTAGGGGTTCGTATGTTAGATGGGGATGTTACAGATTCCGTAGAAGCACAATCACTTAGTTTAAATCCACAACATATTCATATATACAGTGCCAGTTGGGGCCCAGATGATGATGGGAGGACGGTGGATGGACCAGCTACCCTTGCCAGAAGGGCATTCTATGATGGCATTACAAAGGTGAGGATTGGAACCTTGCAGTTCTTTCGATTTTGACCACAAGTTTAGGCTCTCAAATTTAGAAGAATAAAAAAGGGGAGATTATTGTGACAAAATAATAACTGGAATTTATCTATGGTACCTTTAATTTGTCAAAAAGTGTTCTGAGAACATGAGACAGTAAGCTGCTCAGTTAGGTTCTAAAAATTAGGTCATTATACCAGCTGAGGCCTGTAACTTATCAGTTCTGCTTGTACCATTTTGTAAGTATGGAAGAATTTCTTGTTTGAAAAGATGTCACATGTATATAATAACAGGGATGAGGCGCTTAGGGTCCATATTTGTCTGGGCCTCAGTTAATGGGGTAGAAATAGTGATGGCTGTAGCTGTGATGATTATTTATATTTTTATTTACAGGGACGAGGCGGTTTAGGATCAATATTTGTCTGGGCGTCGGGTAACGGGGGTAGAGATGGTGATAGCTGTAACTGTGATGGTTATACCAATAGTATATACACATTATCTATAAGTAGTGCAACAGAATACGGCAACATTCCATGGTACTCTGAGCCTTGCTCATCAACACTCGCCACAACATATAGCAGTGGCTCGGGAGGAGAAAAACAAATTGTACGTATCAACCAGGGCTTCGGAAAATTCGGTCTGGTCAGTCGGACATTTTTTGTACAAGCAAAAAAAAAAAAAAAAAAAAAAAAAATAAAAAAATAAAAAAGGTCAAAAAAAGGTCGTCGGCACAGGCTGTTGATGCGTTTAGCGCGATTGCCAATTTTAATCCATATCCATGTGCGTTATTAGACCCACGATGTTTATTTCATGTGTATTAGGTGAAATCTAACTAAGACGTTTACCGCGATATGCTGTTATTATCAATATGCGTTACTGTCCATGATGCTTCATATTGCACGTCTGCCATATTGTTTACTAACAATCGTGAATTTCCGTATTCCGAAGATACACGAATTGTAATTAGAATTATGGCGAGAGATTCTAAATAGGAATTCAGGTATCACGAATCACGATATAACGGGAACGGCTTGACGAGGTTCCAATATATTTATGTGAATGAAAGATATTAATGGCTAAAATAAAATTTAATCGCGTTTATTAATAAAGAAACAGTTACGAAGCGCGTAGTAGGTAATTTTCAACACCCCGAGTGGAACCTCTTTGATAACAAATCGTCACCCTTGACAGACACTCGTTATGGCTTCCGTAATCAACACAGTTACAACCATGCGCTTATTATTAAACAAACACAAGTTTAAAGAAAGTTATTATGATTCGGACTGGGAAACAAAAGAAATAGACAGTAAGACACGCGGCACGCGACTACTTAAGTCCACAGGTATTTACTGATTAATAAACAATCACCTGATAATTAGATCTAGTTGTAGTTGACAGGTAAACACGTGGTAAGGACAATACACTTACTGTAGTGAAGTCAGGTGGAGTTTAAAAGACCGACAGACAGACTAGCGGTAGTTTACTTTTGTTGGACCGAAAACTGATTTGTCCGCTTAAATATTCCTCTTGTAAAATTGAAAATGTCCGAAAACAAAAAATGTCCGACTGGCGGTTTTTCACGTCGGTCAAAATAAATTTTTGTCGGACATGTCCGGCAAATATGACCGTTTCCGGACCTCTGGTATCAACTTATACATGTGCTGTCATACTTAGCTGGTTAGGTAAAATATTTTTCAGTTATGTTCAGTTACTTCTCAACAGTGTGATAGAGTGCTATGGTACAAATTTACCTGCAAGAAACAGGGCTCTTTTGTTCTAACCTTTGTTAGTTTAACTAGGTACATGTAACGATAGTTTGTAAAACAAAAAATGAAATTGGTATTATGCTAGAACATAAATGTTATGTTGTAGAAATAGATATTACATTTTTGATAGGGTGACAGTCCATATTATCATCCCTTGAAATTGATTGCCAAGGTTGACAACAAAATTTTGTTGTATATAAAAAGTCTATAATTTTCTCACAAACACTGCAATATTGCTAGAACTAAACTGAACAGTTAAAGTTGAATATAGCCTCTTCCCTAGGGATTTTTACCAGAATATTTATTTTTGTTTCATTCACATTAAAATACTGTTTGTTTTTATCTAACAATCTTCAATGTATATCACTTTTCAGATAACAACAGACCTAAGGAAGACATGTACAGAGACACACACAGGGACATCAGCCAGTGCACCATTAGCTGCAGGAATATGTGCATTGGCATTGGGTGCAAAGTAAGAAATTAGTTTAGAATTGATTGTTTACAGTAATTGATAAGTAAGGAGCATTGCAACATTATAAACGCCATCACTTCATCCTTTCCAAGCAATATGGGAAAAGGGAGATAACTCACACTGATTTTTCATACAATTATGAGATAGTAAATAATAATAATATTTATTTGCAAAGCAAAACATAAATTGCTATAGCAATTGTACAGAAATAGTTATGGTAACAACATAGCAGAAAACAATAGTTAGTTATTAGATAAATCCATTCTTCTTTTCCATGATAAGTGGAGGTAGCGATAAAGTTTCCTGAGTAAGAGTTCAGAATTGGCACTTAACAGTTTCAGTAATTTGTGACGTGTGGGCCAAACAATATAATATTTAGGTAGACACTGTAGTCAAATGTCTCTATATGTTGGACATACCAGAACGAAATGGTAGTCGTCTTCAATGATGTTCATATAACATGAACGACAGAAACGTAATGACCTGTCTACAGCATTGTATCTGCCGGTTTCTACACAGAGTTTTAAAGTTCCACTTCTTAATTTAGTCAGTAAACTAACGTTGAAATTAAAATGTAAATAACGTTCAAGACAAAAGTCCTTCTTGTATAAAACATAAGTACTGAGTTTTTCACTATTAGTAACACTTCCTTGCCAGGTTTGGAAAAATTGGTCATTATTACGTAATTTAATAGTGTCATATGAAATATTTAAAGTTGAATCCAAATATTACCCATACCGAGCTGAAATAGAAGATCACGAACAAGTGATACCCAGTTAACATAACCATTCATAACATCAACATAAAGCAATTTATATACATCATAGACAACTGGTGGTTTTTGTACAACAATTTTTAACCAATACTTAATTATTTTATGCTTACGCATTATATAAATTATAGCAAAAAAAAATAAAAGAGTTTTCAATTATATGAAGGAAACTTGCATGAACTATACACATACATGTATATGTATATATATACAGTCAAAACTGTCTATAAAGGCCACCCAAGGGAACCAGTAAAAGTGGCCTTTATAGGCAGGTGGCCTTTGTATACAAGTTCAAATAATATGAATAAAGAACAATTGGGATACAATTCTACTGGCCTTTATAAGCAGGTGGCCCTTATATAGAGGTGGCCTTTAAGGCAGGTTGGACTGTATATATTAAACTTTCAAAGACAAGGAATATGTGGCATACATTAATTAGCAGCTCTTTTGAAAGTGTTTGTTGAGTTTTGTTTAAAAAAAATCTTGAGAAAATAATATTTCTGTATGTATTTTATTTCAGTCCATCTTTAAATTGGAGAGATTTACAGCATATAGTTGTCTTGACAGCAAATAAAAGAAATCTACATGCAGCTGACTGGACATTAAATGGTGTTCAGAGACCAGGTTTGTATACCCAGCACTAGGTACCATTTTGTACCAGGGGGTTCTTAAAAGGGACCTCTTCTATGAATCCGCTACAATGAATTCTTTAAATTTTCAAAGATGGTTTTGACAAATAAATGCATGACGGCATGGATATATGCATACAATAACCAAGTATAAATACCTATTTGTGTAGAATAGACTTGTCCATGTTTGTAAACACTCTGACAAAATATTGCTGACAAACTACATCAAAATTTCACTTTATTGTATTTTCATTCTAAGCCCCACCTGGTAAATATGTTTTAACAGAGTTGAGTAATGGTGTTTAACGTCCCATTTAAGAATATTTCACTTATATCGAGACATTGCCAGCTATAGGCGAAGGTGCAGAAGTTTAGCCTGTGCGTTGCGCTAATGGCATTATACAGCAGGGTTCTTTAGCATGCCAAGACCACAGTGACACAGACCTTGTTTATTTTAAGTTCCCATCTGAAAGAACCATGACTTTCATTTCGTAATGCCGAGTGCTTGGCGGAAGAACAGTCACTACCCACATCAAGTCTTGGTTCAGACCCAGCCGGGAATCGAACCCACGACCTCCCACTTACATAGCCAGCACTCCGACCAAGACAACCAACTGAGCTACTGCAGTGTTTTAACAGATCCCCCTACACACACATAAATATATATATGGATGTTTTATATTTACAGTTAGTCATTCCTTTGGATTTGGTTTGATGGATGCAGGAAGAATGGTGGAACTTGCTAAGAACTGGACCTCTGTGCCTGAACAGCATATCTGTGAAATAAGATCCAAAGATAACAATCAGTAAATAATAAATATATATTAATCTAGATCTCTAATAAACCTTTGACAATCCATTTCATATCATAATACTTTATGTAATCATAAAGATATATTAACATCATCAATAGTAACTAAAGAGGTATTTCTCCCAAACTAGGATGTATCTACCATATCAGACAGAGAAATCCTGCATTTTACTTGTGAAGTATTTTTAGCTCACCTGACCGAAGGTCATGTGAGCTTATGGCATAGCGCAGTGTGTGTATGTGCGTGCGTGTGTGCGTGCATCGTTAACACCTATTTTCGACTTCTCCTCTGAAACTACTGGACAGTTTTTAATGAAACTTTGTCAGAAGTATATATGGGCCGGTGCAATTTAGATTTGTTCGTGGCGTTGCTATGGCCACCATAACTAGGTCAAGGTGACCTAGGGGTGCAAAAATCTTAAAAAAATCTTCTTCTCCGAAAGTACTGATTGGAGAAAAAATCTGATGTGATATTTGGCTTCTCTAGGGTCTTAAGCCTATAGTTTGTTCATTTTGTGAAATTCGGATAAAAAATAGGTTACGCGTTTTTGCGTTTAATTTTGAAAAAATCGTAAAATAGCTTCAAATTGTTATAACTTGACTATTTGACCAGATAATGACATGGGGTTTTCAGTTTTGACATCTTCTTGTGAGTATCTTCAAAATGAGGTCAAGGTCAATTGTGAAGGTCGTGACCTAATTTTTTTTACCTCTGATCATAATTATTATCTCGACAACTATAAACTTTTTGTATAGGCATGTATATTAGAATGTTGTAGGTATCGATACAACGATTATTTTGATGTATAGAAAAAGGGCATTGGTTCAAAGGTCAAGGTCACAGATGCAAAACAATACCGAAATGGTTAATTATCTCGAAAACTATAAACTTTTTGTATAGGCATGTATATTAGAATGTTGTAGGTATCGATACAACGATCATTTTGATTATAGAAAAAGGTCATGGGTTCAAAGGTCAAGGTCACAGATGTGAAACAATACCGAAATGGTTAATTATCTCGAAAACTATAAACTTTTTGTATACGCTTGTATATTAGAATGTTGTAGGTATTGATACAACAATCATTTTGATGTATAGAAAAAGGTCATTGGTTCAAAGGTCAAGGTCACAGATGCAAAACAATACCGAAATGGTTAATTATCTCGAAAACTATAAACTTTTTGTATAGGCGTGTATATTAGAATGTTGTAGGTATTGATACAACGATCATTTTGATGTATAGAAAAAGGTTATTGGTTAAAAGGTCAAGGTCACATATGCGAAACAATACCGAAATGTTTTATTATCTCGAAAACTATAAACTATTTGTATAGGCGTGTATATTAGAATGTTGTAGGTATCGATACAACGATCATTTTGATGTATAGAAAACGGTCATGGGTTCAAAGGTCAAGGTCACAGATGTGAAACAATACTGAAATGGTTAATTATCTTGAAAACTATTAACTTTTTGTATAGGCATGTATATTAGAATGTTGTAGGTATTGATACAATGGTTATCATGATGTAAAGAAAAAAGTCATTGGGGTTTAGTATTTATGTTTTCTTTAAATCTATCAACTAGCCATTAGTTATCAGGTGAGCGTATCAGGCCCATGGGCCTCTTGTTTTGTTTTGCTCTTTGATAAGCTAAATGCGCTATGCCATCATTGGTTGTGAGTGCAAACATTGTCCTGTTTGGCTTAGTTTTGGGGTATTTTTTTACATTAAAAGCTTGAAACAAAATAGGAATAAATTGGGTTTTCAAACAAATTTCATGTGAGTTAACATAAAATTCACTTAATCATGATTTTTACATGAAATTTTACATTTGAAATTAATGTTTGAAATTAACATGAACAAAGTGTTGGTTAGCTATAGTGTTCTTACACAAGAAATATAACATAAGACATTTTTGTTTGTTTAACAGAGTTGTTCCAATGAATGGGAGACTGATAGTTCCTCTACAGACAGATGGGTGTGAGAGGACTAACAACCATGTTAAATATTTAGAACATGTTCAGGCCAGAATTACTCTAACTGCATCACGCAGAGGAGAAATAAGTATATATCTGACATCACCGATGGGTACGAGGTCAACCCTGCTAGCACGTCGAGTACGAGATACGTCAAGGGAGGGATTCAATAACTGGGCTTTCATGACAACTCATAGTTGGGGAGAAACAGCAAATGGAAAATGGATTCTTGAAATAGAAAATGGTGCAAGTTCTTGTAAGTAGATTTTGTAAGAAATGATGCTATTTATAGAAACAGAAATTGGTGTTGATTTGTTGTAAACTTGTGTTCATTGTAGTTTAGTTTTTTTAAAAAGACTATTTATGTAGGTCACATGATATATTTTTGTTGCTATTAGCTTAACTTTTTTTAAATAGATCATATTAATATAATGTAGGTCAAACGGTTTGTGTAACATTAGCGATAGATCAAGGTCATGGCAGTGCTTAAACTATATTGTTTGTTTGGATTCTCCATTTTGATGTCATGAAAATTGTTGTTTGATAACTGTATCTTTCATAAGCATGGACATAATTTACAAACAAAGTTCTGAAACATTTATTTTTCTCTGTGTGGCTTCATTTGTATCCAGAAATCATCTACCGTAACTGCTTCTGTTTTTATTTATCTTTAGTTTCTACTTTCAAACATTGTGTTGACTTGGTTTGAAAGTCAGACATGATTGGATGAGCGACCTGAGTTGAAATGTTGGGATTTTCAATTTGTTGTCTTTTGACCTTAGTTTGCTTTGTTTCTCATATATAGCCATGGGTGCATTGTTTGAAATGTTCTTATTATGAATTTTAATCTAATGATGTTTTATTTTTAAACTCATATTTATACTCTGTTGATTATTGCTGGTTATTTTGACATTGGCATCTTTTTTCTTTGTTCTTTGTTGTATCCATTTTAACCTTTCCTTAGTTTTGTTAAAAACTTTTTATCATAATCTTTACAAGAGTTATGCACCTTGCTCTCTGCACGTGACTGTTGATATTTATATGCACTCGGATTATAATTTATTTTCTTTTAAATTTTAAGTTTAAATTTTGTTTAATAGTCTTATAATGTGCAGCATGTGTTCGTGCTTGTGCTCAACTTAAATACTGGCTGTATCATGTTCCTTTTGGTAGAATAAGATGATGAAATTTAGACTATTCACATTCTTGAAAATTATAAATTCACGCATATTTCTAAAATCAAAAACTAATAAATAAAACCTTTAATATTTTGCTAGTGTTGTATTTTGGGGAGGGGTGTTTATCAAAAAGAATGAGAGAATAACATTGTTTTCAGTCCCAGTCAAGAAATGCTTGCTCTGTAGGTGGGAGGTAGTGGGTTCGAATCTTGACTGGGTTTGCCCCAAGACTTAAAAGTGGGGAGTGACTGTTCTTTCGCCAAGCACTCTGCATTACAAAATCTTTCAAATGGGAAGTTAAAAAAAATGAGGTACCATGTCACGGTACGTTTTGCACGACAAAGAACCCAATCTATATAATGCCATTAGTGCAACACACAGGAAAATTTTCTGCATTTTCACTTATAGCTGGCAACATTTTGATGTAAGTGAAATATTATTGACTGGGACATTTAACACCATTTTGCAACTCACTCAGTCAAGATTATATTACTTATATTGAGATATCACCAGTTGTAGGCGAAATGAAAGTACTCTATACCTTATAAATGTCTTTATGGCAATAAACAGTGAAGATTATTTGTTATGCAACATCTACAATGGCACAAGACATTAACTTTAAGGACTCATCCTAGTGTGGACAGACCTACACGAGGACAGACCTACACGAGTCTAGATTTTTTTCACCAGTATACACTTCAGTAACAGGTGAGAATAATATGTTGGATATATCTAAATTTTATTAGCTGTCAGGAATAAATTACAGAATGAGCTGTGTAGTTACAGTAGGCAAAAATATATATCTAAATAAAAAAATATATATCTAAATGAAAAAATATATTGTGTTGTTAAACTGCAAACGCTGTAAACATGATAAAAAGAAACACAATTGGATTGTTTTGGAACAATTATAAATGTGTCATGTCTAAATTTACCTGGATCATTTTCAATTTTAATAAATTTCAATGTAATAATTCTTATTGTGAGTTTGGGGGTTTCAGTTTTTTTTTTTTTTTTTTTTTTTTTTTTTCTTCTTTTTCTTTATTTTTCCTTCTTACTCCACTTAAATATTCTTTTTTTTCAATATATTATCATGCATTTACAAAAGTTTTATTGAGATATGTATAACATGATATAGCCAAAATACCATTATTTTATTTCATGCATCAGCAATATGTTAACCTGTTTGTTTACACACAACAGACCTTATTTTATCTGCTGTTTCTATTGAAAATGTTTTCTAAATAAAAAATGATGTGGTTATTTTTTATCAAAAAAAGAAGAAATACCAAGTAGTTTAACATGCAGACTTGCAATTCAATGTTGGACAAGATAAAGAGTCGTGATGAAAAACTTGAATGTTTCAGAAAGACCAACTTATAAAACATTAAGACAGGTTTATTTATCATATTGTTTGTTGAAACAAATTATACTATTTTTAATTCATTTTATTGCATATTGTTTAATATATCTGCCATTAATTAGAAAAGATGATATATTTCATCAGTTAATTGGGCAGAATACAGGAAAATTTAAAAATTACAATGAACGAATGCAAAAAATAATGTTCCTTTTTCAGTATATGATGATAATTTATAATCATTTTAGTATGCTGTATGAAGACTGTGGACCACTGTGGTAGCACAGATCTGACTAAGAAAAATAGGTAGTGTCTGCTGTTAACCAAACACTCGGCAAATAGAAAAATAGTAACAAGGGTTCAAAGAGTCCTTAAGGCTAATATCCCATGTCACAGTACACTGCTTAGGTCAAATTTCTTGCACTTCACCTATAGCTGGTGATGTCTTGAAATATGTGAAATATTCTTGAGTGGGACGTTAAACCCCATTCAATCAATAAAGTACAGAATGAGCTACCATAATGCTTCAGGAAACTGGTTAATAAGAGTTTTACTCTTGTTCCGGGACCCTGATTTGTAAAATTGTTTCATTACGCTATTCAATAATTTTGATGTTCAAAATAAAATATTGTTTAAACCAATGCTCCAGCAAGTACCAGCATCTAATTTAAGAGTTTTGTTAATACTGTTTATCATAATATCATTAAAGAACAATGATATTCAATGATAATAACTTGTTTCAAAATATGAAAGTTATGTCGCTATTTCATGTAATGAGTTCATAATTTTGATAAACATTGGTTACCTTGGAAACAGCAGGTGAAATAATGAATCTTCTTTGTGATACATAAGCACTGTAGTGTCTTTGATTTGAACAATAAATGTCCACAGACCTTAGAATCATTGGTGAAGGTATTCATTGTTTTGACTAAAAAACCCAGTTATTTATATTTTTGCCAACATTGTTTATTTTAATATCTCAAAACTCAGACCATTTAAGATTAAAAGATTTAGAATAAACAGTCTAGCTTTGATGGCTTTAGTGATCAATACCATCGGTAATTTATAAATTGTGATTATTATTAGTAAAAATCTGAAATTAATAAAAATTTTATTTCAATCTCCACAAAAATCCTTAATATTATATATCCCTAACATATCAATGTATTCTTTTTCAATCTTGTTGACCACTGTGGTCAGCTAGATGTTTTAACAACAACCTTTATGGTATGTTGTTGACCACTGTGCCACTCAGCTACTGCCATGTGGTTTCACAAATTTATTTATAGTGTGTTGTTGATGTGGTTCAGTATGATATCATGACACTGAAACATGGACATTTCTTCTTTATATACACAAATACACATTTGGTTACAATTTGTATTTTTTGTAATCTATTCAAATTCAGAAAAACACCACTCATTTTGAAGGTAAATGAAAGCCCCACATTCTTTTAGTTACTGTAGCATCCTTACTGCATGTATTTCTTAAAAATAAAAATATATTTTCACAAAATTTATTTGTTGTCAGAAAAAGACTTAGTCAGCCTATGTACTGTGTAAGAAGGAAAATGGGGCAAGCTCTTGTCTTATGGGACATATTGTTTTGTACTGTGTAAGCAGGAAAATGGGGCAAGCTCTTGTCTTATGGGACATATTGTTTTGTACTGTGTAAGCAGGAAAATGGGGCAAGCTCTTGCCTTATGGGACATATTGTTTTGACTGACTAGATGTATCACAGTGACTTATACCAGGCTTAAATATTAACTGGTCCAAATCTAATAAATTCAGTGTCTTCTCTGACTGAAAATTAACGAGACTCCGACCCTGAGACTGGTCTAAGTTTTGAACCCTGTTTGTAGATTAAAAATTATAAATGAAACAAGTAGAAATGACTGGAAAAGATCATTCAGACATTTGGTGTGTGTTTTGGTATATTATATTTTTTATCATTTCACTGGCTGATTTACTTGTTGCTGTTTATTGTCAACAACAGTCCTTTAACTTTTCAGTTAAGTTTTAGATATACAGTAAACCTGGATTCATGGCCACCATTTGTTTAGTAAAATTTTGGCATTATAAAGGGGTTTGGCGGATAAAGAAAAACCTAAACAAAATGGATTTTGGGACTTCAAAATAGTGTGGCGATAAGCGAGGTGGCAAAGCTATGGAAGGGCACTATAACGAGGTTTTACTGTATTCTATTTACCCTAAATTGAAAAGTTTTTCTGTTCTTTGTAATTTTGTGTTAATTTGCAATAGTAACAAGAGGCAAAAATAAATCTTTTGGTAATATTTGACTTTGATATCATTCACTTCATTTTCACTGGCCATCGTCTGACACCCTCATATCGTTTGTGTGGGACTATTTTTTTGTATTATTTATGGAAATCATGTACATGCATATTCATGAAATAAAATCATTTTTCTACAGCGTCACGCTGAGTTTAGCTTACGATAGTAAGCGAAACAGCGTAAGCTGTAGTATGTCACCGCCTAGCATTAGAAGATCAACCTCTTTGCGCTGAAATAAGTATGCATAAGGAAATAGTGCGGACTAAGTGATGCAATATCTGTTAGACTACATCTTAATAAATTTAGCGAGATTTGTTTACATATCAAACAGCGTGCATAAAATTCAGCTAGACCCGTTCAAATAACATTTACACAGGTGATTGACGATTGCGTCTGTCAATTGATTAATTCTACAAAAAAGTAGTCCGCCCATTCAAACTTACAGGTGGAATACTTTATCAACATTTATTATTATTAATAAAATATTTAAAAAATATTCTCTTGTCTTTTTTTCAATCTGGACCAGAAACGTGTTTTATAGGTTTCTGATTGAACCGATTTTCCAGCGCAAAACACAAGAATGCCCCAACCACATGGCTAATTTGCATATATTCATGAACTACGATATCGATGCCTAACTCATGGCGTAGCTCCTGTCCGTTTGTTGATACTTTTTAAAATGATCACGACACCCTGTCCTTTTTATAATCAGTTAAATGTCAAAGCTTTTATTCTTTATTCTCGGATCTCTGCAACATATTTCGCCCCGATTTCAACCACACTGCGATATCTGTCAACAGATTCGGAGGATAGACGGGATTTCCCCGATATTCAAAATTATCATATTAAAATCGTCCGGGAAAATTAAAACTGCTTTTAACACTGAAAGCTGTGAATATATTTGTGTTGATTATAAAATTTATTCAACTTAAAATGCAGTATAAAGACCATATTTTGTGTTTATTTATCGATATCACTTGGCGTAAATTTAAAAATCCAATATGGCGGCGACTGCAAACAACCACATGTAGGTCAAAAAGGAGAACGTCGGTGCGAACTGACAAGATCGTCTTTTTTATTCGGGTTTCCGAGGGGCTTTTACTTAATGAATTTTTATGATGATTTTTATCTTAAAATAATCATATAAAAGTGAAGAATTAAAATATATATGCAGCAAAAAAAAAACTAAATATTTTTGCGCAATCGTCGATCAACTTTTTGGTGTTATATCTTTTTTCTACTACAGAAGATAAAAGGGTGCTGCAAACGATGGATAAAAGATAATTATTTTTCCTGATTGGTCCTAAAAAATCAGGATCCTGGATTAATAGCAGCCCCTTCGGAAATAAAATCGTTTACCCGAAAATCGGCCCTTAAGTGTATTACATGTTTTACCTGGAATTTTTACAATTAACACACAATATCTCAGGTGTCAAAAATTTCGCAACAAAACAAAATCGAGCAAGAATGGTTTATACCAATTCAGGCCTTTTAAGCTCACGTAGTCAATTTATATATATTCATCAATAATTTTAACAACATTTAAATTAGCACTAAAGTATATAAAACAAAAATTTTATTTCATTTTTATTCAAATTAATTGTGAATTAAATCATTGATTTAAAGAATGGAGAGTAAAGCAACTTATTTCAAAGGAAGTTACTGGTCATGGTGTTTTTCATGCAATGATGACACCATGTTGATGATGTGGCATGAGGAGTTCTGATGATATGATGATGATGATGATACAATAGTGGTTGTGGTGGTGATGAAATTGACTTCTGCAGATGATGTCACCATGTTAATGCAATGCAACATGATGATGACGATGGTGGTGGTGACATGAGTTCTGATGCTGCTGATGATGGTGGTGACATGAGTTGTTACTGCCGATAACGACAATGATTCATTATAATAATGATGTCACCATGTGGATGATGATGTGACATTTGTGACACGTAGCTTTGTGATGATGTTGATGATGACAACAATGTCTTAGTGTTGATGATGGTGTGACATGAGTAAATGATGATGATGATGATGATGATGATGATGTTTTCATGTTGATGATAAAACGAGTAAATCTGATGATGATGATGATGATGATGATGATGATTCATGAAAATGTCACCATGTTGATCATGATGTGACATGAGTTATTATGATTATGATGTGATGATGATGATGATTTCTGATGATGATGATGATGATTGTGGTGTGGCATGAGTAAATATGATGATGATGATGATGACAATATTCTTATGTTGATGATAACATGAGTAAATCTGATTATGGTAATGATATGATGATGATGATGATGATCATGATGATGATGGTGGTGGTGGTGGTGGTGGTGGTGGTGACATTGAGTTCTGCTGCTGCAGATAATGATGATTCATAATTATAATGATGTCACAATGTTGATGATGATGTGGCATAAAGATTTGTGATGACGATGATGACATGAGTAAATCTGATGATGATGGTAGTGATGATCTGATGAAGATGATGACATTATTTTCTGCTTCTGCCAATAATGATGATGATGATTCATAATGGTGATTTCTGATAATGATGATGATGGTGTGGATGACATTGAATTCTGCTGCTGCTTATAATGATGCTGATTCATGATAATGTCACCATATTGATGATGATATGACATGAGGAATGATTATGTGACATGATGATGTAACACGATGATGATGATTATGTGACATGATGATGATTATTATTATGTGACATGATGATGATGATGATATGACATGAGGGATGATGATGATGATGATGATGATGGTGGTGGTGGTGGTGACGTGTCAGTTCTGTTGCTGCTACTGCTGCTGCTGATGATGATACTATTATAATCATGTGACATGAGGATTTCTGATAGTGATGAATTTGATGATGATGGTGGTGGTGGTGGTGGTGGTGGTGGTTGTGACACAAGTTCTACTGTTGCTGCTAATGTCACATCATCATCAACATGGAGAAATAATCTTCATCAAATGAAAATTGTAGTGCTTTGTGAAGTCCGATTTTTCAGAGTAGAGTTCATCAATACATTTCTTTGTATTTGATGAATGTAGGACCTGATACACCTTGAATAAAACATCATATTGATAATTCAAGTATGTGAACATCATTTGATCATCAATCATGATTGTGTTTAAAAGTTTACACAAGTCCAATAAAAATCTGTGACAGTTACTGTAATATGCTGGGGTATTTTCCTTCAACTTCTATGCAATATGCCAGTCACAACTTTCAAAACCCCATATCTGTATGAATGGGTAGATTTCAATTTTCTTCCCTTTTACAGCCTATTTGCAACTACGCTGTAGATCAGCACTGCAGTGCTATGTTTATTGTAAATTGTAAAATTATGCAATACAATATCTAATGGAAATAATCACCCCACACAAACATGTTAGGGTATCATGTGATATGCTGGAAAACTTATGAATACTGGAGTTGTCATGGAGTTTTTCATTTTATTTCTTTATTATTATTATTATTTTTTTTTTTTTTTTTGGTGTTCTTTTTTGAAAAATATATCAAAATTTATTTACTAATACATAAATTAGCATTGTTTATTGTATTTCCATGGTAACTGTTAGAAAGCAAGTAATTCAGCCATGTTTCTAGTGTTCTCATGGTAACCTTTAGAAATAGTAAAACATAGATTGGATTCTAGTATTTAAAATATACATGTACTTGAACAGAGACGAGTATAATAGTATGTATATGTATTTGTAAAATAGTTTTTAAAAAGGTTTATCATAAAATTAAAAATCTAATTATGTCCAAAATTTTCAGTCATATAGTGTTTGATTGCACACATTTTATTTATATTTAGACCTTTTTCTGGAGTTTCTGACTTGTACTTGTGTAATCACAAAATGTTTAAGATGGTATCTGGTTACAAACTGAAGGATTTTGTTGGAAAAAAGAAAGTAAAAATTTATAACATGAACATAAGTCATGTGCAGTTATATAATAAATACAATTAGAAAAATGGATCTGAAATCTGAAAGTGCAAAATTTATACGTCATGTGCAGTTATAAAGAATTTCCTCATCGAATGTCCTGGCTTACGATCCAGCCTGTCTAGGTTAACATTATTTACTGCAAAACTAAAATATCCAGAAAGTCTGATTTCACAACTCATAGATGTACATCTGTTTTCATGTTGTAATTTTGATAATGGGTTGTGATGGTTATTTTGTTAAAAATGGGCTTATGGAATTATGTTTATAAAGTAAAATAAAATATCCTCAGTCATTCGTCAATGCTCACAGTCTCAGATTTTGTTAAAAATAAACAGAATATTATTTGTTGGATATTGCAAAAAATTGTCAAAATTTGTAAGGTAAGACAATGCTGTTTTATTATACTGCCATGAACGAACAAAATTAAAAAAAAAAACAAAAAAAACGAAATGCATGTTAAATAATTGTGACTCATAAAGGTCATGAAAATGCTAACACTAATATCTCTTTTTTGTACTATGTTTTTGTTTGCAGTCAGGGGAGCTAAGTTAAAAGACTGGGTGCTAGTCTTATATGGTACAGATAGACATCCACAGGAGAGGTCCACAACAACAACCACCACCACCACCACCACTACTACTCCTAAACACAAAAAACATAAACGTAATAATAAACACACACGTCAGTTTACGCCTTACCAGCCACGTTATACCACCAGCACCTCTACCACTATGCCGACTCTCTTTCCATCATCATTTTACTCTAAGCTTTATCCTTACTCTTTCCATGTAAAAAAGCTGCATAATCGACATAAGTCACACATGTGTGTGTTTGAAACTCTGGCCAAAAGGAATAATATGTCAGCTTTGCAATACATGAGGATGGTGAGAGGAAATTTGACTGCAGGCAAGGAGGAGTTCTCTTTCCTTAGCATGTCTTGTTGTTGTTGTTGTTGTTGTTATTGTTTGATATTTCAGCTGTAGGAAGCTGCAGATTGTTGCCCTTGGCTGTGTGTAATATAGTTTCTTGATTGTTGTTTGTTTGAGACTGTTCTCATTCGGGTTATCTCAGTCGATCCAAGCAGTTGTAATTGCATTGCTATAATTAACATATTAATTAATAAATTAGCATTGCTTAATTATCTAACCTTTTTATATATTTTTACATTTTAATTTAACTCACACACTGCTTTGTTTAATTATGTTTAGCTTTTTTTGTAGAAATTCTATTTCTTTTTCTTGTAAATAGCTTTTGAACTCACACTATTAAAGATTTAGAATTACATTTAATTAAGTTAAATTGAATTGTTTTAAAGGTAAATTTTAATTGACAAATTTTATTTACAAAGATGCATATGTTAAATTGTCAAGAATTTAAAAGGTTTTTATCGAAGAGTTAGAAATAGTAAAAAATATATATGTTATTTGTTTTTTTTTGTTTACATTTGTAACTGAGATGGCCCTGATGTTTTAATTTATATTTGACATGACATTAATGTTGACACTTCATTTTGTGATAAACGTTACCACATAAAGGTATTTGAGGTGTGGTTTTTTTTTTTTGTTTTTTTTTTTTGGGGGGGGGGGGGGTGGGGGTAGACTAGTCTTATTAAAATATTTAATAAGATTATACCAATTTTGTGTAACCCAATTTGTGAAATTAATCCAGTCTCATTCCTATGGCACCGACCCATGCCAATTTGCTAAAATGACTTGCAGACTTCAAAATCACATGTTAGACATTTATCAAAGATATGTTCATTTCTCTCTTAAATCATTATCTCAGTTATGTGTATTGTTGTATTTTTCTCAAAATTCATACAAATCTTGATGAAAATGGGTCATTTGTCATTGGAAGTGTAAACTCAATATATTTTTCATTGTTAATTTGATTTAGACATTACAGTTAGCCTTCCCTTTTTCATTCAAGCTATCCTGAAATTTGTATCAATCCCACTGTCTGTTTTATAAATATTCAAAAATGGGTATTTGAAAACGGTACATATGTGATTTTAATTATTTTAGAAGAGTTTTCTCTGTGATATATTATCTACATTATAATTCAGTAATTATGAGTAACTTGATAATAAATGTTAAGTGTCAACATTAATGTCATTAAAACATTCAATCCTGATAATATAAATTGTATTGTATTTATTTTGTAGCATGTACATTGTATTTCAGTTTAGATATAACCATATTTATATATTGTTTCTTGATGTTCTATATACTAACATGGTTACCATGGTTTTATTTCAGTGACACACACACACACACACACACACACACACACTGAAGCAAAAACCCTAGTCAGAATTGGAGCACAGTAAGACCTTGTCTGCATTAGGTACATCTGGAATTTCTACATTTTCAAAATCCTATTTTTGACCACACCTATGTATATTGGACTTTGGTTTTTTGACACTCATGGAAATATTGTGTGGTAACCCACTTTAATTAGTGCATTTGATATCTGAATTTGGTAAGGAAATTGAAGACGTGCTTGCAATACCGAATTTGAGTCATTTATTTGCTATGGTGATCTAGTTTGATATATGAATAAGAAAAATTTTGGTCTCAAATCTGGTGATGTGCCACACCTGTTAATACCTGGTAAGGGAATTAGGGGCTTATGCTATTTTATGTTGAATCAAACTGGCTTTTAAATATAAGTTTGGTAAATCTGGGCTGTTTTTGAAGTATTGGTTCAGCGATACCTGTTTTTGGATTATAAAATTCAGTTCTTGCAAATTTCTTTTTTAGATAAGTGTTCAATTATGATTGTATCATGTTTATAGATATTTTGTGTAGATTTGACTCGTGTACCAGCTGGATCATGGAGTAAAAATTGACAGATCTGAATATAGAATACTGACAATATGACAATTGTTCCTTACCCATGGATGAAATGTAACTTAAACTCGGTTTAGGTTTTTTTGTCTAACTGTAATTGACAGTATACTCAAATTGACTTCATGTTTACAAGCAGAAATGATAAATTCATTGTTGAAGAAAATATTGTTTACATTTCTCTGTATGTTGGTTGTCTGCATTCCTGTTTATATGTCTTAACAAGTTGCTGGTTTAGGTTTTCTGTCAGCCTGTAAACCTGTACCTAGTTGTAAATGTACCTTGTACTGGTCTTGTCATTGTTCAGTATTTTTCAGCATTTGTCTTTATTTTGTCCCATCATAATGAACCTTTTTGTTGTTTGTTTGTCTGCCTGTCTGTTTGTCTGTGATTTTGTCTGTTGTGTTTTTATCGATTTGTACAATGTTTTATCCCGACCCATAAATTCTCAGTGCCTGGAGTAGTTTTTGATAAAATTTAGAAATAACTGGAAAATATTCAAAGATTAAACAGAGAAGATTCTTGCTCATACAATTGTAACATATAAATTATTGCCAAAAGAAGCCACCTCCAAAAAAAAAAAAAAAAGCCAAGCGCTGAGCCACTGACTACAGTTAAATGCCTCATAAATAAGCCAGCCAATATAGCTACCAATCATTCGTATTAAGTAAGAAACAAATTGTCTCTACTATTTGTACTTAGTAATTTAACTTCAAAAACTATTTATCAATTTTAGTTCACCTGAGTTATTGGTTAGACTTTGTTCTCGTTTTGGCATCTTTGGGACGTTTGGATTTTCACAATTTTGATCTGAGCACTGCTAATAGGGGATTTTATTCCAGGATGGTCATCTGGTGCTGCAGGTTTATTAATAATTACAGCCACAAGACTGCCCTCTCCTAGTGGACTAAACAGCAACAAGTATATCGTTAATTTAAGGAGGCAATACATTGTAAGATAAACATTGATAATCAAAATAATGTGCTTCTTAAATGTTAAAATTTCTCCAAAAAAAAAAAAATAATAATAATAATAAAAATAGTGATAATCAAAAGAATTTTTTTTTTAATTAAGCTATAAATAATCATTGAAAGTATTGCCTTAGGTGGATTTGATAAAATATATTTTGGTCCTATTTTTCTGGTTTCTGCATCTTTGGTATGTTTGGATTTCCACAGTTTTGGTCTGAGCAATGCTGGTGGGGGTTTTTGTTGGGGTCAACCAGTTGGTGCTGCAACAGGAAAACGGGGTTAGTAATAATTATCTAATTACGGTACCAAAGTAATTTTTTAGGGATCTGGCTGGGTATAAAATTACATTCATACAGTCTACAAGTACATAAATCAAAATATATAAAGGCAAACAGAGGAAATTTTAATGGTGATTCACTGTTAAGAAAATTGTTTTGGGTTTAACAATCGACATGTGGATAAGTTGAGATGATTGTTACCTTTGGTTTTACTAGTGACATGTGGATAAGTTGAGTTGATTGTCACCTCTGGTGTAACTAGTGACATGTGGATAAGTTGAGATGATTTTTACCTCAGGTTTAACTAGTGACATGTGGATAAGTTGAGTTGATTGTCACCTCTGGTGTAACTAGTGACATGTGGATAAGTTGAGATTGTGTTTACCTCAGGTTTAACTTGTGACATGTGGATAAGTTGAGATGATTTTTACCTCAGGTTTAACTAGTGACATGTGGAGAAGTTGAGATGTGTCACCTCTGGTTTTACTAGTGCCATGTTGATAAATTGAGGTGATTGTCACCTCTTGTTTTAATTTTACTAATGACATGTTGATAAGTTGAGATAATTGCCATTTCAGGTTTTACAAGTAACATGTGAATAAGTTGAGGTGATTGTCACCTTTGGCTGTACAAGTAACATGTGAATAAGTTGAGGTGATTGTCACCTTTGTTTTTACTAGTGACATATGGATAAGTTGAGGTGAGTGTTACCTTTGACATATGGATAAGTTGAGGTGATTGTTACCTTTGTTTTTACTAGTGACATATGGATAAGTTGAGGTGATTGTTACCTTTGGTTTTACTAGTGACATATGGATAAGTTGAGGTGATTGTCACCTTTGTTTTTACTAGTGACATATGGATAAGTTGAGGTGATTGTTACCTTTGGTTTTACTAGTGACATATGGATAAGTTGAGGTGATTGTTACCTTTGGTTTTACTAGTGACATATGGATAAGTTGAGATGATTGTTACCTTTGGTTTACTAGTGACATGTGGATAAGTTGAGATGATTGCCACCTTTGGTTTTACTAGTGACATATGGATAAGTTGAGTTGATTGTCACCTCTGGTGTAACTAGTGACATGTGGATAAGTTGAGTTGATTGCCACCTTTGGTTTTACTAGTGACATATGGATAAGTTGAGTTGATTGTCACCTCTGGTGTAACTAGTGACATGTGGATAAGTTGAGATGATTGCCACCTTAGTTTTAACTAGTGACATGTGGATAAGTTGAGGTGATTGTCATCTCAGGTTTAACTAGTGACATGTGGATAAGTTGAGGTGATTGTCACCTCTGGTGTAACTAGTGACATGTTGATAAGTTGAGATGATTGCCACCTTAGTTTTAACTAGTGACATGTGGATAAGTTGAGGTGATTGTCATCTCAGGTTTAACTAGTGACATGTGGATAAGTTGAGGTGATTGTCACCTCTGGTTTAACTAGTGACATGTGGATAAGTTGAGATGATTGTTACCTTTGGTTTACTAGTGACATATGGATAAGTTGAGGTGATTGTCACCTTTGGTTTTACTAGTGACATATGGATAAGTTGAGGTGATTGCCACCTCAAGTTTAACTAGTGACATGTGGATAAGTTGAGGTGATTGTTACCTTTGGTTTTACTAGTGACATATGGATAAGTTGAGGTAATTGCCACCTCAAGTTTAACTAGTGACATGTGGATAAGTTGAGGTGATTGTCACCTCTGGTTTTACTAGTGACATGTGGATAAGTTGAGGTGATTGTCATCTCAGGTTTAACTAGTGACATGTGGATAAGTTGAGGTGATTGCCACCTCAGTTTAACTAGTGACATATGGATAAGTTGAGGTGATTGTCACCTCTGGTTTTACTAGTGACATGTGGATAAGTTGAGGTGATTGCCACCTCAAGTTTAACTAGTGACATATGGATAAGTTGAGGTGATTGCCACCTCAAGTTTTACTAGTGACATGTTGATAAATTGAGGTGATTGTCACCTCTGGTTTTACTAGTGACATGTGGACAAGTTGAGGTGATTGCCACCTCAAGTTTTACTAGTGACATGTTGATAAATTGAGGTGATTGTCACCTCTGGTTTTACTAGTGACATGTGGATAAGTTGAGATGATTGCCACCTCAAGTTTAACTAGTGACATGTGGATAAGTTGAGGTGATTGCCACCTCAAGTTTAACTAGTGACATGTGGATAAGTTGAGGTGATTGCCACCTCAAGTTTAACTAGTTACACGTGGGTTAGTTAAGATTATTGTCACCTCTGGTTTTACTAGTGACATGTTGATAAATTGAGGTGATTGTCACCTATGGTTTTACTAGTGACATGTTAATAAATTGAGGTGATTGTCACCTATGGTTTTACTAGTGACATGTTGATAAGTTGAGATGATTTTACCTCATGTTTAACTAGGACATGTGGAGAAGTCGGGATGATTACCACCTCTGGTTTTACTAGGGACATTTTGATAAATTGAGTTGATTGTCACCTTTGGTTTTACTAGTGACATGTGAATAAGTTAAAATGCTTGTAACATCAGGTCCAAGTGCTTCCTTTGGTTTTATAAGTAGCATGTGGATAAGTTGAGATGATTGCTACCTTGTAGGCAAAGGTGTTGCTAGAGGCAGGTAGTTGGTCTTTTGAGGTATTTGTATGTAAAGGTTGACAGGTGCTTGGTCTGTATCGTTTTAAGTAACCTTATATCAGTGCAACAATATCCTAACAACCGTTAAACAGCAGACATACACAGGTTTATATATACAAAACACATGGTTGTATAATAACTGACATGGTCTTCATTACAGATAGTGTTTATATAGAGGTGTTGATATAGAAGTGTTGCCTTTTAAGTGCATCTTGGACTATGATTTATTTGATATGCATTAATTTATGATTTTTATATAAATCCTCCAATCAGATTTAGTTTATATATACAGTCAAACTGTCTAAAAGACTGCTTTGTAATTCTATTAAAAATAAATTGATTGAAACACAAACCTTTGATATCATTGTGAAGTTTTATCATTTTCTAATCTGCCGGTACTCGTAGAACAATAATAATAACACTGAGGAACTGAAAAGTTAAAAAAAAAAAATTTAATTCACTATTAATAGAATACAGTGATGAAACTTCATATTTTAACATCATTTGTTTAGTCAGATTTTGGTATTATACGAGGGAAAGGGGAAGACTTGTAAAGGAATAGACTTTGGGACTTCAAAAACTACTGTGGTGATAAGTCAGATGACAAACTTATAGATATGAGTCATTATACCTTAAGTATTACTGTATATAGATGGTCTGTAAGACAGGGTTGACTGTATATCTTGTCATTGATATTATATGTACAAGACATGAAGAATCTGTCCAAACTGGATCTATATGTACTTGATGACATTTTGATTACAAAGTAGTATTGTTTGGTAAAAAAACAATGTTATAGGCTTAATTGCCGAAATTTTGTAAGATGAGCGATAATTAAATATTTTTTAAGAAAGAAAAGAATGCTCTAGTATATCAGTATCAAAACATTGTAAGTTTTTTTTAATTTTTTTAAAAAAGAAACTTGTATGTACTAAATGTGTATATCAAATATAATAATGGACTGGAAGGTGTCCATTATGGACAGGTTCTTTCTGTACTTATACAGGATAGGCTGTTGTTGGTTTTTTACTGAATATGTACATATGATATAAGTGTGGCTTTTACAGATTCTTTATATGATGTTAAGTGTGGATATATATTCTACATACAGTGAAACCTCTCTAAAGTGGACACACTCTAAGATAAACATCTGTTTATATAATAGACACCTGTACTATGGAGATGTAGTTGTAGATTTAGTATGTGGGGGATGTATGTGTCTTCAGACTGATATTCTGTCAGAAGGGTGTCTGGTAGATTTAGTATGTGGGGGATGTATGTGTCTTCAGACTGATATTCTGTCAGAAGGGTGTCTGGTTTAGAGACGTTTCTCTGTACCTTATACCTCATGTATAATTATGTTAGAGAAGTTGTGTTAGTAGATGATGTTTCTGGTGCACCTTGATTTTAAAATAAATACAGGCAAATTTGACTATTCATAAAAAAATCAGTACAATGTTTTTTCAACAAATTTAAATGGCATCTCAGAAAGAATTTTAAATCTGATCCGAATTGGTAGATGTACAGTATCGACTTGAATATAATATAACTGATCAATAGAAATTAAAATTCAAGAAAAACATCATTTGGAATTTTTTTTATTTTTTAATTAGAATTCAGAATAATGTGTGTTACTGTTTTCTTCACATAAATTTTGTTGAACATACAGCAACTGTTTTTTTTTAAATCTAAAATTTCTGAAAAATTTATATTTTTTTTGAAGAAAACATTTCATCTTTTTGTCAATTGTATACTTAGAATTGACATTGTTTCAGGTTTTTTTTTTTTTTTTTGTATCCATTTCTTCTTGCAGAATTATATACATATTTGAATATGATATGATTACAAAATGATTCCTATATTCTACCAAGATATTCTATATCATTGGTCTTGTTATATTATAGTGTATATATATATATATATATATATTTACCATTGTTTTCTATTATTTTATAGCTGAGCTGAAGGCTTGGACTTTGGTAGTCATGGGAACACAGTCTCATCCACAGAGCCAAAATGTAACACAACCCACCATTGTAGAACCACCATTTAAATGTGCTGGAGTCACATCTAATGGAGTATGCACAGGTATGTCGTCGTTACAACCTTACTTATCACTAAATACATTACTACAACCTAGTGTCCATCATTATACCCCTAGTGGAAGTTAAGAGAAGTTTATCAAATTTAAGTTCATAGGTAAAGGGTCATGACCCAGTGACAAAACCTATGTGAGGGATATGTCAGCTTCACTGTCATTTCTAGTTTATATAGTAAAGGCAAGGCAATAAAAGATACAGAACCCACAAGACTTGGACTCTGTGTCTTTTTTATGAGCAAAGTAATGTTTGAGCATTATAACAAGGTTTTACTACTGGTACAATTTATTATCCAACCTGTTTCTACAAAAGCAACCATTTTTTTCGGGCATGGACTCTGTGTCTTTTATGAGCAAAGTAATGTTTGAGCATTATAACAAGGTTTTACTACTGGTACAATTTATTATCCAACCTGTTTCTACAAAAGCAACCAGTTTTTTCGGGCATGCCTGAGGAGTGTGTAACATGATCAAATCAGTTCATACTTTTTGGTTAAAAATTAAGATAACCTATAACTTCAAAAATTAAATGAGATAGGACAGGGAAACATCTTGATCTTTTAGATATTGTAAAACATACAGCAGACCTTTACTGTAGAAAGGAAGTATTGATGCTTAAACTGTGATATTTGATGGTTCATTAAAATGAAAAATACATGTTGGTTTTATTTGAGTGTTTGTTTTCTTTGTTTTTACAGAATGTCGACCAGGATTCTATACACACAATCAAGGTTGTGTAAAGACCTGTCCAGATTATTACTACGGCACAATGGAAACGACTCATACAGGAAGACATATACGTAACCAGTCCACCACCAATGCACCAAAGACTCATAGACATGGTGTATGCTTGCCTTGTAACGTAGCTTGTAAAACATGTAAAGGGCCTTATACTGAAGATTGTTTTCAGTGTAATCGTGGATATGAAGTTCGTGATGGCTACTGCCGTAAAAAGCTCATCATGAATTTTCTGGATCCCGATATGCTTAGCTTCTTCGTCTGGGTCATTATACTATGCACATGTGCTATCTTGCTATTTGGAGTGGTATTTATTGTACTGCAAGCACGTGATCATAAGATTCTGTGCTGGAAAGAAAAACGTCATTATGACGAAGCAAAGGGGAATTATAAAGATGTGTCGACAGAGGATCATAATAGCGATAGTGATCATCAGTATGTAGAGGTACTACAGAATAGACATTTTGATATGAGATATAGTGCAAATCATAGTCACCAGCACCATCACCCTACCCACCTACCACATCCACACACTCTGCCCCACCACCACAGTAGTAGACACTAGCAGAGATGATAACGTAGAGAATATATTCCTTGTTGTCGTATATATCCTCAAAAATGACTTTTATGTAGATGGTGCGTAGTTAAAACATGTTGCCAAATTATGATCGTATTTATGGTGTAAATGATGTTTTTTGTTTTTGTTTACTTTTTATCTGTTATTTGAATTGTACTTATTAAATGTTACAACAATCAATAAAGCGCCAGTATACCTCGACTTTCTGTAGAATTTATTAATCTGTATTTTATTTATTAAGAAAAATTTACCTGGACTGCAAATGTTACATTTTCAAGTTTTTATTTAGAAGAATTGTAAAGTCACTATTTTACGTGATTTAGTGTGCTTGAGAACATATTCATAAAACAATAATAATAATAATTAAATAGGAAAATTAGAAAACAAACCGGAATTTAATAAAGGAAGATGACAAGATTTTTAAAGGGAAATGATATATTCTCTTTTTGGAATATGAATATGATGTGTTGACCGAGTCAAGTTTTCAAGTCATAGTTTTGACTTGAAAGTCTAGAATGGAAATAAGGGAGTTTACCCCGAGGACCACAATGTACCTTGGGGTATAAGGTAAACTTTGAGTAAAATGAAGTTGTCTGTCTGTTCAGGTCATAATTATTTTGAAATCTTTTGATATTCAAATTTCAAAACAAAAATTTTATCTAGATACTCGACAACTTGCCAGATTTTGTCAAATATCTTTTAGTAATAGAAGATTAATAACGGACATTTTGGTTCTCGTTAAACTGTAAATTTGTGCTGTGTAAATTTTTCATTTGACATGGATTTTTGTGAAAGTTTAGATATGCAAAAGTTTTATGTATATGGTGTGTAAGAGAATGTATGTGGGTTTTTTTTTCAGAACTGTCAAGTGTTTCAGTGTGTATGTAATCTATATAGTACATTTGCTCAATAATTGTGTTATTATAATAATAAGTTGTATAATTTCTCTGGGAACAATGTACATGTAGATTATTGTGATTAATTTACATGTAAATGTGTCTGTAAATTGTCATTATATATATAAGTATATAAATACTGTAAACATGGTTATTTTCGCATGGTGGAAATTTTCACTATTTTGCAAATTGGAAAAAAATTACAAAAATTTCTCCCCCTCGCTAATTAAGATTAAGACGTTTTTATCAACACAAGAATGGGTGAAGGAAATTGCAAAAAATAACCCAGAAATACTGAAGTACGATTTTCTCGAAAATTTCCACTTGCAAAACAATCCCCGTTTACAGTATATAGCAAGCTGGTTAATAAACAAATACTATATTATGAGGCCTTTAAGTAATTTAATGACCTAAACATTTACTCTGTATTTATTACTATGCCTTGTTTCTGGAAGGGCTGTACATTTTTTTCTCTATGTATAGGTATATATTGCCTTGTGTGTGTGTATCTGTAAGAAGTGTACATAAATATTCTCCTGTGTTAGTTATGTCTTCTATCCTCAAGGTTTGTAAATTTACTCTGTATACACAAAACTATATACTCTATGTATATGGCATATGCCTAGAGTTGTTTAAGGTCTGTCTGTGTATTTTTTCCTGTGTAAACAATGCCTTGTTTTTCCCAGAAGGCTTGTAAATTCTTTCTGCATATTTTTTTAGTATATTCAAGTTTGTAAATTTTTTTCATTTGTAAGATACTTTTATATGCCTTATATTAATCTTGAAAGGCTCCGTAAATTATTCTTTTTTGTTACGATGTAATTGTGGATGCTGTAAATTTTCATTCTCTCCCTTTCTCTGATATACCAGTACATATGATTTAAGAACCAAAGTGTTAGTGTACCTTGTCATGTGAAAAGGCTGTAGCAAAATGTAAACAAAAAAACCTGATTTAAAATTAACACTCTGATACAAAGTGTGTGTATTGACACTCAATGTAACTGGTTTTGATGAAAGTTTTTTTTTTACTTTGAACTTCCTACAACTAACACAAAATTATAAGAAAGTGAATTGTAATATATACTGATAGCAAAATTTAAGTGTTTGTGGTAAAATTATTTCTAGTCAATGAAGACTATTAAATCTAAGTATGCATTACAAAATGTTATTCAAAAGTTATACACCATACACTGGTATATTATATATATATATTGATATGAATCTGTTATTACTCCTAAAAATGGCTTAAATGAAATATTCAGGGAAATATAAAGTCAGATTTATCTGGTTGTCACAAATAAAACTAGGTGTCATCTGATACCAAGGTTAGATCTTAATAGAATTAGTCCCGCCATTTTCAAGGCAAATGTATACAATAATATGTACTATACATTATTTCTACCATAGTTAACATTGAATCAACGACTTGGTTCTACTTTGTCAAACTATGTCGGTTTTAGAATGGTTTAACTAATGAATAGATTTCATTATTTAGGTCATTACATTTAGTGCAAGTCAAAGTTTTGGTCTCAATCACACAGTTAATCTTAATGTTTTATCCACCGAAATAATAGTACGTTTTAAACTTTCAAAAATATTGCGAGTATTTTAAAAGGTACACACACATTGCACAGGGTATTCAAGGTATCCATTTTTGAGCCATCAAAGTTTGACTCTACATTTTACGCAATTGTTCATTTAAGTTTTACTTAATTTATTAGTTAAATAATTATCTTTATTTAATAATTATTTTTGTTAATTATGCTTTATTTAAAGTTCTTTTTCTGTTATTAATGTTAGCATTGCTTTACTTTTAGGGTAAAAATACCTGCTAAAAATCAGAAACAAATGTCCCATTCAACCTATCCAAATAATGCCTGTGTGTGAACTGCATTAGCGATTTTTACCTCATTTTGACCATCCGATTACGGTATACACAGCCCTAATGAGACCATATTCCATGATTTAATGCCCCTTTGCCCTAGAATTGAGAATTTTAAATGTGAAATTTAATGAATGATGTATAAATTGTTGTGATATTATCCACAGGAAAACTTTATATACCGGTAACCCGTGAATATCAACAATGACCATCTTACTGATATTGTTATACTGGATACGCACATGTCTACTTTATCTAGGAATAATATCACAACAATTTATTAAACATTGTCAATTTCAAATTTAAAAATAAGCTTTGAGGATTCATTTCAAATATTATTACTGGTTTTGGTAGTTTTTAGCTCACCTGAGCTGAAAGCTCAGATGAGCTATTGCTATCCATCTTCGTCCGTCGTGCGTCGTGCGTCGTCTGTCGTGCGTAAACTTTTTACATTTTAATCTTCTCCTCCAAAACCACTGGGCCAAATTTAATGAAACTTGATAACCATCATGCCTGGGTGAAGCCCTCTCAGATTTGCACAAATGAAGGAGTTATGTCCCCTTGGGGCCCCATAAGGGGGGAAATAGTGAAAAACTTTAAAAATCTTCTCCTCTGAATCTACAAGACATATACCTTATTTATTTCATATATAACATCCTTAGGTCATCTAGTTTCAGATTTGCACAAATGGTAGCCATGGGGCTCAAAATGGGGAAATGGTAAGGTGCTGAGTGGGGAAATTGCTAAAAATTATGTATTTGTCAATATATCTTGAAAACTATTAACTTTTTGTATAGGCATGTATATTAGAATATTTTAGGTATTATCCTAACGATCATTTTGATATATGAATGAAGGTCATAGGTTCAAAGGTCAAGGTCACAGATGTGAATGAATACCTGAATGGTTATTTATCTTGAAAACTGTTAACTTTTTGGATATGCATGTATATTAGAATATTTTAGGTATTATCCTAACGATCATTTGATATATGAATGAAGGTCATAGGTTCAAAGGTCAAGGTCACAGATGTGAATGAATACCTGAATGGTTATTTATCTTGAAAACTGTTAACTTTTTGGATATGCATGTATATTAGAATATTTTAGGTATTATCCTAACGATCATTTTGATATATGAATGAAGGTCATAGGTTCAAAGGTCAAGGTCACAGATGTGAATGAATACCTGAATGGTTATTTATCTTGAAAACTGTTAACTTTTTGGATATGCATGTATATTAGAATATTGTAGGTATTAGCCTAACAACCATTTTGATATATGAATGAAGGTTATGGGTTCAAAGGTCAAGGTCACAGATGTGAACAAGATCTGAAATGATTATTTATCTCAAAAACTATGAACTTTTTGTATAGGCATGTATATTAGACTATTTAGGTATTATCCTAATGATCATTTTGATATATGAATGAAGCTCATGGGTTTAAAGGTCAAGGTCACAGATGCGAATGAATACCTAAATGGTTAATTATCTTAAAAACTATTAACTTTTTGTATAGGCATGTATATTAGAATATTGTTAGTACGGGCACAGTGGTCATTTTGATAGATGAATGAAGAGCATGGGTTCAAATGTCAAGATCACAGATACAAACAAGTACTGAGATGATTATTTATCTCAAAAACTATAAACTTTTTGTATAGGGATGTATATTAGAATATTGGCCGAATTATCATTTTGATATTTGAATGAAGCTCATGGGTTCAAAGGTCACAGGTGAGCGTTAAGGCCCATGGGCCTCTTGTTCATATTTAAAATACCATATTCTAGTACAAAGGAGCATTAAATCCCAGAATATGGTCTTGTTAGAGCTGTGTTTAGCATAATACTCTATTGGGTGGTCAAAATCGTGTCAAAATCAACATTGGGCTTCATATGACTCTTAAGTTAAAGGATTGTGTTTTATAAGAAAATGTTTCAGAGCAGACATAGTAATGCAACCATGTATTTAAATAAAACAAAAATTAAAAATGTGTTTACCAAAGAGAGAACTTTTACAATACTGTAATATTGGTCAAAAATGAATGAAATTTTTAAAAATTGAATTGCCTTGATTTAAATGTCAAATAACTCTGATACACCTTACTTATTATTGCCTAATTAATTTTTGCAGTAACTTATAATTACATATGGATATTATTTGCTTTTGATTCTTTGTACCCTTACATGTTCTCAAAAATAAAATAACAAAATAAATAAAAATTAAGAAAAAAAAAAAGAAAAAAAAAACAACCTCAGAACCTTACCTGCCCCCCCAAAAAACAACAACCTTGGAACCTTACCCTAGCCAGGTTTTTGGCTAACATATGAGAATCCATGTTAAATCCAGGTTTCAGAAAATATATAATTTAACCTACCTGAGATATATCCGGATTACTCCAGAGTTACAACTTACATAATTTTCCCAATGACTTACATGGAGTTAAAGGTAAAAAAAGAATGACTTAAAAATTATTTGGCAATTGAGATTATTCAAATGAAATGATAGTATTGTCTTTTTCATACTAATTCACATTTGTAAGGGAAATCTTTTGGAAATATATTAGAATGATATTAATAAACAAATTAATCAAGGGCAGATAATATCACTATTTGTATATACAGAATAGTTGTGTTGTATATATTTCTCTGATTAGTTATGTTACAACATTTTACTGTTAATGAAATCCATGATCAAATGAACAGTATTTTGATTTTATTCGGGGTTTTTCTTGTTTGTTTATTTTTTTCATCATTAATTTATATTCAGTAATTACTATTGATGTATTTTTCATGATTACATTTGACTTTATTTGTTTATTATTATAATATTGTGTTGTTATGTTTTCAACTTTTTGTATGTATTGACATTTAATTCCATGTTTTATATGGAGTATTTATAAATTCATACTTGTTTGACATATTTTGTTCATACACAAAACATATTTGTATCTTTAGTACAGTTGATTAGTAGTTGTAAAACCAGAACTAACTAACATCCACTGTATGCAATAACAATACAAACCTGTACAAAGTATGTCACTAAGCTAATGATTAGTGCCAATTTGGCAGCTCATTTCAGTACTAGGTTAGCTACTAGTATATCTTAGCAGCTGTTCTCTCAGTAGATTTCCTGCCTTTAGCTATCAGTATTGTAGCTGAGCTTTGACTCAGCTGTTATCTTTCTCTCAGTAGATTTCCTGCCTTTAGCTATCAGTATCTCTGCCACTCAGTAGCTGACTGTTTGGCTCCTTTTCCTTAGCTTGTACTGTATAAATCACTCCAACAGTGAGTTACCAATCCCTGAGATAGATAGTAACCATACAACAATGATTTACATTGTGCAGAAGATTTTAATAATTTTCTAGACCCAAGTATTTAAAGCTAATTTAAACTGTTGACCAGTCAAAACTTGTTTCTTGTTTACTAAAATATGAAATATTTATTGAGTATTTGTTGATAAGACTGAAAGTGAATAGAATTTCACGAAAATAACGCACATTGTCTTTTAAAACTATTGACTGAATTTTGTATTTGATTAAACTAATGATGCATTTATCAGTTGTGACCTGTTGTCAGTTATTGAATTTGCTATTTTACTTTTCTTTAACATACAAAACTATATCTGTACTATATCTGTACTAAATGACCAGTTTTACAGACAAGTACTGTATAGTTGCTCTGCAGGGATAAAATTTTGCTGTTCAGGCACTGAGTCTTATTCACAGGTATATAATTTTGCGGTGCAGTTGCCAATATACACATTTTTCTGTACAGATTATCGAAGTCTTAAGTTTAATGAATACTACATGAAAATATTCACTTGGTATTTAATTTCATGCTATAAAGTCCAACCCCGAATATAGCAAAATTAAATCCCCGGTGAATAAAAGCAACTATACTGTACAGAATCTTATTTTGTTCCCAATACAAACACATATGTAAACTTACGTTATGAAGTAGGGCTGTCCAGTATCTAGTCATTTCATACCCTAAAACCTTACACATATAATCATGAGGACAATCATGTTTTATTCCTTGTAATACTGTCATCAAAGTGCTATGTATAATTATATAGTGTTTGTATTTTACACCGAACAGTCCGTAAACACACTTTGCACAATCACAGAAAAGTGAACTAAACCAACAGGAATATATCACCCTAGAATACAAGTAGAGTTTGTGTTATGAACAAGATGGATACAAAACATTCAGAATCTGTGGATTAATAGTTTGGGTTTACATGGTCTTACGTCATAACTACAACATTATGATTTTGATTATAAATTGTGGATGAAGGCATTCCACCATTTCTATACAAAGCCTTTTCATTAATGAATTGGACAACTTGATATTCATAACAGGAATTTACTATAAATCAAAACTTTTAAAAATTATACATTTGTGATAAGATTTTTGTCATCAATGACTTATATAATTAAAACACTTTTTGCATTAAGTTTGTAAAAGTCTGTAAAAACACTAATGGCTAATATGTCTGAGGGTACATGAATCCTCTATGGATATTACATCAGTCCACCTCAGCATTTCTGTGGTCTCTGTGGCTGAGTGGTCTAAGTGCAGGCTTATGTACCCACAGTACTTCTCACTGCCTAGGCTCGAAACCCCGCTCAATCAGATCCTAATCTGAGAAAGTTTGTCAGTTCCCTTGCTAAAAATCAGATGATTTTCTCCAAGCACTCTTCACCATCCCTGAACTGACAGTCTTGATAAAAGAGAACGAATCTTCACTAGGACATAAAACACCATTACTTCTGTCCAGATATCTGTCCTTACTTGATAGGCATGATGACCCAAATGAAGGAGTCCATGGATTCTACAAGTTATATAGAGTCATACAATCATTTATCATTATTTATTATTATTCTTTTAGTTATTATTATTTTCATTAAAGCTTTATAATTGACATTATTATTCTATATATATATTGATACTATATCTCAGGTCAGATACACAAAGTAATCAATACAATCAGACAGACAGACACTTTATATTTAAATTTTTTACTTTATATTAGTGCAGTCTTAATGTTTTCATTTCTCTGATATTTTACTCTATTTGCCATTTAGGAACAATGCTCAGTATTTATGATTCATAACTGAATATTTGCAAACCAAAAGTCTAAAAATACCTCCAAATTTTTGCCACTTTACTTATAGCTGGTGGCATCTCAATATAAGTGAAATATTCTTGATTGGGACATAAAAGACCCATTCAATCAATCAAACCAAAGTCTAAAATAGTTATGCCATCTCTTACATTTACAAAGAAAACCCAATCTGTCTATTTTGAAAGACTGAAGAATGTTGTTATGTATTTCTAAAATTTCAGAGACAGTAAAATTTGGAGTAGTTGTATTTAAAGTTTCAAAATGCAATACACTTCTGACTCGAGAGTCTTGTCTGTACAATAAGATGTATATATAGTGTTAATATCAGCAATAAATGGTGTCTCATTATAACTTATGATATAAATAACTATGATGTAATAAGTCGTCAGTATTTTTAATTTGCCATTAATTAATGAAATCTACTTAATTTAAAGTTGTTAAAATATCATTTTACGGTATTTAGTGTTTTTGAATTGTATACAAACAAATTAAATAAAAATAAAAAAATAATGATTTACTGCTGAATATATTGTGAATGAAATAAGGAATAGTTTTAGGTGCTGAGGCAAGCTAGCATGTCATCAGAGATTAGGCTCATATACAAACAGTCACCTGTACATCACTCTATTTTCAAAATATTGTACCAGTTTGTTAACTACCGTATTTCAAAATATTGATTTTGGAAAATTAGAAGGTAAATTTTGATTTAGAATTTTTGAAGATCACAAGGACTTGTAAGTTTGAAAAGTAAGGAAATTTACTACTTAAAATATTTTTGGTTTTAAAATATATGAATTAAAATTCCAATTCACAGATGAAAAATGTCAATTTGATATATGCATTTTATTTCATGTATTGTGGTTTACTATTAGCATTTATAAAAACATTTATAAAATGAATATCTAGTACACTAAAAAATATCTAATTTCAACACATAAGTTCCATTTTTTAAAAGTGTCTACCTGGAAAGATACAAGACAAAAATCCTATTATTTTGGATGGAAAGAAGTGAAAGTTGTCAGTTCTTCAATTTAAAATAAATAATTATTTTTCTGAACAAAACGCCCAAAAAGATATTTTTGGAAGAGGTTTGAAGTTTTTTTAAAAGGTAATTATTTTGACTATAACGTGATTTACAGTTCAATATAGGATTGGGCTGATATTATAGGTCCATTGTTAACATGTTATATGCACTGTGTGTATAAATATAACAGATATTTATTGCTAGATTAAGATAGAGTACCTAAAATCAATTTCATTGTTGATTTGCATGGGGAGACAACTCTGAATGGAATATTTAAATGTTAAAGTGACACCTGGTGTTTGTCAGAATCATTGAATGTATAATAAAACATTTTGTAGAACACATTTGTTTCTGAAGTCATTTATATCTTAAGATGGTATTTTTATGCATTTAATCCAAGCAAAAGAAAAAAATGATTAAAACTATTAATGCAATTTCATAACAAGCATGGTAATCCATGTCCGATTCACAATCACGAAGCAAAGTAAAAACTTTGAAACTGACAAGTTCGGTTAAACTTCCACCAGGGAAGTGAGGCCGGGTGATTCAGAATTGTAGGCACCTCCTTCCTGTCTAGCTAGCTACACCTGCCGCATGTGTAATCAAAATTGAGTTTAATTAATTAAAGGAACATGGAATAAAGAAAAAATGCCACCAACGTGGCTTAAACTCTTCACATTGATATTTGACAATATAAACCTAATTGTACTATCCATCAAGTCTAAATACAGATGGCTTAAATAATTCTACTCCAGATGTAGTCCTGTATTAACACTAGAAGGAGTATTTGTTGCTGTAATAGAAAATCTTGATTGGAAATGATTTGAGGCATTTTTGTCTTCTGACCAATCTTTCACCTTGTACCTTTAAAACTGAAGACCAGGTGTCATGGTACAAACAGTCTTGTTAAGTATGTATGAAAAGGTCGTTGCAAAGGTATAACAGCAATGTGTTGACACCATAAAAATAATTAACATATTTACTTCTGACTTGGAGATTGAACTTGATTGAATACCACAATTATTTAAGTAGAGTGTTTGTGCTCAATTTAGTCATAATCATGGGGTTTAAGATTCAGTCAGATACTTGGGCATTTTAAAGTGAGTATCGCATGCTCCTTCAAATATGTCCTAAATACAGATGGCCCACATGGTAGTAGAGAGTATTGGGTAAATTGTTATAGAATATGTTTTTATCCCCCACCTTTTAGAGAAAGAATGGATATTAAATTCTAGTTTCCATCCATTTGAAATTCTTGTCTGCACAAATTCTCCAAAACTATGAATCACTATCGTCAACCCAAGTTGGTTTGCTCATTTTCCTGGGGATACTGCCTTTTGAACACAAGTGCAAATCACCAAAAATAGCCTGCTGACGGGAGATCCTTATTGGCTGAATTTCCTTGTTCAATTAAAAATTATACCAGCTTTGTTATCTTCATAGTAAAAAAGCTACAGAAATATCAATGTCTATGATGATTTATTATCCTAGATATATTTGATGTCCCATAGTTTCATGTTCCTGTCATTCTTGATTTTGATTACACATGTGTTGGGTGTAGCTTTAGCTACATAGTGGGTGCTTACCCTTCCAGAACACCCTTGCATTCACAAATATAAGTTCACATGTTTAATTTGTCAGTTTCAAAGTGTTATTTTTCCTTTTGGGATTATGATTTAAACATGGACCGGTATGTTTGTGTCTGAATTTAAGATTTGGTCCACTGATTGTTTATAAGTTCTTAGATTTATGCCCTAAATGATTGTTCATCTCGAGTCTTGTATCTCAGGTGTACCATTTGTATTAATGGTGGTTCAAGACATTATACCTGCGCTGTTCAAAATTGCAGTAGTGGATTAGAACAATGCTGTTTACTGCCTAGTCAACACTTCTATTTAGAAGGGTATGAATATCATAGAGGAAACTGGAGTGTCTGAAGAAAACCACTGACCATCTGCAAGTAAACTGATAAATTTATCTCACTTGGGTCTTCCCGAGATGGTATTGGACCCTAGCAGACAGCACTTATAATAAGAAGGTCAGTTCTGGGATGGTGGTATTGGACCCTAGCAGACAGCACTTATCATAAGAAGGTCAGTTCTGGGATGGTGGTATTGGACCCTAGCAGACAGCACTTATCATAAGAAGGTCAGTTCTGGGATGGTGGTATTGGACCCTAGCAGACAGCACTTATCATAAGAAGGTCAGTTCTGGGATGGTGGTATTGGACCCTAGCAGACAGCACTTATCATAAGAAGGTCAGTTCTGGGATGGTGGTATTGGACCCTAGCAGACAGCACTTATCATAAGAAGGTCAGTTCTGGGATGGTGGTATTGGACCCTAGCAGACAGCACTTATAATAAGAAGGTCAGTTCTGGGATGGTGGTATTGGACCCTAGCAGACAGCACTTATAATAAGAAGGTCAGTTCTGGGATGGTGGTATTGGACCCTAGCAGACAGCACTTATAATAAGAAGGTCAGTTCTGGGATGGTGGTATTGGACCCTAGCAGACAGCACTTATAATAAGAAGGTCAGTTCTGGGATGGTGGTATTGGACCCTAGCAGACAGCACTTATAATAAGAAGGTCAGTTCTGGGATGGTGGTATTGGACCCTAGCAGACAGCACTTATCATAAGAAGGTCAGTTCTGGGATGGTGGTATTGGACCCTAGCAGACAGCACTTATAATAAGAAGGTCAGTTCTGGGATGGTGGAGGAGACTGGAGTGCCCAGAGAAAACCACTGAACTTTGTCAAGTCAACTTACAAATGTTTACAAAGATATGCTGGAGAGGAATTAATATGTAGGCGTTATGTCATGTGTGTGTGTGTGTGTGTGTGTGTGTGTGTGTGTGTGTGTGATCATCTATTACATGAATGTCTTTGATTAGAATTTTGTTTGAGACCAAATATGTCACACATTAAAAAGTGCAACTACTTTTGATTCCACGATATTATATTATTTTTTACAACAAAATCATATTTAAAATCAACAAAGTAGCACACAAAAACAGGTGTATAATAAAACTCTGAATATAAGACACAAATAGCACCCTGAATATAAAATATTAAAATATTTGATTATCAAGAATGTGGAATAATGTAAAAAAACAGAATATTTAGGTCAAACAAAAAATCTGTGTTTCTGGTTTCTCAACTGAACACATTTAATATAGCCAACTTATAAGTTTTTCTATCAAAATTTAGATTTTTACAGCTTTACCTAATTTTCTAAAATAAAATGTGCAAGAACAATGAAGAAAGTATTATTCTGTATATGTTCTTGTATTTTAATATTTTCAATTGGCAAATCTTTAGCATTGCCTATGACAAAAAACAAAAAAAAAAAAAAAAAAACAAAACACCCACCCACCGCTGCTTGTTTTAGAGCGATACATGTACATATATTTGTTTGACCTTAAAATTATCTGTGTAAAACACCATAATAAACAGATGGAATGTGTAGTTACGAGTTCTTCTTGACTGAAGTTAATATCCATGGTCACAACAAGCATAGTTAGTTAATATCCATTGAAATACATGTAATTAAAATATTGAAAATTTGTAGCAAAAGTAAAAGTAAATATTGAAATGATTGTAAATCTTACTACTTTAACAGTTCATAACTTGATAAACCATTGAAAACATTAATCCTTAAGACAAATCTTAAATCTGGCAGTGATAAGCTATATGGATATTTTAAATAAAACTAGAATTAACTCCATTGGTCGTTTTAAACCCGTCACAATTTGGTCCTAATAAATGTTCTTGGTACTAATATCAAATATGACAGTGCATACATTTCTTTCTTAAATAATGCCAATGATAATTTTAAGATCAAAATTTGATCTTATACACTGAGATATCATGGCCAGTTTTCACACTGTTTCACAGTTGAGACATCCACCACAAACTCAATTTGAGGAAGGTATATATGAATCACCATGTCTGTCCATAGTCCGACTAATCAGCCCACTAAAGCCCCATTTTAATTTTTTGACTTTTTGGAGGTTTGTGGTCCGACAGCTTCCATTATTGAATTCTTGAAATTTCTGGCGAAAACGGCAGAAACGAAAACACGCGTCGATAATTTCCAGTATTTCCTTACCTCGCTCTTGCTGACAACATGGAACACTTCCTAAAACATTTTTCTACCGATCCATGCTTAATTTTTAATTAAAATCCATCGATATCGGTAGAAATACAAGGTGTTCTGATGTCTCTTCAGCGCTCTGTCACTTTCACTCCGTGAAGACATTACTAATCTGTATGACCAATCAGATCGCGCGTTGCATTTGGATGGAAACTCGCAGTTCTATCTTTAGAAAGCACATGGTGATGTTTATTATCAGTCGGACTACGAGTTGGTGAAATAAGTTGGGACGAGTTGACTATAAATCCATGACACAGAAAGGGTTTAATTCAGGTAACAATACATCACAAAGCAATTTCCTTTAGTTAAAATAAGCTTAACATTTATACTTACACATTGACTACCTGTTAATGCTATATGTCATTTTACAACATTTACGGTATTATAATTTAATTTGTATAATTACAAGCATTTTGATTGAATAATGCCTGCATATCTCTTTTGAATAATATTGCATAATCAAACTTTGTCACATGACCAGTTTGCAGTTGTCGGAACTACTTTTTGTATTATTTGCAACATTGTATATACTTTTTAACAACATCAAACATCTACAAATATAGTGCATAATGTGAGGGCACCTAGGGGTATTTTTACCCCGGATTTACCTAAAGTGTTACTTAATATACAAACAGTTTAATTGCCAATGAATAGAAATTGACAACATAATTGCTTTTTCCATAGGCAGTGTTGTTATAAGTTAATCCTCTTATTTATGAATTTAATAGACAGATGAATTGTTAGTCAGAGAGTCAATTGATCAGTTGAATTATCAGTTAAATTATAAACTTGTTTGCTAAATTATTTTTGAAAGTACATCTCGGATTGTGATTTTGATTTTCCACTGATGCTGCATACTGGTCTGCAAATACACATGCACTGAATTAATAAGAGGGGGGAGAATGGGTATGTGTGTTTTTTCTTATTGGGAATGATTAGTAGAATCATTTGAATATTCAGGTCCTGCAATCATCACCACTCCTGGGGCCTATTAAAACTCTATTAAAAAAATTGGTTAAAAATTTTGATGTTCATATATTTGGAACATGGAAATGTTATCATAAAGCAACAGAAAGTACTATAAGCTGTTGGACACCATTTTTTACTTTATTTAAAGTGGTGGATCTGGATGTTTTCAGATACATTTAATTTCAGATAAAACTTTATTTTGAGTTTTAATCTGGGGTCATTTGTTTGAAGCCTGATTAATTTTGGTCACATTATTTAGTGGTTCAATTTATGAATACATATACATGTATAGCAAATCACTAACGACAAATCAATGTCATTATTTATTTGATGACAATACCACCTGAATAAATATATGTGATGAAATTATTTGTGCATTAAAGTGTAATCCAAACAGTGAAAAATCTCTATCGTGTTTATAAAAAAAGCTCTCCATAAAATGAATTTTGCTGATTTTTCAAAAAATAAAAGAACTACATGTAATAACTAATAATAATAAGTAACTAATAAGTACATTTTGTACTGTACACCTAGATAGAATTCTTAAATGTTTCCCCATCAATCTTGACCGACAATTTTAGTTTGCTTTATGTTCTCTTTACTTACTACATTTTGTACATCACAATGTTTATTTATCACATTATAAGTGTGATACTCAAAAATTGGAAGTTGCCTAACATGAATAATTTGTAAATTTTAATAATAAAAATATAATACAACAATAAATAAAACAATGAACACCAGGGTGCATAAGTCGAGTTGCAAGTTCATATTCTACGTGATGTGCGATTCACATACCAAATATCAATTTAATATCTGTGAGCGTTTTGAAAAAAAAAACCTCTGGAAAACTGCTATTTTTAAGCAGCCGGCATTATGAAAAACTTTTGTAAAACTAAACTAGTACTGAAGGAGTAATATATGCAAGTTAGTATTTTTCTGTGAAATAAAACATCTTATTAATTCAGTGCATGTGTATTTGCAGACCAGTATGCAGCATCAGTGGAAAATCAAAATCACAAATCTGAGATGTAGTTTCAAAAATAATTTAGCAAACAAGTTTATAATTTAACTGATAATTCAACTGATTAATTGACTCTCTGACTAACAATTCATCTGTCTATTTAATTCATAAATAAGAGGATTAACTTATAACAACACTACCTAAGGAAGAAGCAATTATGTTGTCAATTTCTATTCATTGGCAATTCAATTGCTTGTATATTAAGTAACCCTTTGGGTAAATCTGGGGTAATGGGTAAATAGTTAATTGAATCATTTCAGAATAAAAATCAGTTGATAAAAAAACTGTTTTTACCCCAGATTTACCCAAAGGGTTACTTAATATACAAGCAATTGAATTGCCAATGAATAGAAATTGACAACATAATTGCTTCTTCCTTAGGTAGTTTTGTTATAAGTTAATCCTCTTATTTATGAATTCAATGGATTGATGAATTGTTAGTCAGAGAGTTAATTGACCAGTTGAATTATCAGTTAAATTATAAACTTGTTTGCTAAATTATTTTTGAAACTTCATCTCAGATTTGTGATTTTGATTTTCCACTGATGCTGCATACTGGTCTGCAAATACACATGCACTGAATTAATAAGATGTTTTATTTCACAGAAAAATACTAACTTGCATATATTACACCTTCAGTACTAGTTTAGTTTTACAAAAGTTTTTCATAATGCCGGCTGCTTAAAAATAGCAGTTTTCCAGAGGTTTTTTTTTTCAAAACGCTCACAGATATTAAATTGATATTTAGTATGTGAATCTCACATCATGTAGAATATGAACTTGCAACTCAACTTGTGCACCCTGGTGTTCATTGGTTTTTTTTATTGTTGTATTATATTTTTATTATTATTACAAATTATTCACGTTGGGCAACTTCCAATTTTTTAGTATCACAAATAAACATTGTGATGTACAAAATGTAGTAAGTAAAGAGAACATAAAGCAAACTAAAATTGTCGGTCAAGATTGATGGGGAAACATTTAAGAATTCTATCTAGGTGTACAGTACAAAATGTACTTATTAGTTACTTATTATTATTAGTTATTACATGTAGTTCTTTTATTTTTTGAAAAATCAGCAAAATTCATTTTATGGAGAGCTTTTTTTATAAACACGATAGAGATTTTTCACTGTTTGGATTACACTTTAATGCACAAATAATTTCATCACATATATTTATTCAGGTGGTATTGTCATCAAATAAATAATGACATTGATTTGTCGTTAGTGATTTGCTATACATGTATCTGTATTCATAAATTGAACCACTAAATAATGTGACCAAAATTAATCAGGCTTCAAACAACTGACCCCAGATTAAAACTCAAAATAAAGTTGTATCTGAAATTAAATGTATCTGAAAACAACCAGATCCACCACTTTAAATAAAGTAAAAAATGGTGTCCAACAGCTTATAGTGTGGTTAAAGTACTTTCTGTTGCTTTATGATAATATTTCCATGTTCCAAATATATGAACATCAAAATTTTTAACCAATTTTTTTAACAGAGTTTTAATAGGCCCCAGGAGTGGTGATGATTGCAGGACCTGAATATTCAAATGATTCTACTAATCATTCGCAATAAGAAAAAACACACATACCCATTCTCCCCCTCTTATTAATTCAGTGCATGTGTATTTGCAGACCAGTATGCAGCATCAGTGGAAAATCAAAATCACAATCCGAGATGTAGTTTCAAAAATAATTTAGCAAACAAGTTTATAATATAACTGATAATTCAACTGATTATTTGACTCTCTGACTAACAATTCATCTGTCTATTAAATTCATAAATAAGAGGATTAACTTATAACAACACTGCCTATGGAAAAAGCAATTATGTTGTCAATTTCTATTCATTGGCAATTGAACTGTTTGTATATTAAGTAACACTTTAGGTAAATCCGGGGTAATATTTTAATTTTTTAAATCACATTTTCAATTTTTATTTTTTTTCATAAAAATAAAATTATCATCTGCAAGTCACTTCCAGTATGGAGTAAGGTACATTCCACATTGGTACATTTGACCAAGTTTTTGAAAATACTGAAACACAAGAAATGACTAAAGATAAACAATATACAATCTTATTGTTACAGAACGTATTGAAGACAAAGAAAATATGATTTATATGGAAATAAGCACATCAAATGAACTGAAAGCAATGAAAGAAATGACAAAGGCATATGACATTGACAAAGTGTTGTTGGTACCAACAGTTACAAAGCATGTGCACAGAGTCAAAAGATTATCGGAAGAAGAAATTGAAACTCTTTAATACACAAGAAGATTTCAATCTACGATGAAATCTACATTGTGGGGTGTCAAATATTTCAAGGTAATGGGTAAATATTAAATAAATAAAATTTATACAGAATTTCAGACGTCCAGAGTTAGAGCCACACAACACAAAATCTGGACCAGGATTCGAACCTGGATCTTAAAAATCTAATTTTAATGCTCTACTATTAAGCTGCCCAGATATATTCTAGTCATGCTGACATTCTAACTCCAGAATTTATAGTTGCAGAGCGATCTTACAAAATAAAGTAGCTTTCATGAAAGAGAGAGAGAGAGAGAGAGAGAGAGAGAGAGATTCAAGTTGTCTGTGACTGACAAATGTTCCTTGTATATTTGCAGATTAGTGTCTTGAAGTAAATGGACACGAGGTGGATTTTCATATAATTTTTCCAGTAGATCTCAATAACAAATTAGGCAGCTAAAGCAACACCTAAAATAAATAGCAGTAGAACAAAGAACTTAGGACCTGAACAAGCTTCAGAATACCATAAAAAACTCTTTTAAAAGTATATGTATAAGTTTCGCTATAAACAAACATTTACAAGATTTAGGATGGAACATTGACATTGTGAGACTCGGAGATAAAATATTCAAACCTGGAAATACAACACTGGATGGGAAACTAAATAGAATGTTAGGCAAGGTCTGTCTAGGCCAACAAAATATAAGGCTATTATTAATTCTGACGATTTAGTAAAAATCAGCTCTTACCTCTATCCAGAAGACAAATCCATTATTCCCTCAGTTACCGTGTATGGTACGATTTAAGCATCCATTTTGTATCCAGGGACTTAGAATTTCATTGCCAGTTGAATTTAAATTCATTTTAGTTTTGTAGGGACGAAAATGATGTAGAATTTGCCCCTCTTATCTATGAAACAATAGAAAAAAAGTAGACAAGGTGGGGGGGGGGGGGGTTGAAAATAATGAAGATCATGCCGATAAGAAAATGTATACCTATAATGATATCTCACTGTGTCCTGTAAATTCTCTCAGACTTCCTATTTCCAAAACAAGCACAACTTCCACATCCCTTTTCAATCACTGCTATAAAGCTGCTTTAATCAACATTGCTAAATGTGGAATCTACTTGGTATACCGACATACCAGTCATGGAGTATAAATGCACAAAATTCTTGCCCGATATAACTAGAAATTCTGGTTGTTAATAAACCTATACATCTCACAGACTCCGAGCTACCGCAATTCAAAAACTAAACAATTCTGGTGTGGAACTACATCACACTATGTACATGAGTAGACACAGGAATGAAAGCTCTGTTTGCACTTATAATAGACACTGTCCTTCATTGCAAAAACGTCATCTCAGCACAACACTTTCTGCTCTTAAATCATTTCCTAAACAAATCCAAAATACTGCATTTCTTACTGTACCATCCCATGCAAACCATAGTAGAAATACACCATCAGTTTCCCCACAACCACTCCCCATTCCCTGTTCTACATATCCTGTATAAGGTCCATTATCGGTGAACAGTAGCAATTTCTTATAAAGTTTATTCATATTTAATTCAAGTTTCAATAACTGTGTGTTCCAGTTGAAAAATTAATGAGATGTAGTGAACTTGTCACGTGTCCAGAGATGATCAAAACTTGTCACGTGTCCAGGGTGTGGTAAACTTGCCATGGGCCCAGTGACGTAGTAATAATATTGCCATATGTCCAGGTTTGTGATAAACATGTCATGTGTCCAGGGGTGTAGTTAACTTGTCACATGTTCAGGAGTATGTTAAATTGCTGTACTTTACATCATTAAATGTTTATGAAAATGTAGTGTATGAATGCAATAATTCATATATTTATTGAGCTTACAAGCTAAACGCTAACATATTATGTACTCCTTTGCATACGGCCATATATCATCAATAAAAATGGCCGGTGAAATGGTTTCGTCTGTGAGGATGTGTGCATCTTTACCCACCCACCTACTGCTTTTGAGAAAGAAGTGTGCATCTCATTCCATGCATATGCAAAGGAGTACCAGTAAATTTAGTAAATTAAGAATGATTTTGAAACAATTAACAAAATCATTAAGGCCATAATTTTTACTGATTGAAGTTACAGAAAATGTTTAAGAAATGATTGTTATGAACTAGGGCCAGGTACAAAACAAATTTTACCAGGGTAGGGTCTTAGTACGAAAACCTAAGTGGCTTTCTTATCCTAGACTCTGAATGAATAAAAAAGCTTATATTAATTCTGACATTACGATGCCACTTTAAATGTTGCTTTAAAAAAAATTTAAAGAGTGGATAGTTATAATTTACATTAGTGTCAAATTACATTTTGTGTGGTATATTGCCTATAAATTTAGATTACACCAAGTATCAAACATTTACCAATATATGAAAAAAAGTGACCAGTCAAAGGGAGATAATCTATTTAGAAAATAATGTACATGTAGGTCAAAGAGAGATAATCCACTAGTAAGTAAATGGTTAAAGGGAGATAATCTATCTAGAAAATAAAAATGTATGGTCAAAGGGAGATAATCTATCTAGAAAATAAAAAAAAGTACATGTATCCATCAGTGAATGGTCAAAGAGGGATAATCCACTAGAAATATCAATCAGTGAATGGTCAAAGGGAGATAATCTATCTAGTTTCTTAAATTTATTGGAGTTTTTTTTTTTTTTTTTTTTTTTGTACTTTTGTTCTTTCTTCACATAAATATGTTTATAATGAAGACCATCACTATTACCGCATGTGTCTAAGTTTTTATTCAGTAAGTAGTAGAACCTTTACTGTTACTTAGTCTGTAAATAGGGGGTCAGTTTCTGTGGCTTAGTCGTAAGAGTTTTAACTTTGCAAGTAGAAACTTTACTTTGGCTCAGTTGAAAGCGTTCTCACTAAGTCAGTAAGAAGACCGTTACTATTGCCCAATAGATAGTGGTCTGTAAGGAGGTTGGGTCAAAACCAGGTCAATTCTGATGAGATTTGATAATGAGTACCGTGCCGTACCAGTTTCCATCATCAATCTCCGTTCTCGGTATTTATAGATTAATTCAAGTATTAAATGCTTTTTTCCAACTTGCCAAATCACTACCACATAAGATGGCAAGAATACCTACCAGGCCATGATGAGAAAAGAAAAAAACATCCGTTATTAGTCCCCTGCCTGTACAACCGAAGGGGAATATAGTGTTTGTCGTTGTCGCTCTGTCTGTCTCCCCGTCCGTGTAAAATCATGCCCGGGTCATATCTCATAGCTGTTTTGGACGACTGTCATAAAACTTCACATGAATAATCTTCATGATCCAAAGATGTGTCATGGCATTGAACCAAGGTCATATCGGAAAGGTCAAGATGGCGGGAAAACATTAAATGCTAGGGCGGGGGTATTTGGCTCTCAAGAAACAGTTCTAGTTTATTTCAAGCTCACTGGGATAGATCTCTAAATTGGAGATAATCAAGAGTTCTATTTATGTATGTTGCGTTGAATAATTTGACGACATTCTCTCCATATTTAACAAGGTCTTGCATAAATTCTGCTTCATACAAATAAAGAAACAAATCGGCAAGCAATGGTGCACAGTTTGTGCTCATTGCTTGCCGATGTTTTTGGTTGAAAAATTATATTACCGGACACAACAAATATGTTGTCTGTCAAAAACTCTGACATTTTGTTGATGTATCATCAATATATTTTGTTTGGAGTCCCTATGTTACATGGAAAAAAATAATCAGAATCTCTATTCAGTACTAGAAAATATATCTTTGCTTAACATTTTTGTAACAAAATGATACTTGAATAATTTGTTTCGGACTTTTTTTAAATTTTGAATGAGGAATACCTGTGTAAAGTGTAAAAAATCTAATGTTTTTAGTTGATATCAGATGTAGAACAGATTTTATCCGAACATCCTTGAACTGTCAAAAGTTTTGTTAGAACTACTGTTACGGATTTAGTAGTACATTTAGAAGAACCTGCAATGTATCTTTCTTGTGAAGTTTAGAAATCCAAAATAATTGCAAGGAAAGAAGGTCAAGTAAATTGATACCGAAAGGCTTCTAGCTTTGATTTAAGGTCAAGTAAATTGATACCGAAAGGCTTCTAGCTTTGATTTAAGGTCAAGTAAATTGATACCGAAAGGCTTCTAGCTTTGATTTCATACCGAAAGGCTTCTAGCTTTGATTTAAGGTCAAGTAAATTGATACCGAAAGGCTTCTAGCTTTGATTTCATACCGAAAGGCTTCTAGCTTTGATTTAAGGTCAAGTAAATTGATACCGAAAGGCTTCTAGCTTTGATTTCATACCGAAAGGCTTCTAGCTTTGATTTGATACCGAAAGGCTTCTAGCTTTGATTTGATACCGAAAGGCTTCTAGCTTTGATTTGATACCGAAAGGCTTCTAGCTTTGATTTCATACAGAAAGGCTTCTAGCTTTGATTTCATACCGAAAGGCTTCTAGCTTTGATTTCATACCGAAAGGCTTCTAGCTTTGATTTCATACCGAAAGGCTTCTAGCTTTGATTTCATACAGAAAGGCTTCTAGCTTTGATTTCATACCGAAAGGCTTCTAGCTTTGATTTCATACCGAAAGGCTTCTAGCTTTGATTTCATACCGAAAGGCTTCTAGCTTTGACGAAAGGCTTCTAGCTTTGATTTCATACCGAAAGGCTTCTAGCTTTGATTTCATACCGAAAGGCTTCTAGCTTTGACGAAAGGCTTCTAGCTTTGATTTCATACCGAAAGGCTTCTAGCTTTGACAAAAGGCATCTAGCTTTGATTTCATACCGAAAGGCTTCTAGCTTTGACAAAAGGCTTCTAGCTTTGATTTCATACCGAAAGGCTTCTAGCTTTGACAAAAGGCTTCTAGCTTTGATTTCATACCGAAAGGCTTCTAGCTTTGACAAAAGGCTTCTAGCTTTGATTTCATACCGAAAGGCTTCTAGCTTTGACAAAAGGCTTCTAGCTTTGATTTCATTTTTGGGTAAAATTAGTAAATTCTCCGATGTACAACAAGTATCTGAAACAAACTCCTTAACACTTGTAAGATATCTTACAAACAATAATACTGTTGTTAGAAGCCTTATCAGCTGGGACAACAACTTACTTAAAAGTTGTTGTGTATGTCTTTAAGGGTTGTTAAAATCTCTTGGTCCCCCAGTACTGAAGAAGCTTTGAAGATCCTTTGTGTTTTGGTAATTCTTGTCTTAATGTTTTAACAACCTTTATCCAGTCGGATAAGGTGTCAAGCTCTACATGTACATACATCTTCTAATTTAACCAAGTGTCTCTTCATTAGGCCATCACTAATGAAATACTAGTGTATTGCACCAGTTTATAGTGGTTTAACAGCTACGTGCTTTAGTTATGACGTCACTGTATGTCACATCGTGTTTTACGGTGACCCAAACAGAAACAGAATTACAAAAAAACGTTGTTTATAACTATATATTATTATGTTGTCAAGATAGAAGACGGACTGTAATGAAATTATGTATTAAGTCATCGAGGTTTGTCGCAGTTTTACAGTACTGCACATATCAAATCTTAACAAACATGACTGAAATGTGACATTCACTATCGTGACGTGAAGCAATTCTTGTCTTCGGCTCTCCTAAATCTGTGTTAATTAATCCCACAACAGATTAATTTTTAGTATTATTGTTTATGTACTGAATCATTATGTTCTTATGTTACATACACTAACTAGCATACAAAGAGACAGACGCATCTGGATATTGTTCTGTGTTCCGAAGCTGATGGATAACCCAATAGTGAATACTTCAGAACCGTTGTCTGACAGGGGTTAGTGGGAGTTCAGAAATAATGACGTGTAGTAGCAAATTGGTGATTACGTATTAAGTAATACGGCGTTTTATTATGTGCTTCAATCATAATAAATAATGGCTATGTAGTTATACAAGTCCGGAGAGGCCGTTAATCCATTACAAGATTAATATTAAGAAACTAACCACAGGAGGCTGTTAGTGGTTTGAACGTTCGTGGGTCTTTTACAGCCAATCCTACAATGGTAAGAGCTTTTTTTTTTTTTTTTTTTTTTTTTTTCGTCTTAATGAAAAGCAGATTTAACATTCTTATAATTTGTATTTCCAAAAATCTCGAATGTTTTATCCGGTATTGTGTACCACATAAACTAATGCGATAACCATCCTGTACACAGTATCCAAAGTCTTTAAGATATGCTAAAACTCGGGTGAAAAATAAAGATACGGGGTTTAAGATGAAAATGTTCGAAGTTAATATGAGATTTGAGTCTTCTACCTGAAGCATCTTTCTGGATAATGAGTCAATTCTCGAGATTCTTTGTCATATTTTCTTCTATATTACTAAAGGAATCTAAATTCTAAGAAATATCATCATTTATTGTTCATAAATGTAGAGAATAAATTGACTCTGAAAGCAGAATATAACGGTTTTTGTCTCCTGAAGAAAGGTGCATTTGTGAATACAGGGTCTTAGAATGTGGCACGCCGACCATTGATATGATGCCAATCAATTTTGAAAGATTGGAAGAGAAGTGAGCTACAGAGGTCAAGAGGTCACTTATTACAAGGATCTAACAATTGTTTCATTTACTTTTGAATTGTTTATTGAAATTGCATAGAAAATCGAAGCATCGTGTTCGATCCAGTCTCTCGTTTAGACTGTATATGCTTTGCATAGGATCTATAAATCTTATAAGCCGCCAAACATCTGTGATATTTATAAAGATATATGAATCAATCATTGGGATATAAAAGTAAATAAATAGTTAATACAACAACGTACAGATGTGTTCCAGGTGTTTCTCTTAATAACTGTATCCGGCGGATCACATGACAAAAAAAAAAAAATACTTAAAAAATATTTTAGGAACGCTTGTCGAACCCCTATATGTAGTAACTACGCTATATAGTAACACCGCTATATGTAGTAAGAAATGTACGCTAAATGTAGTAATGATATGAGGCGCCGTTTCTATATTTATTCACTATTTTTACATATGCATAATTCATTTATGGATATCCATAATTCATTTATGGATATCCATAATTCATTTATGGATATCCATAAATCGAATTTAACATATGTAAAAATATTTTTAGATATCCAAAAATAATTTTGCATATGCAAAAATCGATTTATGGATATCCAAAATTCGATTTATGGATATCCATAAATCGAATTTTGCATATGTAAAAATGCTGACTATTTTTGGATATCTAAAAATCGATTTATAGATATCCATAAATCAATTTTGGATATCCATAAATCGAGAGTACGAAATGATTTCTCCCCAAATATACAGTGCGGGACTGTTGTACTATTTACGCGGGAAATTGTCAAGTACGCTGAAAAGCTAAGTCAACAGTTGCATAAAGACAGACATCGTTGTGATTGTCTTAACTCTATCAAAATACGGTTACAGTCGATATCTTCACTTTCAAAACATCACATTGCGTTTAATATTACTACTTATTATTCTATCCCAAATGTTCGTTCTTTCCATTACTTTCTGTAACAGCCATGTTGGATTCTGAGACGCGACGCGCGTACCGCGTGGGCACTGCAGCAAAGAAAAAATCTTAAAATATACACAAGTTTACATGTTTAACAAAAGTCGATGAAAAAACGCATTTATAATCCATATTGTAAAAATATGATTTTTATTTGCGATGATGAATATTTTTTTTTAATTCAATGTACCAACAGTATTCACTTCGGGATTGATATATGGAGAGAACTCAGTATTTTGGAATTTCCAAAATTTAATTTTGGATATCCATAAATGTAAAAAAAAACTGGCTATTTTTGCATATCCATAATTCGATTTTTGGATATCCATAAATCGATTTTTGGATATGTAAAAATACTGGCTATTTTTGCATATCCATAAATCGATTTATGGATCATGATCCATAAATCGATTTTTTTGGATATCCATAAATCGATTTATGGATATGTGAAAATAGTGAATAAATATAGAAACGGCGCCTCATATAAGGACACGTTATATGTCTACATTTGGTGTACTTTTCTTACTACATATAGCGCTGTTACTACATATAGGTAGCGTAGTTACTACATACAGGGGTTCGGTGCCGCTTATTCTTTATATAACAATTTTGGCGTTTCATTAAAACATTTTTTTTAAAAATGGTCTCGGTGTAAGTGCAAGAAACCTTCATAGTCCAAGTACCTGTGGCTACAAAGCTGCTTACAAATAAATTGTTGACTGAAGAATATATTCGTATCAAGGCCCTGAAAACTTTTATGACCGCCGCCACAATATCTAGTCAATAAGTATGATATCTTTCTACCCAAGATTACCGTCTGGATATATTTGATAATTCCACGTTCCTTTTATTTTTAATTTTGTTTTCACACGTGGCAGTTGTACTAGTTAAACAGGAGTAGTCCGACTAATCAACCAACTAAATCCCCATTTTAATTTTTGACTTGTTGGGGGTCAAAAATTAAAATGGGGGTTTAGTGGGTTGATTAGTCGGTGCTTATCCTTACGTAGTACCCGGCCCACTTCACTGGTGCACGTTCGTGTTTTAACTTAATTTTCCAGCTTTTACTTTGCTTTAGGGATTTGGATTTGGACATGGAGTAGTTTGTTTGTTTTTGATTGATCTACATGTATATAGGTCCGGAGTTTTGTTATGATCTCCATAGAGGCACCACAGGCGTAAACACGCTAGAGATTCTTTACCCATAACCGTATCTTTAGATTTTAATGTGACGGCGCGCACGAGTAAAAACGCAGGTAGTGTTTGTCTATCTTAATTTTAATGCCGTATTTTGAGATAACCGTGGTTAAAAAACAACATATATATATGTATATATATGGCAATGATAAAGCAATAAGTCCGGTCATCATGGGACACCTTAGTGGCCACATTCTGACAGTTTAGCGTTGACCACATTCTGACAGTTTAGAGTGAGTCGAGTTGACCGCCGTACCTAACACTTCCATGTTTTTATACCTTATTATGACTTATACGATGTCATAACAATTACAGGTGATCATTAATTACCTAATATCAATCATCATATATATATATTAGTCTACAGATACAGGTATCTGTTATATGTAAAGGTTTTACCTCTGTCAAACACAAATACTGTTATATTCTAAAACCTATAACGAAGACGGATGTAACGAATTTAGGCCTATAACGAACTGAAAAATCCCCGAAAATTGTCCAATATAATCTATGCTTCACAAAATAGGATATAACGAATTGGCTTATACCGAAATAATGCCGGCCTATAACGTAGTAAATTTCCCGTCCCGTTGAAATCTTTGATTAAATGACACAATGAAATAGTGTCCATTCAGAGATAAATTGTAATGTGGTATTTTAAAGCATCTTTTCACGAAAACATAAATTACATCTAACATACGACGGTTTGAGATCAGTTTTTGACATTTCTGTAATAGAAAAACAAAGAACGAAAATTAACTTATGTGTAAATATTATATATAGGTAAACAACATTGACCTGTCCGCTTGACCTTTCATTAGGCACATTCATATTGTACGATTCACTCAACTCATGGGTAGTTAATACATATACAAATTGCTCATGATTATGTTTACATCATATAGACGAAGTGAACACGCTTAAACCCTATTCTTAAATTAACTCGTTCATAATAAATATTTAAATCAAAGGTCAAGCTGACAGGTCAATGTTGTTTGCCTATACATCCCTATTGTGTATTAAGTAAGTAAGAATTAGTCTCACCTTATATAGACACCTGGATACTAAATGTCAACACATCGTCACATATACCTATACATAAAAGTCAATACTAGTACACTTCAAACACTTCTACACTCATATACAACATTGTACGTGTCCTGCAAATCAAAATTTGGAATTTATAAATTAGTTTTTAGTAAGATAAGGTTTTCTATTGGAGATTTAATTTTCTTGGATTTCTAGAAAAATTGGAAAGAAAAACGCAGGTAAGTCTTTTCTTTATCAAGGTCTAAAATGTAATGTCATGAATTGTGCAGTTCGAAATTTGGGACCTATCGATTTCCGGGTTACCTAGTTTCATCTTTGTCATGTATGACCTAACTCTTACCGGAATACATGGTCTCATCTATACTGTAGTTGATCTTGCAATTGCTTGGTCTGCATTTTCCCAGAGATTTCCAGTATTTACGAACAGCTATAAGCCATATAGTGATCGTTTGAAATAATTAAGTTTTACATATGCATACTGCTTTGTCATGTGCTGATGTTTATTTTTATTAAAATAATGCATTCAAAATCAGCACATGGCATGGTTTTGAATGCATTATTTTAATAAAAATTAACACATTTTTTCCTATGCAAATTATGATACATTCTGCATATACAGTTGTGATACAATAATTTGTCTGGAAAATTTGCAATAAAATTAATATGTCGCATCACAACAATTAAAAAAAGTCTGTATATATAACATAATTTTCCCGAACAAATGTCATTATGCAGGTAAATTTGCTTCCTATTATGAAAGTAAAGACAGAGGATTCGTTTTGAATGACAATTTTTTTCTTTTGAAGTTTTGGTTTGATTTAGCTTTGAGTGCCAAATTTCTATTTAATTTGTTAACAGTAAAGTTTTGGTGTGATTTGGCTTTAGCAAGTTTCCCATAAAGACGGGTTATCATTTTACTCAAGAGATTGGTATTATATCTCATTAACTAATTCGGAGAGTAACAAATGCCTACACAATACATTTTGTATAATTATAAAGAATATTCGTCCACCTACCAGCTGTAACTGATTATTTATATAACTAGTTTAACAAGAGTCGCTTATCCTTCCGGAGCACTCGGTCTCACTTACCTTGTGAAAGTTCACAAGTCTAACCTAATTTGCCAGCTTTGAAGATTTTACTATGCTTTGGGATTGTGGTTTAGGCTTGGACTGGTATGTCTGGTTTCTATTTATAATGATATTATTTCAAATCATCTTCTCTAGACATACAAACAATTTGTAATGATGTAAGGTAAAAAAGTGTTAAGAGTGAGTATATTAAAACGCTTGCGTCATGATAACCTATATAATATAAACTGTTTCATCATTTACTTTTGACATTTTTTGGGGCGATACGTAACGTTATGATCGATATGTTTTATGTACAAACTGGAATTCATAATACGCTGACAAATAATTATAATGAACATTTTAAGTGTTCTCTTAAAAAATTTATACAGCAATATAATTGTTTCTCCTGCTTGTGGTGTATTTGTTTCACAGTTAATACGCTACGCTAGAGCTTGTTACCACTACCGACATTTTATGCAACGAATATATACTAGTAGTCGATAGCCCATAGCTCAATTTTGATTTCTTGGTGGCGGGTGTAGCTATCTAAACATAAGGTAATTGACCTTCCTGAGCACCCGGGCTCACTTTACTGGTTGAATTCACGTGTTTCACTTAATTTGGCAGTTTTCAAAATTTTAACTTTTCTTTTTTATGAGATTGTGACTTTTGGGATTGTGGTTTGGACATGGAATGGTATGTTTGTTTGTGATTGTCTTTTGGGATAGAGATGTGGACTTAAACCAGTTTGTTTGTATTTCACTTTTGGGATTGTGATTTAGACATGGACCGGTTTGTTTGTGTTTCACTTTTGGAACTGTGGTTTGGACACGGACTGGTATGTTTTTGCTTCACTTTTGTGAGTGTGATTAAGACATGGCTCGGTTTGTTTGTGTTTGACATTTGGGATTGTAATTTTGACATGGGCCGGTATGTTTGTCTTTGATTCAATAGACCTGGCGCATAGGTTACTGTAAAACATTCGTTGTCATGAAATTGAAACGGATACATAAATATATTTGTACACAATTATAATTCGAAATGTGATTGAAATATTTAGTTTACGGCCAATTAGCTAGAATAGGTATGTCAAAGGGTATCAAGTCAGATTTAAAAAGTGCAACGTTCACTAAGCTAATGGCTAAGTAAATATTTCCTAGTACTGTACTTATAGTAATTATATAATGTGTTTGTAAAAGTCTTTATCATTTTGATGACTTTAGAAGGATTGAACTTGTATTGAATTTTAAAATCAACATTTTAAACTGCTACAACATTTTATGGGGTTTAACCTTCTAATGCTTCATTTGATACAGGCTTCAGTAACATTAATATCCTTAACAAAATATAAAACATTGTATACTTTATTTGATGGTCAGAAAAGCTCTTTGGAAAACGGTCCATGGCCTAAATATTTCACATTTCATTAACATATGCCGTCTCTCATGTTATAAATAACTTCGTTCATTGTGAAATGGAAGAACTTTGAAAGGAAAACTTCCTTTGCATTAGCCAAATCAACCAAAAAACAAAAATGTACTTGACAATTGTTGAAGCAACCCAAAACAAAAATGTACTCGACAATTGTTGAAGCAACCCAAAACAAAAATGTACTTGACAATTGTTGAAGCAACCCAAAACAAAAATGTACTTGACAATTGTTGAAGCAACCCAAAACAAAGAATGTTCTTGACAATTGCTAAAGCACCCCAAAACAAAAATGTACTTGACAATTGCTAAAGCAACCCAAAACACAAAATGTACTTGACAATTGCTAAAGCAACCCAAAACAAAAATGTACTTGACAATTGTTGAAGCAACCCAAAACAAAAATGTACTTGACAATTGTTGAAGCAACCCAAAACAAAGAATGTACTTGACAATTGTTGAAGCAACCCAAAACAAAAATGTACTTGACAATTGCTAAAGCAACCCAAAACAAAAATGTACTTGACAGTTGTTGAAGCAACCCAAAACAAAAAATGTACTTGACAATTGTTGAAGCAACCCAAAACAAAAATGTACTTGACAATTGCTAAAGCAACCCAAAACAAAAATGTACTTGACAATTGTTGAAGCAACCCAAAACAAAAATGAACTTGACAATTGCTAAAGCAACCCAAAACAAAAATGTACTTGACAGTTGTTGAAGCAACCCAAAACAAAAAATGTACTTGACAATATCCAAATCAACCAACAGCACAACACAAAAAAGTAAGGTAAGAAAACAAGACGCATTTGAGGTGAAAATATCTTACTATCTAGTTTTTGAATGCATTATTTTATAAAAATTCAAAAGTACCACACGACAGTATAGATTGATTGTTTGGTTAAATGGGGATTAACGCACCAGTTAAGGATTTTTCACTTATATCGAGACGCCACCAGCTAGAGGTGAAGAGGTAGAAATTTTTACTTTTGTAGTGCGCTAAGGGTAATGTGCAGGGAGAGTTTTTAAACGTGCCACCCCCGCCATGACCAGGGACGTCGGTTTTTAAAAAATTATGAGAAGGAATAGGTGTGACCTTCATTGCTCAATGCCAAGTGCTTGGCGAAATGAACAGCCTTTTTACAAATCTTTAATCAGACCCGGGGTTTGCACCCATGACCTCCCAAATACCAAAAAACTCCAGTTTTCGGTATTGTATGCTATACCAGGAGACTAACAACTGTGCAACAATATAACAACTAATGTTTTTGAAAAACTGTCTGAAACAAAATGTTTAATGTAGCAACAATAAGCAAAGGAAACAAACTTCATTTCTTTATGGTAAGGTGTCGAGGAAATGCCCACAAAAGGAAAAAAGTAGATTTTCTCTTTATTTTAAAAGTTTACATCTCGCAAGAAAAATCAAACGGTTGTCAGTCATATAATTTGGTATAAGTATTACACGTCCTCCGCCCCAGGTCCTTTGGTCTCGTTTGACTTAAATTATCTGTATGTTAGGTCATATTGTATATAAATAAATCCATTGAGTGGTATCCATCATAAAACAATTTTGACTTTTGATTCGGTTATAAATGCCGGATTAACGGACCTCGGTGAAGCATGACCTACGGCATTGATGACGCCACTTTACTTATTTGTGTTGAAATACTTATTAAAAGTCAACAATTGTGTAATATTGTATCTTTCTATTGAAAAACTAGTAAATTGGAATTTTTAATTGAGAACTTATCGAATCTCGAATCTTAAGCAAGTTTATGTGGAGTCGGGGATATCAAAAAACCGGCTTTCTTATGAGAGACGTAACATATACAACTTTTTAATTACTTAAGTGAATTCAGTCAAAATTCCTATTGATATATATATATATATATATATATATATATATATATATATATATATTATATATATATATATGTGTGTGTGTGTGTGTGTGTGTGTGTGTGTGTGTGTGTGTGTGTTCACCAGAATGCCATAGGTTTCGCATTACAAGAGGTAATTTGGATGTAATGTAATTGAAGTCAATCTTGTAGTTGTAGCCCGAATAATAGAAATTGGAACGATTTTCAATATATATATACATGTATATACGAACGGTATTTTTCAGTTCAGTATAGTATAAATTGTATTTCCCAAAAGGCCATCGACCACATTTTAACAATTTACCAATATTTTATTCAGGACCAAAAGAACAAAGTTTATGTAGTTAGTAGAGTTGAGCTAAGTTGAGTTGAGTAATGGTGTTTAACGTCACAGTCAAGGATATTTCACTTATATCGAGAAATCGCCAGCTATAGGCGAAAGTGCCAATAACAAATTTTGCATGTGCGTTGCAATGATGGCATTATACAGCACGCGTGACACGGGACCTTCCCATTCGAAAGAAACGTGACTTTCATTTAGTAATGCCGAGTGCTTGGCGAAAGAACTTTCAAGTCTTGGGTCAGACCTGGTCGGGGATCGAACTCACAACTTTCCACGTACGGAGCGAGCACTCTACCAACTGAGTTACCGCAGTGGTCCGGTGGTTAGTAGAGGATTACCTATACTAAATGTTGCTGATACGCTTATTTTAATCCTCAAGGGAAAGTGTAAATGTGTATGAAAATTCCTCCTCTTGAAGTTCTTCTTTGAAAATTAACTGTACAACTTTGTATAGGCTACTCCTGCATCATGGATTGTTGAAGGAACTAGCGACATGTTCATAAAAAGGTGTAGATTTTCAGTGCTTAAAAGTTTCATTTTCTTGATGTTATTCTCCTTGGAAATTTAAGCTGTACAAGTGTGTAATGTACTAGTATCCGAATTGACTACAATCTATGTAGACCCGTTTTGGGGAAGGACATAGATGTGCATTACTGCTTTTTATTTTTTATAAGATTATCGTTTTTTCCGAATGTTGTCTTTTTCTGGAGTTATTCCCCTCTTGAACTTTTTATCAGTTTGTATGACTGTCACTCTAACTGCTTGCTTCGTATGTGGGAAGTTGTTGGTTCGAATCCCGTCTACAATTTCTGCCACTGAACCTTTACCTGTTGACGGTCTCGACAAGGACGTAAAATCCCATTCAATCAACCAATCTTTCCAACTGCTATTGAAAGAGTTGATTTTAGTTTGAAGTAGGCGAGGTTATTGTCCTGTAAAAGACTGAAGTTCAGTTTATCTAGTAATTATAAGCTGCCGGGTGACATTTTTGTGGTCGGGTATAGTGTCACGGTATGTTTGTTCACTTTATTTAAGTAACACGGTCAGACAACGAAATCAAACATTATTTAAGTGTAGTGCAATTACAAAAGTCTGTCGCTCTCAACTTACAAGAATATGTCTATATGGTGATCAATCGTGCACATACGCGTGTTTAATCAGAAATCTTAATTCTAATGTCAAATGAACTGATGACCAGTATGTGTCCATTCTAATTTGTGCTACAATGACCACCTGGTCCCAGTTTTACAATCATTCCTCAACTAAGACTTCCCTTAAATTTGGCATTTTTTATATCTTTTGTTAATCTGTTTATTTTCCAGATATTCAAGGATTTAAGGTGTCGTTTTTGAAAGTAATTTCAAACTTATCACAATTGTATTTTAATTTAGCTTTTGACAGAAATTTTAATTTGTAGTTCAAAAATAGGCTGCCAAAATTTGCTAAATTAAGTTAATGAAAATCTTGTGAAAATGGAACCTGCTGACCAGTATGTGCCTATCATTATACTTGCATACTTGCACTGCAATGAACACCTGGTGACATGCTAGCATATATTATTACATGATTAATATTGGTATGCGTTTGGTTTTATCAGTTCTATGACTAACACAGAACAGACACGTTTGTAGGCGTATCTTTAGTCCATGCTACATAATATTTAATTACCTGTGTGTTCTGTGGATTCAAACCTTGACCATGACTAAACCCATCTTTACCGCTACCCATACTTACAGAGATACTACAGCTGAGGTCCCCACGGTATGCACATGGGAATTAGAAGACGTTAAACTCCAACAATCGCCATCATTATCGTGCATATATAATTCTTTCACTGAATCCTATGCCACCATTGACCAAAACTGTGAGAGGACAGTTTTCATGTTTAATTTTTTGGCTATTTTATTTACTTGTCATTTGCTTATTTTCATTTAATTGACAAGATCAAATTTATTACTTTAAAAAAGCACACGTACGTTAACAACGTATACGCAATTAAACTACTCTCAATCACATTGAAAAAAAATCAATCGCCGTCAAAAATGACACATCATATATCCCTTAATTTGCAAACTCACAGTAAACAATCCCTAATGATCGCAATTCTCATTAACTTGCTAATTATTAATTAATATATTGACTGATGCACATTGACATATATAACACCTTACATATGGCTCGTATCAAAATCAGAATAGCTTCATACATCATACCTGCAGTGAAACATTCAGTTTTGTTTAAATATAATTGAAGAATGTGTTTAATCCCAGGGCTCAGATTAAGCTAAATCTTATTAACTTTAAAACATATAATAACGTGTTTGGTATTTTGAATTATAGAAAGAGTTGTTAGAAATAAACATTTTCCCTCTCAAACGGATACACCGGTGCAGGTACTTAAACAGAAAGGGGGACATTTTAATTCGTGTACAGACTTTCATGCGTGGGAGGGTCATTTCGGTTACATTTTAAATTTTATTCACATGGCCTCATAAATATGGATATACTGTTATAATTACGGTTACAATACTTATGGACGATTTATTTTTATTTTTACTTAGATCACGTGATCAATAACTCAAATTACGGCTAAGATGTTCCGTGTAGTTCGTAAATACAACATGCTGTTTGTCTATGTGCTAGGAGTAGCGATTCATTGTGGACTCAAAGGTAAGGAATAAAGTCTATTTTCTAATTTTAATTTTAAAAAATATTAACTGTCAATTTAGAGTTTTTACTGATAGTAAAATATTCATAAAGATCCAGAAACGAGTTAAAAATGAATTTTCTATACAAAAATATTATCTTCTACAGTCCCGCCATTGACAATAATTTGACTGTTGTATTGTATGTATGACAGGTATGTTTGTAGTTTATTCATGCTTTAAAACATACGTGTAGTCAAGGTATCGTAAAATTGTAAAAATAAATATAGATCTATATGATAGTCAGGTAAAAATTACTAGAAAAAGAGGACACGTTTTTGTGGTACATGTATAAGTAAAAAGGTATGCTCACTCAAGTTTTCTGTCGCAGAATGTTAACCTGTACCACAAAGCGGAAAATATGAAAAAATGACATTTTTTGAAATATCAAATAATATATGTGCTCTAATTAGGACGAGACAGGTTTATAATTATTGAGAACTTTTGTCAACCTGTGACATGTTTTGTGTACGTAGATATATCACTGGAATGAAGTACATGTATGATGAACTAAGCAGTACATTAACTCTAAACAAGGTTTTTCTTTTGGAAATATCGAAGGACTTTGTGTACCTCAAATTTAGAACTTGTTTTTTTTACTTTGGTCTCTGTCTTAGATTATGTCTTTGTCTTAGACCTAAATATACTTTTTCATAGACAACACAAACAATATTATTATTATTACCTATTTTTTATTGTTTAAAATCAATATTGACGAACAATATTAAAAAGAAAATGGACAGATAAAACTTAAATGCTCTTTACTGGTTTGTCGTAGTCTCATACACCGCCAGGATTTGTCTAATTTCTAAAACAAATACATCAAGAACTGTATGACTGTATGAGCTGTACTTACGGAATAAAGACTTGATTTGAAAGGATTGTTATGTGAATAACATTGGGATGGTACAATACCCGGATTTTTTTCATGATACCTGTATATATCGAGGTCGTCAAATTCACGGTCAGAAGTTTTGTAGTCAGTGGTGATGTAACTAACATACAATTTTTTATGTATTGAATGATAAAATTCGAAAATGTGTACATGTACATATGATAGTTACAACATATATCTTTATCTTGTTTTGTTTTCCTTATTTCAATTCTACATCATACTTTGTTGTCTTTTTTTTTTTTTTTTTTGGTAATAACTTTAACTTTTAGATATTATCATTTAATAGCCATTATTGGTTAAGACAACATCAAAGTCCATAACGTTTCTTAAAATCACCCAATATGTATTGAACATAAAAAAATCCCCCCCAACCCCCCACCCCGACAAATCAATCAACTAAGGTTAATAATTGAACATATATATAATATATAACTTTGGGTGTTTGAGGATATCAAATAAATGATATACATAATGGTATGTCTTTTTAAAAAACTAAGTAAAGTATCAAATTGCAAAAATAAAAAATAAGTTCTTTGTGCTATATAAAACAGGTGAAAATTAAATTTTATAATATCGCCTACTTGATCGGTGTATCATGTGGTCTTCACACTATATTTATTGTGTACACTTTAAATTTTATTTTTTTTAAAATTTAATGAAAACTGTATCAAGGTAAACTGTTTCCTTAGCTAGTTTATTTACATGTGCAACTGTACACGTATGTACATGTGTGTTTTTGTCAAGTCGTCTCCATCTGCCAATGACAACGTATTTGTTTCCTTATCCTGCAGGGGTTGTATAATATTTAACGGATAATATAAGCCTAGGGTAGAATTTGGTATAGAGACGTTTTAACTAAATATCAAGTATCGTTAACAGTTCACCGATTTTGTTAAATGCATTTTACAAAATGTTTCCTGTTTTACGCTACCTGTAACCTCATGCATTGTATGTGTACAGCACAGCGTGATTATGTAACGTAGTCTCTTTATCAATCCTGAGTCTGACACGCAAGCATTTATTTGGTTCAAGTTATACCGGTATACATGTACATAATAATTAACATGTTAACGCTGTTTTGAGGTTACATAAGCATCAAATAATTAAAACCTTATTTGCAAGTCTTCAAAGTTCTTACTTTGCTTTGGGATTGTTAGTTGGGACATTGAACGGTATGTTTATACCCCGCATATAGTTTGAGGGGGTATATGGAAATCATTATGTCTGTCTGTCCGTGTAAAATTGTTTCTGGTTCATATCTCATAATTGCTTTTGACGACTGTCACAAAACTTAACATGAATAATCTTCAAGGTCGCGGGAAAACATTCAACCCTTGTATATGTTGCGGGAGTGATATTTGGCTCTCAAGAGAAAATCGTAGTTGTTTTGATTTGATTTGTCAGTTTTCAAAGTTTTTGCTTTGCTTTAGGATTGTGATTTGGACATTGAACGGTATGTTTGTTGTTGAAATCATTTGTCAGTTTTCAAGGTGTTTGCTTTGCTTTAGGATTGTGATTTGGACATTGAACGGTATGTTTGTTGTTGAATTGATTTGTCAGTTTTCAAGGTGTTTGCTTTGCTTTTGGGTTGTGATTTGGACACAGAACAACATGTTCGTGTTGGTTTGACCATTGTTAGTTGATGGGAAAGAGAAAAACAATGGAAGACATTGTTAGTCATTATATCCATTATCCACGTACAGAAACATGCTGATGTTCATACTTTTGACGTAATGCCTCACACGGGCACTAGTGTTTCGCTGTGGGAATGACAACTAGTTACATGTATATTAGTAAGGATGTTTGATTTTGATTAGAATCAACTAAATGAACACAGTCACTGAAACAAAGTTTGTAATGTTTAGTAAATGATAAGTATTGGTCTACATGTATAGGTCCAACTCCGACATTCAGAGTCCACTTAATTGCTTAAGAGTTGCCAACTATAACGCATTTAGACATATTTTGCCAATGTTATTACTAATACATACTAATTTAGTTTTTAAGCATTTGCTATTCTCACCATCTTAAATTACTGAAGAAATAATTATTTGCGTCTTAGCTACTTAATGTTTACGAATACTTGAACAAGTGAACTTCCACTAGGGGAGTGAGACCGGGCGCTGCGGGAGGACAAGAACCTCCTATTTATCTACATGTAGCTATATTTTATTTTTTGACAATGACAAACTCCTTCCCAGTTTTATACAATATATATATATATATATATAATATGTTTAAGTTGGCGGCCAAAGTTTTGCGTTAGGTCTGCCTGTTCTAGTGTCATGAGTTTGATTAAATCGTCAATGACAAATTTTGTTTTTTGTTGAACACATGTCTTACTCAGTTCAGTGTTTCCTGTAAATTTTACCTCCTCAAATTCTTAATCTAAAATTGCCATAATGCTAAATATACCGAGTGACATACAAAAAAATCACAAAATTGTAAAATAATTGTAAAATGTTTTGTTTGTGTCTTATCTTTAAACACTAGACTGATAATAATCTATAAAATTTAGTTGTGTAATTTTTATTGCTAGCTCATGTATAGTTGAACACAGATAATGCTAATAATACGTTTGTACTTGTCTTGTTAGTTTACCCATTGAACTGTCTAGAAATGGTTTTGTTATAACCTCCACCGCATTGCAAAATAAACCGAATAACGTTTTTATTTAACCGTTGACCTGATTGGAAATGATGCTTAACATTGATAGTGCTATGTAATCCATTGCGTTGCGAAACAACTCGAATACCACATGTTATTTAACTATTGAGCTGTCTAGAAATGCCGTTTATAGCGTTATTAAGTCCATTGCATTGCAAAATAAACTGAATAACACATGTAGTCCGTGGGCTAGGTGGACCCACCGTGCACCCCCCCCCAGGATCCTCCGACACCACTTTTTTCTGGTACCTTTGGGTGTCTAGTAATGGAATCGGGATGTTTCCCAGAAATAAGTTGGGATGCTCTTCATGAAAAACTTCAATATTTAAGAGTACCTGAAAGTATTTAGTAAATTTCTCTATTAGGGGTAGGGGAACGTTTTTATCTTTATTTTCAATATTATTATGCTGATACAGATCATATTTGGTACCATTGTAAAGGGAACATATTCAGCTTTTATAAAATACAAAGTTGGTTGATGTAGCTGCTTCTATGTCGCCACCATGACGTCATAAACACAAGTTTTGAGGAAAAGCGCTATAAAATCGTGTCAATTTATCCTTTATAAAATTATTTCTGTACAGCATAATAAAACACATTAAGACAAAGTATGTTTTCCATTTACTTAATGAATGGTAGTTATAAATGATCATATATTCTCATCTTCGATAAAAGACACCACTCTATTAGAAAAAATATATTAAAGATAGCCATTTTTTAAAAAATGATCGAAACGGGGTAGGGGAAAGTTTTTATCTTTGTTGTCGATGATATTATGTAGATATAGATCATATTTGGTATCATTGTAAAGGGAACAACTTCAGCTTTTACAAAGAACAAACTTAATTGGTGTAGCTATTACTGTGACGTTTCTATGACGTCATAAACTCAATTTTTGAAGAAAAACGCTATAGAATCATTTGAAATTATACTATATGAATTTATTTCTGTACCACCCAATAAAACACATTGAGACACTGTATGCTTTTCATTTACTTCATAAATTGTTGTTATAGATGATCATAATTCTCATTTTAAAGAAAAGACGCCACTCTGTTATAAAAATATATTGATTTAAAGATACCCTTTTATTTAAAGTTGATCGAATCTTAAGATTAATAGTTTTCACGATTAAAGTGACCCAGTATGTTTTTTTGTATAAATAATAATGATATCACATCATCATCATCATCATCATCATCATCATGGCATCATCATCATCATCATCATCATCATCATCATCATCATCATTTTTTTATACATGTACATTCATGACAATACAAATTACAAAAATGCCCAACATCATCACCCATTATTCTATAGCTAACAAAAAGCTTAATTAATAATCTTAGTTTGAGATTGACTTTAGTTCTTATCATTGCCATAGTGATTAAGCAGTTGTTTTAATGGTGGAGATATGCCACAGGGTTGTTATTTGCATCTAGAGCAGTGAAAACCTAACATACGTGTGATTTCTGCCGTAGGCTAGTTGTAGCAAAATAGAATGTTTCTTTTGCCTCACTATCAAGACTCTTGCAGTGCCTCCTCTTAACAACATTCAGAAACTGTACATGTGAATTTGTGGGAGGTTTTCCAGCAGCTACAGTCCCAGAGATGCAGTTCCATCATGTTTTTAAACATTCATAAGCAAAATCATAGAATTTTTTAACATTATCATCCATTATCCTTATAACATATGCTTTATCAGTACAATGCATTATAAAGACATAGTTCAAATAGTTCCTTGAAAAATATATGGCCATCAGAGTATTTTTTCAATTGAAGCGATTCTGTTCTGTCTCTTTTATTTTTCATCAAAAGCTTTGGCCTTCTACTCTAACACTTACCCTTTGGTGGTTTTCTGAGCGTATGTCTAATTCAGTTCCACCGTTTCTACACCATATAAGAGGGACGATTTTACATTTGAGTTGAATATTGGATTTTTGTTCTTAGTGGCAGACTAGCTTTCCATATGTTTCTTTATAATTTTGAATGCTTTTCTGGATATTTTTATTCTTTTCTTGATGCCCCGTTCTGTTTCTTCTTCAGCAAAAATCATGCTCCCCAAGTAACAGAGCTCACCAGTTTTTTAAAACTGTTTCGTTTAGTAGAGTGGTCTTTATCTACATTTGATTTAATGTGGGGGCCAATAGCGTATATCAGCGAAACACATATATTCTATATCGGGTGTTGGTGTCCATTGTATTCCATTTATTGCAATTAAAGATGATTTGTTTTTGTATACAGCATACTCCTGTATTCACATGGAATGCTTGGGGATAGTTTTCTCTTTTGAGACCTTAACAAATGTACACTTAGTATTTATAAAGGTATAATGCATAGTGTCATTCTACTGATTGTTCTATACCTGGGCATGACAATTTGGTCTGTGTAAGATTTTTTTTCCTAAAACCAGCTTGTTTTGTTCAGAACACCTAGTACCTCTTCTATTCCATCTTTTAGTCTATGAAGGATGATCTTCGACAATATTTTCCTCAGCTACATTGGGTAGTATGGTGCCTCTCCAGTTCTTACATCTCCATTATCTACCCTCTTGAATAGTTTAATGAGATAGTCCATCTCCCATTGTGTTGGAATAATTTCTCTTATCCAGATGATGCACAGTAATTTAGATATTTATTGAGGTCCTATAGCTTTTCCTTTTTCAAGTTGATTTATACTTTTTTATTTCTTTTTTGTTGGCACCCGTCCTTATTTTATTATCAAAGGTATGTGGTGTAATGTCCAATATTTCTTATGGAGGTGGTCTTTTGGTATATAGTTAAAACGTTCAGTCCATCTTTCCTTTGTTGTGATCTCTTTTTTTCATCCTTTCCTTACACCGGTCTGTCTGTGTTTGATGGTTTACCTGTGTGTTTCTTTGTTTTTAGGTATAGATCTTCTAAGTTTCATTAGCTACTATTTCTTGTGCGGTTACAAGATTTTCCATCTTCCATATATTTTCGTTAATCACTTGTTTGTGTTCCTTTATATTTCTTCCTTTGCCTCCTCATACTCCCTTCATACTAATATTTTGCTAATCTGGTTCTGTTATTTTTCATTTTCTCTTGTATTTCCTTGGGATATTTTGTCCTGTGTTTCCTCTGACAACCATATTCTCTGTGTCGATATACCGGTATGCCCTTCTTATGACATCCCAGCTCTCATTATTATCACCCATAGCTGTTAAAGCATAAAACCTGTTCTTCAGACTAATCTTAATTCTTCTTTCTTTTCCTAGTTGCTTCAATTTTCTAACATTAAACTCATGTTCTGGTTTTTTTTTCAGGATTTGTTTGGCTGCCTTTATTTTTATCTTTGTCATGATAAATTGGCGGTTCGAGATGACATCTGCTCAATGCATTGCCCTGACTATGAATAGACTCCTCCTACATTTGTTCTATAGCTATATGGTCAATAATTTTTTTGGTGTTACCGATGTTACTTTATGGCAATCTTTGTGTCGAAATAATGTACCCCATTGTAGTGACAAAGCATAAAGATAATAAATAATATCTTTAGAACATGTCTATGATTTTGCTCATAACTGTTGGAAAAATGATGGAACTGCATCTCTGGGACTGTAGCTGCTCCGAAATCTAGCACAAGTTCACCCTGGGTTAGTAGGATATACAGTTGGCAGTAAAGTAAAAGATTTATTCTTGATGTTTCCTATTCGCTACAACTAGTCAACGGCAGAAATCGCATTTTAGGTTTCCACTGCTCTAGCTGCATATAACAATCTTGTGGCATATGACTACCATTAAAACACCTACTAAATCACCATTGGTAATACTTTAAACTAAAGGTCATTCTAAAACTAAGATTATTAATTAAGCTTTTTGTAAGCTATAGAATAATGGGTGATGATGTTGGACATTTTTGTAAATTTGTATTGTCATGAATGTATGAAAAATTGATGATGATGATGATGATGATGATGATGATGGATGATGATGATGATGTCATGATGATGATGATGATGATGATGATGATGATGTTATTTATACAAAGAAACATACTGGGTCACTTTAATCATGAAAACTATTAATCTTAAGATTCGATCAACTTTAAATAAAAGGTATCTTTAAATCAATATATTTTTCATAACAGAGTGGCGTCTTTTCTTTAAAATGAGAATTATGATCATCTATAACAACAATTTATGAAGTAAATGAAAAGCATACAGTGTCTCAATGTGTTTTATTGGGTGGTACAGAAATAAATTCATATAGTATAATTTCAAATGATTCTATAGCGTTTTTCTTCAAAAATTGAGTTTATGACGTCATTGAAACGTCACAGTAATAGCTACACCAATTAAGTTTGTTCTTTATGAAACTGAAGCTGTTCCCTTTACAATGATACCAAATATGATCTATATCTACATAATATCATCGACAACAAAGATAAAAACTTTCCCCTACCCCATTTCGATCATTTTTTAAAAAATGGCTATCTTTAATATTTTTTTCTAATAGAGTGGTGTCTTTTATCGAAGATGAGAATATATGATCATTTATAACTACCATTCATTAAGTAAATGGAAAACATACTTTGTCTTAATGTGTTTTATTATGCTGTACAGAAATAATTTTATAAAGGATAAATTGACACATTTTTATAGCGTTTTTCCTTAAAAATTGTGTTTATGACGTCATGGTGGCGACATAGAAGCAGCTACATCAACCAACTTTGTTTTTTATAAAAGCTGAACATGTTCCCTTTACAATGGTACCAAATATGATCTGTATCAGCATAATAATATTGAAAACAAAGATAAAAACGTTCCCCTACCCCTAATAGAGAAATTTACTAAATACTTTCAGGTACTCTTAAATATTGAAGTTTTTCATGAAGAGCATCCCAACTTATTTCTGGGAAACATCCTGATTCCATTACTAGACACCCTAAGGTACCAGAAAAAAGTGGTTTCGGAGGATCCTGGGGGGTGCACGGTGGGTCCACCTAGCCCACGGACTAATGTTATTTGGTATTGAACCGTCTAGAAATGAGGTTTTAGCGCTATATAACGTCCATTGCATTGCAAAGTAAACTGATTAATGCATGTTTTGTCTAGAAAAGCCGCGTAGTGTTTACTGTGCTAAAGTTTCAACTACATTACAAAGTAAACATGTTAATATGAGTATAAAGGCAACGAATAAAACGGAGTTTAAAGAACGGAATATGGTTTTTGTTAATGGAGGGAAGTTTGGAAACGGTTTTGTCCATTTTCATTATCTCAATGTTAACGTCCGACAGGTCCTTACTGTATAGTATTCGTTATCGTATTGGCAGATGTTCATATCAAAATCCCAAAAGTCAAACACAACCAGTCAAACACAAACATACATGTACCAATCCATGTTTAAATCAAAATCCCAAAAGTCAGACACAAACATACCAATCCATATTCATATCAAAATTGCAAAAGTCAAACACAGACATGCCAATCCATGTTCATATCAAAATGCCAAAAGTAAAACACAAACATACCAATCCATGTTTAAATCAAAATCCCAAAAGTCAAACACAGACATGCCAATCCATGTTCATATCAAAACTGTAAGAGTCAAACACAAACATACCAATTCATATTCATATCAAAATGCCAAAAGTAAAACACAAACATACTAATCCATGTTTATATCAAAATCCCAAAAAGTACAGAAAACACTTTGATAACTGGCAAATTAAATTAAACATGTAGACTTCAATCAGGAAAGTGAGACCGGGTACTCCGACAGAGTAATTAATCCGCATACCAATGTCAATATGATTTATTCTTTTTCCATTTCTTGGTCCCAAGTGAGTTTCATCTTAAATGTTAGGACAGACGCTCCGAACCTGAACTATATAATCAACATCTTAGGGTAAATTCATATGTTACAAAATGGTAAACGCCTGATCGTCAAATTTACCACGGGTTATTATAAGTGTCATATACCATTTTTAGCTCACCTGAGCCAGAGGCTCAGATGAGCTATTGCAATCTATCACCGTCCGTCGTCCGTCGTGCGTCGTGCGTCGTGCGTAAACTTTACATTTTAATCTTCTCCTCCAAAACTACTGGGCCATATTTGATGAAACTTGGTGATTATCATGCCTTGGTAACAGCCTTTCAAAATTGTGTTCGGGGTTTGGCCACGCCCAAGATGGCCGCTGTTACTAAAAATAGCAAAAAGACAAAAAAATCTTCTTCTCTGAAACCAAAAGGTGCAGGCAAATTTTGATTGGATATTTGGATTCAGCATATCTGGGAACATCAAAATTGTGTTTTTTATGAAAATTAGACGAAAAATAGGTTACGCGTTTTTTGCGTAAAATTACATAATTTTTAAAATGAGACATTTATTGTTATAACTTCATAACGGCTGAAGATAATTGTATGGAGTTTTCACTGTTGATCTTGTCTTGCATTTTCTTCCAATTGATGTCAAGGTCGAAGGTCAAGGTCATGTCCCAGTTTTTGACCTTTGATAAAAAATGCTATTTTTTTAACATTTCCTGTGATAATGGCATAGGATTTTCAGTTATTTGTAGGTATTGACATGACCGTCATTTTGATACATAGATCAGGGTCATAGGTTCAAAGGTCAAGGTCACAGATGCCCAAGAATACCAAAATAGTTAATTATCTGCAAAACTATGAATTTTTTGTATAGGCATGTATATCAGAATATTGTAGGTAATGGCACAATGGTCATTTTGATATATGAATAAAGGTCATGGGTTCAAAGGTCAAGGTCACAGATGTAAACAAGTACTGAAATGGTTAATTATCTCAAAAACTATAAACTTTTTGTATAGGCATGTATATTGGAATATGTAGGTATTGGCCTAACGATCATTTTGATATATGAATGAAGGTCATAGGTTCAAAGGTCAAGGTCATAGAATTGAACGAATACTTAAATGGTTATTTTTCTCAAAAACTATAAACATTTTGTATAGGCATGTATATTGGAATATTGTAAGTATTGGCCTAGTGATCATTTTGATATATGAATGAAGGTCATAGGTTCAAAAGTCAAGGTCATAGAATTGAACGAATACTTAAATGGTTAATTATCTCAAAAACTATAAACTTTTTGTATAGGCATGTATATTGGAATGTTGTAAGTATTGGCCCAACAATCATTTTGATATATGAATGAAGGTCATAGGTTCAAAGGTCAAGGTCATAGCTGCGAACGAAAATATAAAAGGTTAATTATCTCAAAAACTATAAACTTTTTGTATAGGCATGTATATTAGAATATTGTAGGCATTTGCACAACGATCATTTTGATATATGACTGAAGGTCATAGGTTCAAAGGTCAAGGTCATAGATGTGAACGAATACTTAAATGGTTAATTATCTCAAAAACTATAAACTTCTTGTATTGGCATGTATATTGGAATATTGTAGGTATTGGCTTAACGATCATTTTGATATATGAATAAAGGTCATAGGTTCAAAGGTCAAGGTCATAGACTCGAATGAATACTTAAATTGTCAATTATCTCAAAAACTATAAACTTTTTATATAGGCATGTATATTGGAATATTGTAGGTATTGGCCTAACGGTCATTTTGGTATATGAATGAAGGTCATAGGTTCAAAGGTCAAGGTCATAGATTGAACGAATATTAAATGGTTAATTATCTCAAAAACTATAAACATTTTGTATAGGCATGTATATTGGAATATTGTAGGTATGGCCTAACGATCATTTTGATATATGAATAAGTTCATAGGTTCAAAGGTCAAGGTGATAGATGCAACGAATATTTAAATGGTTTATTATCTCAAAACTATAAACTTTTTGTATAGGCATGTATATTAGAATATTGTAGGCATTGCACAACAATCATTTTGATATATGAATGAAGTTCATAGGTTCAAAGGTCAAGGTCATAGATGCAAACTAATACTTAAATGGTTAATTATCTCAAAACTATAAACTTTTTGTATAGGCATGTATATTAGAATATTGTAGTATTGGCCTATCGATCATTTTGATATATGAATGAAGGTCATAGGTTCAAAGGTCAAGGTCATAGATGCAAACTAATACTTAAATGGTTAATTATCTCAAAAACTATAAACTTTTTGTATAGGCATGTATATTGGAATAAGGTACGTATTGGCCTAACGATCATTTTGATATATGAATGAAGGTCATGGGTTCAAATGTCAAGGTCACAGATGCGAACAATATTAAATGGTTAATATCTCAAAAACTATAAACTTTTTGTATAGGCATGTATATTGGAATAAGGTACGTATTGGCCTAACGATCATTTTGATATATGAATGAAGGTCATGGGTTCAAATGTCAAGGTCACAGATGCGAACAAATACTTAAATGGTTAATTATCTCAAAAACTATAAACTTTTTGTATAGGCATGTATATTGGAATATTGTAGGCATTTGCACAACAATCATTTTTATATATGAATGAAGGTCATAGGTTCAAAGGTCAAGGTCATAGATGCAAACGAATACTTAAATGGTTAATTATCTCAAAAACTATAAACTCTTTGTATAGGCATGTATATTGGAATATTGTAGGTATTGGCCTAATGCACATTTTAATATACAGATGTTTTAGCTGTTTATAAATAATATATTGTAGCTAGATTTTAAATATGTTATATATAGCATACTTATATAATTATTATAATTAATTTGCAAAAATACTTGCATATTATTGGCCCTTACTGCTGAAAATTTTGATGTTCTCTTTTATTAATGTCATTGACCATTGAACCTCTGCATAAGATATGTACTCTTCCTCAGGTGAGCGTTAAGGCCCATGGGCCTCTTGTTTAAAATTTAATCATAAAATACATTTAAAAAATGGTATATGACATAAGTATAGCTTTTCCAACATATCAGTGTCTTAAATGTGTTTTTCTATGAATACAAAATGATCGATTTTAAAACGATTCCAATATTATAAGCATTTTGTTTATTTGTTTGTGAGACATTGTACAATCAATATTTGATGATACATTGGTTTAAGTCAACCACCATGACTTCTAAGATAAGATCTAGCATACATTACGTATGGTCCACTGATTTAGTTTCAGGACATAGTCATTTCCATTTTCTGATATATTCAACTCATAACCATCCATGATTTTTTGTAAAAAGACTGGTGTAGTTAAACCTGTCTTAAATATCGAATCTGTAAAAGGACCACCTACAATTAAAGCCAATAATTATAACATGCTCTTTATTCACATCAACCTGCCTCAAAGAATAACTCTATATAAGACCCATATATTTTTATAAACCAGTAATTTTATCCGGAGCACCTGGCCTCATTTCCCTGCTTGTAGTACACATGTTTCACTAAATTTTCCAGTTTCTAAGTTTTTACTTTTCTTTAGGATCGTGGTTTGGACATGGATTGGTATATGTTTGCCTTTGATTGATACAGTGTAGAATGTAAATGGGTATATACTTGGTCATCATAAAAGCGCGTGTCTCTGTCTTGGTTTGGTGAATCATTCAATCGTAGATCTGCTGTATCATAGGACTGTTTTACCGCATATTTGATATGTAAGTAGTAACTGTAGTATTCGATGTGTAATTAAGTTAGTCCTTCCGTATAATGACTCAGTTAATAAATCTAAATCAATTAATTTGGCGGAATGTCGCTCTAGTATTATTATAGTACATATTATAATATTAATCAAAAACAAACATACCAATTATTGTCCAAAGTTTAAAACTGACAAATTAAGTTAAACACGTAAACATACATATGGGAAGTGAGACCGGGTGCACTGAAAGGGTAATCACTTCCTGTTTAGCTAGCCACGCCGCCATTATCGCTGTCCATTTATTATTGCATGTTTATCGAAATTACAGTCTTTTTTCTCATTTCACTTTTTTGTTGTCCAAAATTTAACTTCCATCAAACTGCCTAGATACCTGCATAATACGTAAAAGTCCTAACTGTACATGTAAAGTCAAACAGTATCTGACAAAACAAATTAACTACATTATTACGTAGAGCTATATTGTTCAGATTTTTACGACGGCTCTAAACCCTTTGTTAAGCGTTTAATTAAATGATGTCGTGTAAGTTGTCCCACCCAAGAGATTAAATAAATGAAATATCCGACTGAACAACAAAATGTTATTGACAAACAAATCTTCAGTCTTAACAAAACCAGAGGATGTGAGCCATTTGATCATGAGATGACTTAATTCTTTCTCATATTTACTTTTAAATAAATTTGAATTAACTGTTGATGTTACGATAAACGCCCATGGATCATTTAACAAGGTTTGTATTATATAAAGTCAAATAGACCAGAAAACACCCCGTGATGAAGCACTGCGATAGAGTAGATGTAGATGATATCATTATATAGCACAACTAACGACAGACTTGTAAAGGTAATATAACTGGTGTTACTGAAGGAACAATATTAGCAAATATTATTGTATATGGCTTCATCGAATGACGAACTTTGTTTGAACAGCGCTTGATTACCGAATCAAAGTTTGTTCGACATCTGATATCCAGATGTCGTGTGAATATCCGATACACACACACACAGAGAGAGAGAGAGAGAGAGAAGAGAGAGAGAGAGAGAGAGAGAGAGAGAGAGAGAGATTTTGCATTACAATCCAAAGTTATCAAACTATTCAAATGTAGATATTGTGATACAAGTAAGTTATGTGCAATCGTAATACATGTGTCATTGTTTCTGATAGTGCACTATAACAACTGAAATTCATTTCCGGTCAATTATTGCCGCCATTATTGCCGTTAACGTTCACGCTGCGTTAGTGATATTTAACAATTTCGACATTTGATCTTTATTAATAGTTTTACCTGTGAACTGTGGATACTTATTTTACTGTAAACCAGCCTTGGTGTACCTAGTTATCTATCAGTTATTGCTGTAAGGTAAATACTGACCTTATGGCTTTAGATATTTGATCTGATACACTAATTGTAGTGTAAAATAATGAATAAATAAATCATTGGACAGGAAATGTGTTGGTCATTTTAGATTTACATATCATTTAGATGTCATTTGTAGAATATAAAACAAGAATGCACATGGTATTGTACTAGATTTCCAAGGTCCAGAGAAAATCACTTTTAAGTGCTTAATTCCTTGGACTCTAACCAAATTTATCAATTGAAATGATAATTTGGGTACATACCCGTTTGGACATTCCTTCCTAAAACTATGCTTATGCAGCATTATGAAGCAGGCAATGGTGATCAAATTTTTTGGGGGAAATGTAACAAGATGCAAATGGTTATATTATAATTGTCGAACATTTTTCTTCTTAAACCCCTTTAAGTGTGCATCACGTGATAGATTTAGTATATCGGATGCACATTTCCATTGGAATTAATTCGCAAACCTTTAATTTTTATTTGGAAAGGTGTTGTTGGCAACAATACACTTCTACATTCTAACTGTCTGTTTGGTGTGCGTTTGTGTGTGTGACCGATGAAACTGTTGCTTGTAACGATGAAGCCTTCGGCAATTGTACTGAAAGTTAAATATGTCCTTATGGTTACATGCAACTTGAACACTGTACTACTAATGGAAAGATCTATAGGCAGATATATATATATATATATATATATATATATATATATATATATAAATAAATAACGATGTAAAACATTATTCAAAAAACGTTATACATGTATGTTTGAGATACCATTTCTTCTTATGGTTTCTTTTGAAGTTCAAAATTCAGCATATACATGTATTTGCAGTACAGACCTGCCGAATCGGCAGCTAACCTAGGTCTCTAAATAGCTACACCTTGACATATTTTAACAACTTATTATCTATATTACTGTAGCTGATCTATCACTAGCTACCCCGGCAGCCGAGTTTAGACTCTTTTTCTTTAATTTAATGTTAAACTTTCAACTTTTCTTGTTATGCTGTAAATTGCAGAAGACCGGCGAAGTCAATTTAGAAGATGAAAGGTGTGACAATGCACATACAGGTCTATTACATATTATCAAGGTCTAATGACGTGCTACATATATAAGTTCATTTATTCATTAATGAATTATTTTTATTTTTGTTATTCCAGGTACGTGTTTTGCAACGTCACATGCAATCACAACCACCATTTATGAAGATCTTCTTGGTTCACAGCATTACAACGAACGTCTGCTACCCGTATGTGAAAATGGCGGGAATGTTACTTTACGGTTGCAGACGGCACTTAGACAGATTATGGACTTGGTAAGGAGTTGAGAGAGTAGAGAGAGAGAGAGAGAGAGAGAGAGAGAGAGAGAGAGAGAAGAGAGAGAGAGAGAGAGAGATGTGATATGCAAGGGATTTCAAATTCGAATTTCTATAGAGCCTTTAGTAAAAAAAATTTTTTCAAAATTAGATAATATCGCATTAGAGATCTCATTAAACTGATAAATCATATTTGCTGCAGGTGCACTACTTTAAATTTACAATCACAATTATATAATCTTTTATCACGAAATACACGACCTTGAGACACTCATATACGCATATACATTAAATATTTAAAACAGTTAAGTTTGATGGAAATCCAAACACCGAAATAGAAATCGTCGTCCTCACGATAGATATAGTGAAAATACAATGTGACCTTCAGAAGGAACCGAGAGGTCATTTTACGAAACTGACAGTTCCAACAATAAAGCTGTGTAGGCGGACGTTTTATATGTTTATATTTTCTGTTTTCATGTTACAAGTCTCCTATCAGAGAAGCGGTATTTTAATAAGTATCATGAGTGATATTTATTGTGGTTTTACGTTGTCTTTCTAGACATATTTTGAGTCAATTAAATGAAATAACCGGTCTGCTCATTGACCGACATTTTACATCTGTCAATCTGAAAATTGTCTAGATAGAAAATCTTTATAGTCCCTAGAGTGTCAAAAAACACTCCTACGTATACCCAAGTCAACTCGTACCTATACCAAGACAACTCGTACCCAGGTCAACTCGAACGCATACCCAGACAAATCGGACCCATGTCAACTCGTACGCATACCAAGACAACTCGTATCCAAGTGGGTTTTTAACATCAAGACACGTTGTCTTGGGTAAGCGTTTTCCAACAATGGTATTTAGATATGTGTCGTGTCATAATTTTGGAATTTTTATTAAAACATACAGTAGCTGAGTAAGTTATGACTAGAGGAGTTTTACATACAAATCCTTTGAAAATTTTCCTTTTCCACGAAGTATATGTGCATCGAGATTCTAGTTACTCTGGCTGGCCCCGGTTTCACAATCTTTCCTTAGCTAAGATTTTCCTTAACTTAAATTTAGCAAATTTTGATATTCTCTTTTTGGAACTATTGATGAATGCAAATGTTTTATTCTTGGGGTGATCTTGTCATATACTATTTTTTTAATTTAATCATGAAATACATTCAAAAAATAGTATATGACAATATTGTCATGTGCTACTTTTGAATTGTATTATTTCATAAAAATTCAAAAGTAGCACATGACAATCTTAAAAATAACACCTCAAGTTCCTGAATATCTTAAAAACTGCCAAATTTATGAAGATTTGAAATTTTGCAAGACTTAAGTTAAGGGAAATCTTAGCTAAGGAATGATTGTGAAACCGGGGCCTGATGTTAAATATGTTTGTATGTTATTCGTAATTCTGGTGTAACTGGCTCGAGGGTCACAATTATTCCTTAACGAAAATTTTCCTTGCTTAAAAATGTCAAATTTGAAATCGAATAAATTTGTTGATTTTAAAGATAGTCTGTTGTTTTGAAGATCACTTTACTGTATTCTAGTAAAACAATATTGCCAAAATTTACCAGATTTAAGTAAAGACAAATCTTTAGTCAAAAAATGATTGTGAAAATGAGGCCAGACAGTATAATTTTACATTGCTAAATCTTTTGTATGTCACCCATACCTATGTGCAATATAACAAATGAAATGACTGGGGTAGTCAATATGCATCACGCAAGCTTCTGACTTTTCACTTTTCCCATCATATCATGACTGAACATGGCAAAAAATGCAAATTCTTTGTCAGAATTCATGCATGAAGAGTTTAATATGTGGGTCTTTTTTCATCATGATAACTAAGTTATGTTGTGAAGGTTTTTATTTTGTTTTTTCTGTAATTCTTTTTTTTCTTTATGATCATATAATACTAGGTCAACGTTCTTCAAAAGACATACCACACTTGTATAATATTGAGTCATTCAGTGCAGGAATTGTCATTAAATTGTATCTGGCCTTTGTTTAAAATCCATTGAAAACCAACTTGTAAAATAGTACAGACCTGTCGAAAGTTTAACACTGAGTTGACGAATGGAATGAAGGTTTAGCTGCCGAGTGGTAGAGATCTTGAGAGCTATTGACAGGAAAGTTGTAGCTGAGATATAGACGGCAGCTGTCGAGATATAGGGGATGAAGTAAATTGCCGATACCGGACCATTTCGTTAACTTAGTGTTAAACCGTCGACAAGCCAGCACTGTAGTTTGTAAATGTTATAATCAAACGTGTGGGTGGGTGGGCGTACAGTGAAAAATTAAGTGTTTGACTTTTCAGAGTGTATTTAGATCTTATTCTTCGGTCAGTTATTTAACATATTTCCATGTCTTGTGTGTTAAAGGAAGGGCTCTTTGAAAGAACGTGTTAATTTTTTTAACTGGCCTTGATATCTGTACTGCCATAACAAAAACTTCAGTCCAAAGTTTATTCTACATTATCTCTTTTTAACTTTGTTTTAATCTTCTACCATTCATTCTGATGTATATTAAGTAATGAATCTTAATTTTCCCCTCTTTATTGAGATGTAAAAGATTTGGCTGACCTCCTCGGTTATACCGGAATTACTGTCAAACCTGTCTACAAAAGCCACATTCAGGAACCAGTAAAAGTGACCTTTATGGGCAAGTGTTCCTTATATATACAGGTTTAAATTTTATAACATTAAAAATGAGCAATTGGGATAATATTTTACTGGCCTTTAAAAACAGGTGGCCCTTTTTATAGAGAAGACTATTATGGCAGGTAGCTTGAAACCTCACTTAGGACTTGGGAATTTAATGAGATGATTTTCATCTGCCTATACTAGAGCCGTAAAAAGCTTATTGCCAGAATAGTCTATCGGATGAGACTCAAAACCGAGGTCCCGTGTCTCAATGCATGCTAGACATCTCTGTAGAGTTCGAAAAAGAGTAGGTCACCTGTGGCCGCTATAGAGGACGCTTACAACTAGAAACAGACTGAGCAAGAAGATAAGATAAGATGTCCAGAAGTATGAATGTTTCTTTCATTTTTCTTATTTTGATGTAGAGCACAAAACATATATAATATAGGAGTTATTCCGCTTATTCTGCAAGATAGCGAGATGCCCTATCACAGGTCACAGCATACTGACAAGATTTTATGGTATAGGTCGACAAAGATAAAGTGGCACATCCGGGCGGTTTAATGTTTATAAACACAGTTTGTAAACACGGATGTAATTATTAGGAAGACCTTCATTACATAATTTTTTTATGCAGGCGTATATTTGCAGAATTGGCTCAGTGGTCTAAGTAGAGTGTGTAAGTAACAGAGCGCAAGTTCGAATCCCCGAAAGTGTTTACTTTTTTATTTTTTATTTTTGTTTCTTTCTTTTTAATTCCAAGACTTTCATTTTTACAAAAAATAATTTTCTCTGTAAAAAGATATAAACAACAGAGCCGTTTAAAATACTTCTATTAAAAATGAAAATAAATTTCACATAATTTTATTGATAGGTTACAAAAAACCATGCCTATATGTTTAGAGCCAGAAAAGACTTTTTGAATTTAATATTTCTTGTGTTAATTATTTAATTTTAATGGAAGAGGCATTATAATGTCTCTGCTTAGTTTTGGGTGGCAATGACTATAGCTATGGCGGTAATCGTAGTCTTTAATACATTTTCCGAAAATTGTTGGATTTGAAGTTATCGGTCATTTGATTGATTAAGCAAGCAATTCATGTTTCTGCTGAAAAAAAAACCCGGAAAATACTAAGATTAAAAAAAAAATAATGAAAAGGTGTGGGAGTCCGAACCATCGCCTCTTTGTAGTGAATCAAAACTTATCGCTTGTTCCACTGAGCTACCTCAGCGATATAGACGAGAGGGTGTAAAATCGAATAAATCAACTTACGCAGTTACACCCGTGTTTATAAATTGTTTTTGTAAACACAAGATTACCCGGATGTGCCACATTATCTTTGTCGATCTACATGTATACTGCAAAAGATTTCAAACAAATTAGGAAAACAGATGTAATAAGTTTAGAGTGATCTTCAAAATTGAACATTAAATCCATGAATATATTGAAAACTAACAAAATTATTCAGATACGATTTTACCCAAAAGAGTATGAATATGGAGATGTTAGGTTTTAGGTTTGAGGGAAGTTTAAAAATGTCTGCACAGCGTAAATATATACAATCGACCAAAGAATAGAATATAAAAATTTATCCTTTCTATTTCAGAATGAAAAGGATGTACAACGTAAATATATACAATCGACTAAAGAATAGAATATAACAATTTATCATTTCTATTTCAGAATGAAAAGGATCAAATTTTAACTGTGAATATATGGGTTCGAATGGTAAGTGTTAACAAACAACAAATATACCGTGTCCATATTCCAATCAGAAAGTAAAAACTTTGAAACTGACAAATTAAGCTAAACACGTGTACTTCTACAAGGGAAATGAGACCGGGTTCTCCGGAAGGGTAATATCTATTACGATAAAGAGACATATTCAAGCCCAATGAGAAAATCGTTTCTCTTAACTTGATATTCTGGGGGGAAAACCTTCCAGAAAGTATTTGAGAGACTGGTACGATTTTGCGGTGTTTAAACGAAGAAAAGGCACGTTATATTCTACGAGGGAGGTCAAAAAGTTCATAGAACGGGGTATATATTTGCGCAACAAACCAGACATTTTATTATTATTTTTCAATATAGTCCCCATTTACCCCAATGCACTTAGCCCACTATTCTTTCAGACTGTCTATACATTTGAAATAGAAGTCTTCGGTTTGGTCCTGACTGAGCCATGTCTATGTGGCATTCCATCATCATCAGGAAATTTGATTCCCCGTAAATGGGATTTCAAATTTCTAAATAGGAAATAATCACCGGGTGCCAAATCGGGACTGTAGGGTGGGTATTAAGTTGTTCGAACTTGCATTCACGAATCGCTGCTTGTGCAATCCTTGACTTGTGCACAGGAGCAATACCCCTTGGCTCAACTTTCCCATCCTTTTTAATTTAATAGCAGCTTTAAGCTGCTTCATTAGATCAGCATAGTAAGCACCAGTGATAGAGATTCCAGCAGGTTTATAATTGATTAACAGAACACCCTTAGAATCCCAAAACACAGTGGCCATGACTTTGCCAGCTGATGGTTGGGTTGAATTTCTTTGGTGGGGTGAGCCAGGGTGCTTCCATTGCATGGACTCTTTTTTGGTTTCTCGGTCCCAATGATGAATCCATGTTTCATTACCAGTTACTAAACGTAAATGGAAGCTCTCCGGGTTATCATTATAAATGTCAAAAAGCTCCCGACTTGACTGGAGTCTTTGGGAGCGATTCTGCACATTAAGGTTTCTGGGGACCCATCTTGTGGATACTTTTCACATCCCAAGATGCTCGTGGATAACCGTGTGTACACTTCCATGTGAAATGTCACACTCCCTAGCTATGACATCAATCCTAATTCGACGATCATTCATGATGAGAGTCAGACATGACAATTTCCTTTGTGATGGCATCAACTGGCCGACCTGACCGTGGGTCAACCTTCAGTGAGGTGCGCCCACGTTTAAATTCAGCTGACCATTTTGCCACTGTTGAATAGGCAGGACCACTGTCACCGTACACCTCGGCCATTCGTCGGTGAATTTCTTTGGCATTTGATCTCTCTACTGTGAGGAACTTTATTACTGCTCTAAACTCAACATTTTGATTTCCCATCATTGCTTGATGGTCACCAACTTTGAATGCTTTTGAGAATTACACAAAAATGTTGTGACAAATAAACTTGATATGTTTAAAATGGCGGAATGTTGTGTTGTCTAAATAATGGCGGAATGTTGTGTTGTCTAAATAAGTAAAGAAAATGTGTGTTACGCTTGGCTGAATACGCTGTTCTATGAAATTTCTGACTTCCCCTCGTATTAAAGAAAAAAACGTTCTACCAGAAGTTAATAATTACATTAGTTAAGTAGTATCGCATGATTGGTGTAGTTGGCAAATTCCCTTTTGGCGCTTTCTTATCAGATATATTTGGGAACGTTTTTTGTTGATTTCCATATATTTCATATACATGTACTTTACCGTTGAGCACGTCACCAAGTGTTTTTGATATAAGAAGAAAATACAAAAAAATCTCTTCATTTTTAGAAATGGAACGACTGTCGATTAAAGTGGAATGCGTCACATTATGGAGGGATAGATCACTTTATAGTACCTTATTCAGCTGTATGGATACCAGATATAACACTATACGACAGGTAGGTCTATATTGTCTAGTCCCTGAGTAGTTCCCCTTTCTTTGATTTTTTGTGTTTAAAAGAAAACTAAAAACCGGTGGATAGAAAGCGGATATCACAGAGGATTGTCCTTTAGCTTGATTGATTTGATTCGGTATCTGTTATGATGTTCAGAATCACACCTTTTGTCACAGAGGACGATAAATTATTGTTGCAATGTGTATGTTAATTATTCATTAAAATGTTAAAATCTTCTGTAGTGGCCAACTAAACATTGCCAATTAAAATAAGGACGGTAAAGTTGGGATGAATTCACCGACTGATCATTTCAAAAATTAAATGTGAACCGCAAATCCTTAAATAGTCGAAATATTTTGTTTTTATGTAATTAATTGCATTTGCACTTACGCGAAAATAAAATGTAGCGAATGTCATGAAATGCCAATTCTCTCGACAATTAATTGACGCAAAATTTTCTCTACTGTACATGGGGTCCTTTAACTTGATTTACTTTAATTTTAATGGATATATTAACTATTATTTCAACTTTACTTATACATGGTGACCTCTCGATATAAGTGAGATAAATTTGACCAGGACGCAAAATATATCAGCAAATCAATCAATCAATCAATCAAATCTTTGCAGTGCAGCAGAGGAAGAGATGATGCCGGGTATATCAGAATACCGAGCCACTATATTCAATGACGGAACTGTACAATATTACTATCCAACAGTACTTAAAAGTGTTTGTAGGGTAGATGTGACCTACTTTCCCTTTGATACCCAGGTCTGTTCTCTACAGTTTGGTTCCTGGTCACATCACGGACTGGAACTTGACATGGTTAATACTAGTGACTCGGGTAAGCATTTTTATATTGAAACATAGGTGCGAGTAAAATATAAAAAAAATGAGACTGGGTGTTTTGGAAGCTGTTTTGTAATTGATAATATTTGACATGTGAGAACATCATCTGCATGTTAAAAATACATGTTTAACATTTACTTTAAAATGTTTTACGTAAAATCATATTCTTCCCTTTTGATGGGACAATACTTCCAACTTTTACGATAAGTATGCTAGCTTGTGTCACTATGTACAAAATCTTCGACATGTACAAAATCATCGACATGCAAACTGACAAACCTTGTCAATCAAAAATCTGCTGAAAGGATTCGAACCTAGGCGACGATAGGTGTTCTTGTCAACCAGTGCACTTTAGACAACTCGGTCACAAAAGCCCCAAATTGTGGAGGGAACAAAGAACTTCGTCAGGATTAGAATAAATCAGTAATATCACCTAGAAATAGGAACTTTTGTTTTACTGTTAATATACGAGTATGCTGTAGTCTGTTTAGACCAGTCCATTTTAATATTTCGCTATTTTTTTGTAAACATAATTTTACTTTTTACCTAATTGATTCGCAAATATTTTGTAAGGTATTAGTTACAAACATGTCGGTATCAGGTGTCAAATTATATTGTCTTTGTCTTTTTCTTCAGCGGATATTTCAACATTTATTACACACAATGAGTGGGACGTTGTGGAGGTACCGGCAATAAGAAACGAAATTTATTATAAATGTTGTAAGGAGCCTTATCCGGATGTGACGTTTAAAATCACAATCAAGAGGAAACCCCGATTTTACGTTTTAACTATATTGTTCCCGTGTATACTCACGGGATCGATTGCTGCTTTGGGATTCTTGCTTCCGACTGAGTCAGGAGAAAAAGTGTCACTTGAAATCACCGTTTTACTTTCACTAGCTGTCTTTTTGCTCATTGTGTCCGAGTCACTTCCGGCGTCCTCGGAAAATTTTCCATATATTGGTAAGTTTGTTAATTTTATCTGTAATTGTAGATTAGCGCGGGGTCTCTAATATATAAATATTACATTTCAGTCCATATTGTCACCCCAAAAGTTTTCATTGTCAACTGAGGAGAAGTCGAGGTTGACAATGAATTTCCAGGGGTGGCAATATGGACTGTCGCCCTATGAGAAATGTAATATTTTTTTATTATACCGATTGTTTTTATTATTATTATTATTGTGCAATCAAAGTATAATTGATTGAAAAACATGATCCTGAAATACATTTGGAAAAGATTTAATAAAACATCATATTTAACTCAGAAAGTCTTTTCACGGTTCGCTGTGTATTTTTCGCATATTTTTGTCTTGCCAATTGCTTCAGCGTTTCTTCACTAACAGACGCAAATATACTCATTGCCATTTTCAGACAGACTGACATCAGAGAGTGAAATTAATTACCAAAACTCTTATCAAGCAATCACATTTCGAGAAATTAACAAAAGGTATAATAAATAAGCATACTGCATTCAGAGTCATAGCCTACGATGACGTCATCATGATTGTCTTGATCGAACCAAATGCTTTGAACCTTAATCAGCAATATTTAACCATACAGACCAAAGTGAAGCCACTCAATTACCTGACCTTTCTGACAAAATATCAAATGGAATCCCGCATCTTGCGTGGTTGTATTTCGCATAGAAGGATATACTTTTTGGTAAGAGTTCTTTCAATAACACCCCATGAAATTCTATGTATTAATTAGTTTAGTCATTTAAGTCTCTTTAGTTAAAAAAAGAAAAAATAGTGGTACACCCCCCCCCCCTCCACCGATTTTTTAAAAATTTCTGTCAATATAGGACATGGTGTTCCAATGATATATATATATATATATATATTGTTATTCATGTAAAATATTTATATCAATAACCTACCATCCAAATCACAATCCCAAAGCAATATAAAAACTTTGGAACTTGGAAATTATTATAAACAGTAAACTATATCAAGGGAAGCAGGCCTGGTGCTCCGGAAGGGTAAGCACTTCCTGTTTACCTAGCTAAACCGGCACCTGTATAATCAAAATTAAGCATCATTTACATAAATGTTCATTCTTTGTATTTTACAGGGATGTACTTTGCGTCTTTGATGAGTCTAGTGTCATTGGCTTGTTTATTTACTGTTCTCGTACTTAACGTAAACTTTCGAGGATTGTCTGGGAAAAAAGTTCCCAAGTGGGCGAAGACAGTATTCATTCATGGATGTGGATGGATATTATTGAACAAAACTGGAAGATATGACATGAATCATGACCCACCACAGGAAATGGTAAGAACTTCTTTTTATAGTTGTAAGTTAAACCTTTAACTAGATAACATGAAGCTATTACCTGTTATTGTATATTTGTGTGACATTAAAGTTAAAACAGTTGAAAAAGCATGGCGATATATAAAATGTTAAAGTATATAAGCAAAATATATTACGATTACTTATAATACCAGTACTATTTTAAAGCGCTAGGTGGACGTATCGGAATACAATTCCTCATCAGTAGTGCTTGAAACTATATTTTGAAACCAAATTTGTTCGAAAAGTCATGGATCAAAGAAGTTTTTTCTAATACACTGGATAACTAGCAATATTTTAGTATAAAAACAGTCTGACTTGTAACTTGTATTGTTTCGTGTTCTGGGTTACATTAATTGTTGAGTTCCAAATATGCGTTTATTATTCTCCTTGTTTTTGTTTCATTTTTTAATTGCGTCCTTGGTTAAATTGGTTACTCCAGTACATGTTTTTCAACTACAAATAATTTACGTTATCATTAACTAAGAAAAAGACTATATGACATGTAACATTAATATATCAACTGTTTCTGATTAGCCATATTTTGACATTACAGAAAGTAAATGGAAAAATACATCATGAACAAAACGAAGATTCGCCAAAAGAAACAATTGTTCAAAATGTTTCCACCAAAGACTTGTTATTACGATCACGTGATCCTTTTATTTCCATAATGCGAGAGCAATCATCAACTTTGAATAGACTGGAGGAACACGTGACTAAAGGAAGTTTGGTTCCGGTGTAGACATGGATGAATGGCACGTGTTATCTCAGATTTTAGATAGATTATTTTTTCTGTTTTATATATTTGCGACTGTGATAGTATCATTGGTGTTTTTGTTGATATTGGGAAGCCAATGATTACATTAATTACGTCACATCTACCCGGATGTCTTTCAATTATTAATTATTGTGACGTAGGCGACACGTCAGATAGCAGCTGCGAAAGAGAAAAGAAGGACGAGAAAAATTGTGATTTCTCTGTTTTATGTGTATTACAAACAAATCTTCGATATAGAAAAAGGTTATTTGAGACAAGAGAGTTATGTTACAAATTATTGATTGAGAGAAAATATTTAAAGCCAAGACGTTAATGAATTTAAGTTTGAGAATCTGAATGTGTATTTGGGGAGTATCCAACGGTAAGATTGGAATATAATGTTATCGTAACAGTGACAGAAAGTGAAGAGACAAGGTGTTCAGTTTTATATCTACAGCAATTTTTGAACAAGATAAATGAACACATGTTATATATTGTTTTATTTGGTAACTGGACAAAGAAACAAAAAGGGAATTTAAAAGAAAACGATACCGGTATAATTTCCGATGGAACTGGAACTATTCCTATAAAATTCTAAACTGAGAATGAAAAATTGCTTTCTTACCACAACTACCAAAAATAAAGGTCATAGTTAGCAACAGTACAGACCTGTTGAACGTTTAACACCAAGAAGACTATAATTGGTGCCCAGTTCACAGCTTATTTTGACCCTTGGTTAGGTATATCGCTGCAGCTCTGTTGCTTATCTCTCTGCAGCTTTTCGGCCACACGGTATCTATATTTCGGCCTCTTGACAACCAAACTTAGACTCCTTTGCGTTAGTTCAGTATTTAACTTTCGACAGGTTTGCACTGTATTTGTTGTAAACAAAGAAACTTGCTTTCTTTTTATGTATGCGATAGAATTATTGAAACGCTAAACATAAATTTTGTATATACACATTTACACCAAACAGTGAAAACATTGCTTTGCTTTCACGTCCCGTGCAATGCGTATTTGAAGACAAGAAACGGCTGATAGAATGGAAAATAGTATTGTTTCAATATAAGAAAAGTTTGCTGATGCGTCGATGCAGAAGATTTTGATCATGCTTTCAATATTAACCGAACGCCTTACTATGTCGCATATCACTGAAATTCTTTTTATTCACCAGAGCCCGGTCGTTCAAAGCTCTGTTATTCTAGCCATTTCATTAGTGAAATTTTGTATCTTCTGCAGAAGGTAATGGTTTTGAATTTCTGTTCAAAAGTAAATACATACCATTGATATCAAAAAACTGTATTTCGATAATAAAAAATCACAACCAAAATCAATGTTAAAACTGAACAATTTAAGTTAAACAGACAAACCGCCAGCAAGGACATAAGACCGGGTGCTCTGGAAGGGTAAGCACCTACTTTTTAGTTATCTGCACCATTTTTTGCTGTTGTAAATTTAACATTATGAAATTTATACCCAATTGGTTAAGGTAAACAGAGACTATAACTGGATACAGTGTTTTCTAAATACCCGGATGTTATCATGGTTATTATATACAATTGAAAGTGATCAAACATACAGCTTATGTAAAGGTTGATCTTTGTTTTGTAAGTCTACTATAAAGGACTGTAACGAAATTATAATAATAACAATACAACATTAAACAAGTCTTCCGTGTTACAATGCTACTGTTGTGTATATTTAATTATTTATTGTATTAATAAACAGGCATCGGTTTCACATTTATATTGAAAAAAAAACAACGAAAGCGGCCGATACAACTACTCCATACAAACGCTTATGGGTACACACCATTTGTTACCCCGACAATCCTCGTTACAACATAACCTGTATTTTATAAAATGGAATTATTAACCAAAAACAAACATACCAATCCTTGTCCAAATTACACGCACACAACCCCAAAAGCAAAGTAAAACAAACATACCGACCAATCTCCAAAACACAATCTCAAAGCAAAGTAAAAACAAACATACCAATCAATCTTCAAAACACAATCTCAAAGTAAAGTAAAAGCAAACATACCAATTCATGTCCAAATCACAACCCCAAAGTGAAGTGAAAACAAACATACCAACCAATATCCAAATCACAACCCCAAAGTAAAGTAAAAACAAACATACCAATCCATCTCCAAATCAAATCCCAAAGCAAATGAAAAACAAATGTACCAATCCGTGTCCAAATCATTGTAAAAACAAACAAGTCAATTCACGCTCAAATCACAATCCTGAAGCAAAGTAAAACCAAACATATCAATCCATGTCCAAACCCCGTTTCCAAAGCAAAGTAAAACTTTGTAAACTTTCAAATTAGGTTAAACTCATGAACCTCTACTAGGGAAGTGGACCTGGAGGGTAAGTGACTCCTGTTTGGCTAGCTTAATACGCTATGTATACGTATGTAATCAGCGACATACATTACATACAAATTGTATGTGAGGAGTGAAAGGAAAATGGAACTACGGGGTGTCAAATATATCCCGGGTAATCCAGAACCTTGCGATGACGATCGTTTAACGTTTTGTGGGCCATGTTAAGCCCAGGCTTGTAATGTTCCTGGGTCAACAGTTTATTTGTAAGCAGCTTGCTTTGTTGTATAAAGTTTCCGTATTGGGAACAAGCTCTACCATAGCGTTTTATAGGTTAAACAAATACACCATAAGCAGGAGAAGCAGGTATATTGCTGCATAAAAAGGAAAGTAGAACGGATGTCATTCACATAGTACCCAAATATAGGATTACTCGCAAATGTCCTCTATATATCTGTATATGGAGTTGAACGATTTAGTTACAGTCTTCTATCCAGATTTAACTAGGTTCTGCATAATTATATTTTATTAGAAGACATATATAAGAAACAAATCAGCAAGCAATGGTGCACAATTTGTAATCATTTGTATACCGATTGTTGGGAAATTATATTATCAAACACAACAAATAAGTTGTCCATCAATCTAAAATAAATAAAAAGCTCATCGGAAACCCTTATATTTAATTTATTTAATTAATAAAATACAATAATTCATACAACAAACATACTAGGGCATAAAACAATACAAATAGTAACAAGTAACCAACTGATTAACGGATTAATCCTGATTTAGACTTTCACATCTTTATGTCTCCATAGCACATCTCTAGGCCATTTTGACGTATCGGTTGGGGATATGCGCGTATCATATGGCACCATATTATGACGCATCATGAATTCGGATATAAATTTTTTATTTGCTACCACTTCAGCAAGAATATACTTAACAAAAACGTTGCTGAAGAATTTCTCTGCTCCAGAAAGTGCTGCAGCCTCGTGTGTCTCTATATCCATTTTGATTATTACTTTCTGTAATTTAAAAATGTCCAAAATGTCATCTAAAAAGATTGAATTGACGATTTCCTTACTGTCTTTGTTTTATTAGTAATATTTGCAACTGCCGAACCACCAATATTTCCCCTATGTTTACCGAAAGTTACGTTTCGTCTGGAATTCGACACAGCATTATGTATTATAGTCACGTTATCACCTAATTTTCCCGCCAAAAGAGAATGGTAAAGCCTCAAAACGTTGCCAGGTAACATGTCAATGGATATAACCTTTCTACCCGTCATAGCTGCCATTAAAGAATACTCTCCAATATTACAACCTAAGTCTATAAAAGTCAGTTCTGGGTCTTCCTTCAATAGCGAATGTATTTTATGTAATAATCCACTCTCCCATAACCCTCCTCTAATTATACTTCCGGAAACCCACATATCCTCCTTAATACTATAGACATAAATTGGAGTGTTGCCAGCTTTTGTTTTTAGCATGGTGCGTTCAAAATCTGATTTCAAATCACACTTGACATCCGCAGTCATCCAACTGTTCATTTCAAAATTTCGAATTATTTTTCCCGTGAAGTTATCAGGTTTAGTTCGTTTGTATACTATAGTACATTTGGTTCTGTCAGCCACTTGGTTACTCTTTTCTGGATATTCTAACTGAATACTATCAGTCTCCGATATAGTGGAAAACGTGTTGATTTGGCTTACTTTGTTAACATTCTGAAACACTGTCGCTGTTTTATCTGTGTTTTCTCTTAATTTATTTGATGTATCCCTCGTGTTGTCTGTCTGTGACATCTCCAATACTTTGGTCTGACTTGTATTTTCTCCATCTGGGTGTAATTTTCCCAGTTTCAGATACATAATAACAAGTACACTTATTATAACAAGTATAAAATAACTTTGTCTTCTGTTCATTATTATTGTTTGTGACCTGAAAATAAAGATAAAGTACTGATGGTGTAAAGCTAGAGTTGAATAAAACATACATGTTTCTAGATGAAACAAGGCCAAGAATTCGACAAGTCCACAGTAGAAATCAATATACCTGAAAAAAGACATTTAAATGTATATGTCAAGTGACTCATTCAACGGCATACGGCGTTATAATCAAAAACAAACATACTAATCCATTTCCGAATCACAATCCAGAAGCAAAGTAAAAACTTTGGAACTGACAAGTTAGGTTAGACACGTGAACTTCCACCATGGAAGTGAGGCCGGGTGCTCCGGAAGGGTAAGCACCTCTTGTTTAGCTAGCTACACCCGCCACGTGTGTTATCAAAATTGTATGAAAGGAACATGGAACTATGAGACGTCAAATATATCCAAGGCAATCAAATTTGATTGAACGGGATTTTACGTCCCAGTTAAAATGTTTTATTCATATCGGCGTTTTCGGCTATAGGTGAAGTGACAGAAATGTTAACACTTGCACTGCGCTACGGGCAATGTGCAGAGAGAATTCTTTCAGGTGCCACACCTGTCGTGGCACGGGGCATCGGTTGTTAATGTCTCTTCCGAAAATCCCCTGACTTTCATTTCTAAATGTCGGATGCTTTGCGAAAAAAAAACCGTCACTGCCTATTTTAAGTCTTGGCCAGACCCGACCTATATTCGAACCCACATAAATGGGACGTCCCACATACGGAGCCAGCGCTATACCAACTGAGCTACCTTAGTTGTCCGCTATTGTGCTGTGTTGAAATCAAAAGCGATTGCAAATACATGTATTTAATTTTGATCATAGATGTAAGGTAGGTTACAAATGACACACCCCGTCTATGTAAATGCCATTCCTACAGTTTAATCGAAAAACGAAAACTGGTCAATTCATATTCATAATTCATACTTATTTACATAAAAAACCAATACTTTGGTATATTACCTTTCATGTGCACGTGACATTGCAGAACAAGACTCGCTCCATCATTTGTTACTGCCTCTCTTTCCATCCTTGATATACACCCGTGACGGGTGTCAAAAGAAAGAGTGTTTTCATATAAAACCACCACTATTATGACATCACCATTCATGCACTTTGACCTGGCACATTATTGTTCAATATTTATTTATATTTTTACAATTGAAATTGACCTTCTTTAGATGAACCTATTTGTTTTACTGGCATTCAATTGCTCATATTTACAATGGGATTCGATGCTGCACCACGTGATACCCGCTAGCGTTTAAAAGGAACACTTATTTTTCCATGGATATGGAACAGCATCAGATGACGTTTTCCCTCGAAAACGACGCCATATCGGGAATATGTGACGTTGACGTTTTTCTAAACGTTAAGAGGTACTGATCGCGTGGTACAGCGGCGAACCCCATTGACGATGTGGACGTTTTTGCGTACAAACGTACGCCTGGCTACGCCCCTGTCTTGAATACAGTGTGGGGTCATGACCTCTGATTACATAACGTTTAATTATTCGATTACGCCACAGGATGTAATCCTGTTACGTCATGCATTGTTTGATTGGTCAGCATCCAAGTGTAGTCACGAGGTAACTATCCTTATTTGGAGCAAGAATGTTCCACCATTCCCATATGCTTGTCGGAATTTATTGTAGCGATAATTTTACATTCGGACATGCTATCAATATTTTTTAATGATTGCTTCGCAGTTCATTGAATATGCTATTCCTGACTCTCATTCATAATACCGAATGAATACACTCAAATAGAATGTTATTTCTTAACTAAGAAGAGAAACATTAACACCTTACCTGTCTCCACTGTATATTTTAGCGATTTCTCAGTCAAATCAGACGAAGAAGATGTATGGTTATGTAGTTGTCTTCAAAATCAATAATCCGTCATATAATTCTACAAATAAACACACCAGATTAACATTATAAAATACACAGGTACTCGAGTCACGTGACGCATAACGATTACCTATTATACCTACAGATGACTTGAAATATTAATGGAGAGCTATGCAAAGTTGTGTATTGTTTGAGTAGAAATATTACAATTTTAATTGATTATTTTTTATTTAGACACGGTTATTTGCTGGACCTTAATATGTTCGCTGATTGTGTGGTATAATAAAAGCTGATGTAGAACTGATCGAACTACCTGCTGTTGATTCTTGTGCTTTATCAGTCATTGCATCGTCGGAAACCCACGGCTGATATTTACTCCGTAAACTTCCGACGATGTAGTCATTGATGCTTGAAGTTTGTGTTGGGTGCGTAGCGCTTATGTCCTGTTGAGGTATTCCAACAACCTTGACTGCGGGCTGTCTTCTGTAATAAAATATATACTTACATTCAGACATTTAGGATTTGGTGAAATTCTATTAATTGCTTAGTTAACAATAACGATTTATAAAATTACGTCTCATTGTCAAATCATGTAAACATTGATGATAAACAAAAACAGGATGAATATTATATTATTCAGGCTGTTGGTCATCTCCAGGTTGTTGGTAAACAAGTCACATATATAAACCCTCACACACACCGCGCGCGCGCGCGCGAGGCAGATAAACAGGGACTGAATACAGTTCTTGGACCCGCAAGGTTGTTGAAGTACCTTCAACGAATCACGTGCATCACACTATCAGTAACGACACCTGGATAAAGCACAATTATCAACCACAGTCCTGATGTGTATATTTCTAATACAGTGTTAGGTTGTTCTATGACACATAGACTTGGTCTACTCATTTTGGTTCCGCGACGACAAAAAGAACCAGAGGTAACCACGGAATTTACAACACTTCTTCGATCCACGAGCAATAATCCTACACGACGTAATATATATATATATATATATATATATATATATATATATATTATATATATATATATATATATGTATATCTTGAAACCCAGAAATGATTCCGTTTTTGTCTCATGAACATCAATTATAATGTCACGTGACGCGTAGATTTCAAATCATTCATATTCTTCTAAGGGTTTCAATCGACGTGAATAATGAGTTCAAAATCTGGATTAAGCCGGTGCTACTATGAGGAGAATACTTTTTATTATAAGACCGTTGTTTGTTTTGTTGTGTAACGTAAACAAAATTAATAATCTCTTTGTTGCCACAGCCACAAATTGCATTTTTATCAAAATAACAATTTTTAACAGTCTCGGGAACTTTTATATTCAAGGTGTTTCTTTCCAATGCTCGGAAACTAGCAGAGGTTTGATATTCCTTGCAAAATTCAATGTTTTACCACGTTTTGAGTGTTTCTCGCTTCAAAACTTTAAAATTCACATTGGATGTTTGGGAATGTACTAACAAAAACAGTCAGGTGTAAAGACGTTTTATAGCCCTCGGAATTATGGTCATGTTCTGTTTTTAGACATCTGGGAGTTAAAAATTTATTTTTCTATGCATTGTTATGTTTGAATTTAAATTCCCCAGAATTCAAAATGGCGGACATATGCAAATTGGTAACCGGAAGAATTTTGCAACATGTGAAAAAGTGTTTCAAATGTGGTGGTGAATAGGGCTGGATCAATATACCGATATATCGATTTAGACCAGTTTTTAGCTTCTCGATACGATACCGGTTCAAAGGGGAACAACTCTTACAATTAAATAAAATCGTCACGCTTTACATAGAAACGTACCCATGTCGTCCACTGCCAATAGTATACCCAATCATATTTTAGGCTAGCCTTTAGGTATTAATCTAGTGCGCCATATGCGCTTTTCGAAAAACAATTTCTCATTAGTGGCGCTTGTATTAAAAAAGTAGCAAAGCCAATTCAGATCTTGTGAGATGGCTGTCACATTGTAGGAAGATAGTGGTTTTATACGATCCCGAATCGTGACCATTCCGGAAGCTTTACCGACTGAGCTTCAATTCGGCTGTTGAGATTACCTCCATTGAAAAAAAAATTTATGAATGAAAATTACGTCACAATCATTGTTCCCGACACATAGCATGACGTCATAAGATAAGCAAGGGGGTACGCCATTAAAACGAAACAGCGATGGACCAGGTACATATCGTTTCTTATACCACGACTGGATTCTTCATGTTTCATATGAAGGAAAACGCAGGTCATGTTAGAATTAACAAATAGTTGATGGCATTGCGGGCCATATGACAGTTTATGGACCGAGCAGTCATCCCGAAAGTAGTATTATGGACTGAAGCAAAGCTAAGGCTAAGTTATAGTTAACGCTTTGGCTAAGTTATACTTAAGTTTTGGGACAGACGTCTTTCTAGAAAATTAACAGTCCTTGCCATCTGTTATATTACTCAAATGATTTTCAGTAAGAAAAACAAACCTTTCACAGATACAATAGCGGAAGAAAAGTCGAAAGAGTAAAATCTAACATGGATAACGATACGGAAATAATATACCGGATCGGTCCGTAGCGCAATCCCGTGATTTTGGCACCGCCTCGGAGGATCAGTGGTTGAGCGTCTGTGTCGAGAGAGGGAGATCGCGGGTTAAATTGATGCAAACTTTTTAAAGTCGTGGATACGAACCTCGACTGAGTCATACGATTTTCTATGAGTTCACCTGGTGTCAGTATAATGTGACTGGTGGGATTGGACCGACTCACTCTGTGAGCTAGTATCTTAAAGTCGACTCGAGTTGGCTCTACTAGTTTAGATAGAAGACAGACCATTAAACACTCGCTTTTCTCATGAATACACGAATTTGTTCTTGGGTTAATTCTTAGTGATAATAAACTTGCTCTGTTGTGGTGGATAGCTGGGAAAATGCTGATGCGACGAGTGAGGTTCGAACCAACAACCTTGACTTTGTAACAAAGTGACACGTCACATCATCACTCGACCATGTCCGCCCATTACTACTCTTGTGTATATATATATATATTTATTATACCTCATTAGAAAAATACGATGCTATCTGTAATTTGATTGGACCGTTAGATCATATGATCAGGGTGGAGAAAACATCGTGTATCCCTCTGAAAACATCATATCCCACCTCTTCGGAACACACCGTGACGTCACAATGATATGACGTCATCGATGGAGAATCGGTCTTGAGGTTCTAGCGTTTGCCTCCGATGAGTTCCGATAGGAGAAAAAACAATGAATCGGAGAAGGATTGATGTTTTCTTTTTTAAAATATTTTCTTTCTCTCTGTCTTTCATATTGCCATGGTTATCTTTTGGTATAATAAACAATTTATTGCCTATGTGTGAGGGAGATATGAACATTTGTTCACCCGCAACGAGTCATATTTCCCGAGGGCGAAGACATGACATGCCCAATAAAAACAGGTGCTTGTGAAGTCCAACGATTGGGCTATCTGAGGCAATTCCCAGACTTCATGTGGCGGACCACAGACGCCTGTAACATTTTTAAATGACTATAAAGTTTGTTTGAATTACGTTAAAACTTGTTACGGACCCCTGTGGACGGGCAGAAAAGTTTGACAAGATAAGATATTACATGTTATCAAAGTATGACAAAACATAATTTACACACTTACCTATAGACTATTCACGCATCCAACTCCGACATGCTGTGATAACATTATAAAGCTAAGTCATACGTATAGTCCGTGACAGAGTATTTATAAACACGGAGGGGAAATAGGTGAAAAAGCGTATCTCCATGTGTATAATCACGCCGGTTCACGCTTCATTCGTTAAAAACACCCTAATATTTAAATAGACTCGCTGTTAACTTTGCAATCAGATCGTGGACGGCATAAGTATAGGTAAACAACATTGACCTGTCCGCTTGGCCTTTAATTTAAATCGGTATTTATTATGAGTAATAGGGATTATGAGTGTATATTTCGTACACCTGATGTAAACACTAATCATGGACAATGTGTAAGCGTATTAACTGCAAACCCCAACACTATCTATGCATAGCTGTCAAGGATGATTTGAAGAAAAGAGTGAGAGAAATGTGCCATCCACTCTAGGGGGTCCAGGGGCATGCTCCCCCGGAAAAATTTTAAAAATCAAAGTAAGAATATGCAATTTCATGCATTCTAAGAACAAAACTAAACATTTAAAACCTCAGAAACTTTTCATAAAATATGTACTCACAACATGATCAAATACAATTTTTGGATTTAGACTTTTAAATAAACTAGATATTTACGCATCCATTCAGTGTCAAATTTAGTTTTATAAAAGGCAGCACCAGTAAATTGCTTTGTTTTCTTGTTACTTGGTGATTCGTCACCGCTAGCAGCCTTCCGTTTAACAGGAAAAAACTTGTGAAAGGTAAAATACAGAAAAGAAATCGGATTACCGAAGGTCCGGAAATCGTCAAATAGGAAGTCGTGATTCTTCTACATTTTTTTGAAAGATCAGTTAAAAGTTAAAAAAAGTTTGAATAATAATCAATATATCGGCAGTTATCGTTAATAATTTGTATGTAATTTTGAACAAAAGGGTATTTTACAAATATGCGTGAGAAAGTGATTGGTGTGCGTGTGAGCGTGATTAAATATCAAAATGCGTGAGACTTGACAGGTATGTCTATGTATTGGATGGACCCCCCCCCCCCATATGAATAATCCTAATGAAAGGTCAACGGACAGGTCAATGTTGTTTGCCTATAGCGTATCACCATATGACGCTGGTGTAATAATGAATTTTCACCCGAGTTGAAAAGTGACCCGGGCTTAATTTTTCTTACGTTGAATATTGAACCGGGTGTTTTTTCAACAATTGAAAATTGAGATCAAAGTTCGTAAAATACACCCGGAGTCATTTTTTAAAGGTTTGATGATTTTGTTGATCATTCTCCACAATTATGATCTCGGTTTGTTGAAAATTTACCCTCTCCACAAACTGCAAAGTTCTGTCTGTCTACGGACATTGTTCACAATGATTTATTTATCTAGATGTTGATAAGTTTCTAATCCAGAATAAACTAGACAGAAACCAGTAAATCATAACATACCGGTAGTGTATAACAAGGGCGATATCGGCTGAAGAGGGTCATTCCTCCATGTTTTTTTTCGCAGTATGGTAGTATATTTCTGCCATCACTTATTAGGTTTTTATGTCGACTTGTCAATAGATCTGTTTCTAGTTGCCGTTTTTCTTCCAATTTGTGCATTAGAATCGCCTTGAAGTCACGTGATTTTATGAAAAGTATGGGTAGGTATACTTCCGGTTGAATATTGTTTACAGTGGTAACGGGACATCTTTGGATATTATAGCTGCGCCGTGTGAACAGAGGCAAAATAAATAGCATGTTTGGATTCTGAATATATAGTTTTTACACTTATTTTACGATTGGATGCGTAAAGATGAATTAATACAACAAAACAAAGATTATTTTTAAGATTTTGACCCTACATACACTACAAAGCCTGACCATGCTGGGAGATTTATCTTCAGCAGCCCTAATATGTATGTCTTTTCTAGTCTTACTTAGCCGTTTTATGGTTTCTTTATATTGTTTTGCCTTCTTGGTTACACTGGTTGTTGTGAAATACATGTTTTTCAGTTAAAATTTACTGTCTAACTGACTATATGTAACAAATAGGAAGGAGGGGACTTGGGTAGTTTTGGTCGTTTATACATTGTAGAGTAATTTACAACCAGAATTTCCAGCTAGCTTTTCACCCCGGAGGGCCGTGGAGGACAACAGGCCCTTGATGAGAATCACAGCTTGATAATTATTTTGTTCCAGTTTTCTCCATGTGATGCAGATGAACTAAGATTCAAAGAATACCCTGTGCCCTATGTCTTGAGAATCTAAAAATCCATAAATACTGTTGGTAATTTATAGATTTCTTAGGACACTGAAGATGTCACTCATGAAATAAAAGTAAAGTTATATTCTAAATACATGTACCAATATTGGTAGATTGGGAAAATTATATAGGAACCTTTCAACACCAAATAAATTAACCTGATACAAGTATTTTATATTCTATAGTCATCCGTATCAGATATGAGGAATATAGGGTATGACTTAAGTTATTCTGGAAAAGCTCATTACATATTATACCAATGGACAGGTTTCTGTACTACCACCAGAAATAAGCCATTCATGCATATGGTATCAAAATGTAAAAACTATTCAACCACTGTTCAAGTAATACAGATACTTTCTAAAAAGTGTCTATCCTTGTTAAAAGTGAGTGTAGACAGCAAAAATTAATTTGGGAAGCAAGATTCTCTGCATGGCATTCTAATTTCCAAGCAGGGTCTCTTATTACAAAATTATTTCAAAGTGAATCCTAAATTATATACTTATTCATATTTTTGTGGATATGTAGATTATAAATCTAAATGCTTGAAAAAGCTAAAAATTATTTTAATAAGAAACATGTCTCATTTATTGCTATAAAATAATAAATACTTCCATTATATAAAGGAAACACTTGTATGACTATGATAAAATGTTATTGTGGTTTGGACATGGATTAGTATCTTTGTTTTTGATTTGTCACAAAGATAATTTCTCAACTAAGACCAAATGACTTAAGATTACATAAATACAGATTTTAAGTAGTTTGAAACACTAGAATATTTCAGCAAGGTTTTGCAAAAGTGGTTTTTAATGAAAATACCATATAATAATTGTAATTTGAAGAAAACCCAACCATTAAAAACTTTTATTTCTGTCAGCTATGAATCTGTAATATATAGCATTAACACTACAGTGTAAAAAACACTGTAAATGTTTGAATTTATATACAAAACTGTGAAATTGCAGAGTTAGCTCTGGCTCTGAAAATGTTTGAGCCAAATAAATGGCCAATTTTTAAATTTAGAACCCAATTTATATACATGTTAAATAGCCAGAAAAACTAAGAAACAAAGTGAAAAACATACCTAAAATGTAGAACACCTAATCTGCTGTATGGATTCTTCTTGACAGCTTGGAACACTTGTTTTACTTTTGTATACTGATGAAAAATATCAGTGATCTTAGTCTGCCTAATAATCAAATTGATACAAATTTTGGTGCAAAAATATTTGCAAATACCTATTTTTGGAACCAGAAATTAATAAAACGTATTCGAAATTGCCTAAATTTGCTCATGGCAAAACAAACCCTTAATTGTGTCTAAGTGTTAAAGGCCATTAGTCAATTTGATTTTGAAATATTACAATTTAGGTTATAGCAGAATACATTTACTTGGAAAAGGCCAATTAAATGTAAAATCAAGAGCACAATTCAACAAAACGAAACAAGAAAAATGATAAATACCAGTAGTAAATTGTTAACTTTGAATTGTTCTGATTTAATAAGATAAAGGTGACCTCAGTTACACTCCATTTGATCCACACATCTTGCTAAAACTGAAACAGAAAAGTTTATTTTTTCTAATAAATATTCTTCACCAATGTCAGTATATTTTTGATCAAATGAAAAAAAGTCATATTCATAAATAATGACCATAATTAAGTTTTCTCAGGTAGTATGATCAAACTCCTAACTCTAATTTCATTCATTTGCTCTTGATTTTAACTTGTTATAAAGTCTAAACACATGTTGAGAGAGAAAGAGAGGAAATAATGTGGCACACTGGTGTATAAAAATAATTTTGGAGTAAAGTAAATAGCACACACACACACACACACATAGCTCTATCAAGTATATGCATATGATGTTTGTTTGTATGTAAATATCTAATTGTTATCATTTCTACCTACTCTTCAATTAGGAGGCAATACCGTGATTTTGTTTGCCTAAAATTACTACAGAAAAAGGTAGTTTTGGCCACTAAAATTTTCAAAACAACAGTGGTATTCTAGCAAAATGAATGTAGTTGTCCTTACTCACAAAATGTTACATATATGTAACAATTCATATCTTTGAATTTGGAATCCTAAGCTACTGCAAGCATACCATAATGCAGTTTGCTGTACTTCACTGGGACCTTAAATTTAAAGTTTCTAATTTTAAAGACATAAGGTTGTTTTTGAAAGATGTTACACAATCACTGCAATCAAGATCAAACACTTTCACACACATGAGCAAATTTTGCTAAATTCAAATGATCTATTCTATGATATGCAGTGACTGTAAAACTGGGGATACAGGTTATAATACACTCTCATCCCAACAGAATTACAAGGAACTAATGTCTACAGTATTTTGTTTGCCCTCTCTCTCACACACACATGGACAAATTTTGATTAATTCAAAATATCCTGGATATGAAGTGATTTTAAAACTGGGGATACGGGTTGTAATACACTCTCATCCCCACAGAATTACAAGAAAGTATTGTCTACAGTATTTTGTTCACACACACACACACTACAAAGGCAAAATTATTTTGATAAATTCAAAATATCCTGGATATGTAATGATTTTAAAACTGGGTATAGGGGTCATAATGCAGCCTAATAAAATTATAAGGAATTGACTTGTATAATGCATTTTGTTCACAATCAGTGCATTCCATCAGCTTGATTTGAAAGTGGCAACCACAGGAGCTAAAGTCATTTTAAAATTAAAAACATACCATATGGCAAAGGTCTTTTTTTGTTTGTAAAATGAATTTGGCCCCTGTGGAGTTACAACATGCACTAAAAACTTAATTTTTTGTCAATGACATACATTGAAAAATAAACACACTTTGATATGATAGTTAGAATACATCATCATTGTGTTGTTAATCAAAGTTTAAGAATCCATTATACTCAAGAAGATGGAATAAGATGAAGAAATAAAAAAAGAGTTCAGACTGGCAGGCCTACCTTGAACTAGAGACCAGAGTCAAGAAAGAGATCGAAAAGGCACACGAACAATACACTACGAAATTCCTGAACGAAGGCCTAAGAGAAAACCCCAAAAAGTTTTACAACTATATCAAAGGCAAAAGGAACAACAGCAGTAGGATACCATCACTGAAGGAGAATGGTGTACTTCTATCAACACCTAAACAGAAAGCAGCAGCACTGAACAGACAATACCAGTCAGTCTTCACAAGTGAACCAGGGGACAATATACCAACTAAAGGCCCAAGCCCATTCCCATCAATGGACAGAATAGAATTTACGCCAAATGTGATATCTAAACAACTGAAAACCCTTGACGTCAGGAAAGCTAGTGGACCAGACAACACACCTACAAGAATACTGAAACTGACAGCAGATAAAACATCCAGAGTGTTAGCCGTCATATTCCAGCACTCTTATGACAAAGGTCAAGTCCCATCAGACTTGCGACATGCTAACATCACAGCCATATTCAAGAAAGGAAGCAAGACTGACCCTAGCAACTACAGACCAGTGTCACTGACCAGTGCAGTATGTAAAGTTATGGAGCATATAGTTTTTAGTCAAGTCATGTATCATCTGAACTCGAACAACATCCTGGTTAACTATCAACATGGTTTCAGAACAGGCCACTCGTGTGAGACCTAACTTATCACCACAATCGAGGAGATCTCCCGAGCTCTGGACAACAGGAAACAGGTTGATATGATGATACTGGACTTCTCTAAAGCCTTTGACACTGTGTCCCATCAACGACTTCTCAACAAGCTTACATACTATGGAGTGGAACACCTTACACACAAATGGATAAGACAGTGGCTGACAAAAAGATCACAGAAAGTTGTACTGGATGGAGAATCATCGGCAGAAGTCCCATTTGAATCCGGAGTACCTCAAGGAACAGTCCTTGGACCTCTCATGTTCCTGCTGTATGTTAATGACATCGGCGAGGGAATAGGATCTAGAGTGAAGCTGTTTGCAGATGACTGTCTCCTTTATAGAGTAATAGAATCAAAGGATGATACAACCCTCCTACAGGAAGACCTAGAGCATATGGTAAACTGGACCAAAGATTGGCTGATGCAATTCAATGCAAAGAAGTTTTATGTGATGAAAATGAAGAGGTCAAGAACATCAATTAGGAGACATGCTGCCTATAACATCAGTGGCACAACACTCGCCGAAGTAGAACACAATCCATACTTGGGAGTAGAGATATCGAATGACCTCAACTGGAATAATCACATCAACCAAATGACAGCCAAGGCAACTGGTATCCTGTCATTTCTACGGCGGAATCTTGGAAGATGCAACAAAGATGTGAAAGAGAGAGCCTATCTTTCTCTCATAAGACCACGCCTGGAATATGGAGCATCCATATGGGATCCCTATTGCCATTACCAGATTGATGCTGTAGAAATGGTCCAGCGTAGGGCAGCCAGGTTTGTCACAGGACTCTACAACCGTACTGAGAGCGTAACATCAATGCTTCAGAACCTCCATTGGCCGACACTTAAGCAACACAGACAAGACCAGCGACTTGTGCAATTTTATAAGTGCGTCAATAGAATTGGAGTGCTCTGCCTACCCAATGACGTAACACCATCCATTAGACAGACAAGGTGGCACAACAGCATCAGCTTCATCCCAATCAGCTGCAACACCGACACCTACAAGTATAGCTTTTTCCCTCGCACTATCCCAGAGTGGAACTCGCTACCAGAGAAGGTTGTCACACAGGAAACTGTGGAGTCATTTAAGATCATGCTCCACAGTTCCAGTGCAGAGAAGAGGGAAGTGGCAATTAGTGTAAATAGTTTTAACTGTTTTTAACCCGTTGAAAAGTCCTTGTGAGAAGCCACGTCACACAAGTACTCCTGTGAGTTGATGCTGATAAGTCCTTCACAGTATTCCAGTAAATGCAAATGTAAAAAACTCCCCAAACGGCACAACACCATTTTATTACCAACCAATCAACCCATTGACCGAATGATTAAATGTTGAGATCCCGTTGAATGTTAAAATATATTATTTGTTGTACGATTGAGGGACTGTTCCCTTAAAATCAAAATTCTCATTCAGAATTTAGTACATTGGTTTAAAAAGAAACAATAACCTGGCATCACACGCTGTACGTTGTGCAAGTTTGTTTACACCGGAAGTTACCCTACCCACACTTTTTTGTTTCAGGTCGGAACTAAAACGTAGAACCGGAAGCGAAACGGCAACTAGAAACTGGTCTATTGTTTCTCGTACCTCGGACAGAAAAATCTCACGCGCACACCAGTGCTAGATTTTTCTGTCTTGTCCAGTTTGTCTGGTACTGCCTCACGCGACTACAGAACAATCAGGATGACGTATGCGATTATTGTGTTTGACGTCATCAAAACAAAACTTTCTTGATTTATTATTCAAATATGTGTTTTATTTTATTTTTTTAGTCAAAATATTTCATTGTTAGAGTTGTTTTATATTTGCATTGAATAGAAATCGTTGATATTTTTAAATTTTGAAGAGTTGTCGATGGGATTAGGCGGATTTGTACAATGCATTAGTTGCCCAAAGGAATGCAAGAGGCCCCATGAGGGCACGTGTTTTGTTTTGTATGTATCACAGTTATAAACACTTTAATGGTACGAGAAATAGAATCTGTCACCTGTGTGTGACCGATACGGTTTGATCTCAGTCTCGGGTGATGTGATGTAACATATCCCAATCTCGGCAGAGCCTCGATTGGGATATATGTTACATCACATCACCCTCGACTGAGATCATACGGTATCGGTCACAAACAGGTGACAGATTCTATTATTATCGCCTTTTCGGATTTTATGTTCACTTTTTAATAATAATGATTTTTGTTGACTTGGTAAATGATTGTGACGACTCGTTAGAGATCGATGTCAGGGGCGTAGCTGGGTGTTTATGATGTGAACGCCCTCCAGGGCGCTATTTATCAGATTTTTTCTTATAATATTATGCTATGCTGTGGTAGTTTTTGTAGTTCTTTAGAGGATTGGTTCATTCTTAAACCTGAAGACGAGGTACGAGGGGATCTGATGTTGTATGGCATTTAAGCACTACGAAAACAACACACTCAATAATTGAGAAAATGAAGTTAAAATGGGAGTTCAATTAATCTGCTGTTGACCTGCTGGACTAACTGCGCTCGAGTTATCGGCTTTTAAAGCCGAGAACAAACCAGATAGTTTCAATTGTTTTGCCATGCCGACAAAGTCAAGACAACACCGGAACCGCACTTCAGAGGCTATCGAAGTCATAGACTAGGCACATTTTCGGAAAACGTCGTTTTAAAGAGGAAGAGGCATTTTTAGTAAAAGCAAACCATATATCCTTCTTACCTAATTTGAGTGTGCTGAGTTCGAAAATGGCGGATACCAAGCTGTAAAATTGTTCTAAGTAGGTCAAAATTTAAATACAAAATGGCCGCCAAAATCAAAATGCATTTTTGAATGAAAGTTGTTATAGAAGTTGTTTTAGTAGTAAGAAACAGTTATTAATCAAATATTGTAATATTTCAAGGATTATCTGAATCTGGGTGTTAATGAGCAGAAAAATTTAAACAAAAAGCCCATACATGGGCCTTTTTGCTCACCTGAAAACATTAAGACGATACTGAAATTTTAGGGGCAACAAAACCAATACAAAATTTGCTACGGAGTTAGATCTTGACATGTTGATTATTTTTGCAACTTGGTGTTTTTATCTATTTATAATACTTTTTAAAAATATGGTCAAAACCACAAATTCGCAAAAAACTATACTCCAGGGGTAATAACTCCTCTACGGATCATCATATTGTTACAAACATTGTACTTAGCTTGTCATGTTCATTATTTTTCAATGTATTGCTTTTATATATCACTAATAGTTTCAAGTAAATAGCCCCAAAAGCAGCAAAATTTGCAAAAAAGTGCTATTTTTCAGGGGCAATAACTCTGAAATAGGTGGTTTGATATTTAGGAAATCTAAAGATCTGGCATACTGGTCAACCTTCGTCTCAGGTGGCCTAGCAACAAAGGTCATTATGAAAAATGTATATATTCGACTCCTAAAAGCAGTTCACATGTTGAACTTAAATCAGTGTTAAGTTTGTTTTTTAAACATGGGACTGTATGTTTCTGTTAAATTAAATAAATTGGATTAAGTAAGACACATAACATGCTGAAACACTACCTTTTTATGTAGGTCAGAGTGTGAATGAAACTGCTTACAGAATCAAAACCTGTGTTTGCACCAAATGCTTAAGAAATTTTCTTTATACAATGGAAGAGAAGTAAATGTAACTACACTAGCCTTCATATCATATTTAGAGGTGCTTAGTCATCACTGAGCAACTCTTAAGCTGACTATTTGGTAAACAAGTGAACTTGCTCACAAAGTTTGGTAGCAAAAGCAACACTACATTTGGTTTTATTAAAACTAGTAAGAACTACGAGAGCTGAATGATATGCCGTGCGCCTTCTGGTAAAGGAGATTAGCCACGACGTCCCTTTTCAACACCTCTATTCCCTGATTATTTAAATCCGTGTATCGGAAGACTAGTATGTAACACAGGGTATTACTCCAAAGTAAATAAGGCTAGTGACTTTGAAAATATGAAAAATAGTGAAAGAACAGGGTCAAATATTTGCACAGGAACGGTTAAGCACCTAAGGTTATCCATACATATATGATAGCAACTAGGGGAAGATGCCTCTTGATAAGCAAGGGTAAAAAGGTGGGTGGCGGATAATAAACGGGACAGGCATAACATTGATAATGACCCCAGTCATTGAAGGCATGCCACTGTTGCAAATGGCCAATAAAGCTTTGTTTTCGTTCATGGTAGCCGAATTCACCGTTGGCTGCTCATTTCTGGGCAATCTTGAATAAATTAACCTGATACTAGTATTTTATATTCTATAGTCATCCGTATCAGATATGAGGAATACAGGGTATGACTTAAGTTATTCTGGAAAAGCTCATTACATATTATACCAATGGACAGGTTTCTGTACTACCACCAGAAATAAGCCATTCATGCATATGGTATCAAAATGTAAAAACTATTCAACCACTGTTCAAGTAATACAGATACTTTCTAAAAAGTGTCTATCCTTGTTAAAAGTGAGTGTAGACAGCAAAAATTAATTTGGGAAGCAAGATTCTCTGCATGGCATTCCAATTTCCAAGCAGGGTCTCTTATTACAAAATTATTTCAAAGTGAATCCTAAATTATATACTTATTCATATTTTTGTGGATATGTAGATTATAAATCTAAATGCTTGAAAAAGCTAAACATTATTTTAATAAGAAACATGTCTCATTTATTGCTATAAAATAATAAATACTTCCATTATATAAAGGAAACACTTGTATGACTATGATAAAATTTTATTGTGGTTTGCACATGGATTAGTATCTTTGTTTTTGATTTGTCACAAAGATAATTTCTCAACTAAGACCAAATGACTTAAGATTACATAAATACAGATTTTAAGTAGTTTGAAACACTAGAATATTTCAGCAAGGTTTTGCAAAAGTGGTTTTTAATGAAAATACCATATAATAATTGTAATTTGAAGAAAACCCAACCATTAAAAACTTTTATTTCTGTCAGCTATGAATCTGTAATATATAGCATTAACACTACAGTGTAAAAACACTGTAAATGTTTGAATTTATATACAAAACTGTGAAATTGCAGAGTTAGCTCTGGCTCTGAAAATGTTTGAGCCAAATAAATGGCCAATTTTTAAATTTAGAACCCAATTTATATACATGTTAAATAGCCAGAAAAACTAAGAAACAAAGTGAAAAACATACCTAAAATGTAGAACACTTAATCTGCTGTATGGATTCTTCTTGACAGCTTGGAACACTTGTTTTACTTTTGTATACTGATGAAAAATATCAGTGATCTTAGTCTGCCTAATAATCAAATTGATACAAATTTTGGTGCAAAAATATTTGCAAATACCTATTTTTGGAACCAGAAATTAATAAAACGTATTCGAAATTGCCTAAATTTGCTCATGGCAAAACAAACCCTTAATTGTGTCTAAGTGTTAAAGGCCATTAGTCAATTTGATTTTGAAATATTACAATTTAGGTTATAGCAGAATACATTTACTTGGAAAAGGCCAATTAAATGTAAAATCAAGAGCACAATTCAACAAAACGAAACAAGAAAAATGATAAATACCAGTAGTAAATTGTTAACTTTGAATTGTTCTGATTTAATAAGATAAAGGTGACCTCAGTTACACTCCATTTGATCCACACATCTTGCTAAAACTGAAACAGAAAAGTTTATTTTTTCTAATAAATATTCTTCACCAATGTCAGTATATTTTTGATCAAATGAAAAAAGTCATATTCATAAATAATGACCATAATTAAGTTTTCTCAGGTAGTATGATCAAACTCCTAACTCTAATTTCATTCATTTGCTCTTGATTTTAACTTGTTATAAAGTCTAAACACATGTTGAGAGAGAAAGAGAGGAAATAATGTGGCACACTGGTGTATAAAAATAATTTTGGAGTAAAGTAAATAGCACACACACACACACACACATAGCTCTATCAAGTATATGCATATGATGTTTGTTTGTATGTAAATATCTAATTGTTATCATTTCTACCTACTCTTCAATTAGGAGGCAATACCGTGATTTTGTTTGCCTAAAATTACTACAGAAAAAAGGTAGTTTTGGCCACTAAAATTTTCAAAACAACAGTGGTATTCTAGCAAAATGAATGTAGTTGTCCTTACTCACAAAATGTTACATATATGTAACAATTCATATCTTTGAATTTGGAATCCTAAGCTACTGCAAGCATACCATAATGCAGTTTGCTGTACTTCACTGGGACCTTAAATTTAAAGTTTCTAATTTTAAAGGCATAAGGTTGTTTTTGAAAGATGTTACACAATCACTGCAATCAAGATCAAACACTCTCACACACATGAGCAAATTTTGCTAAATTCAAATGATCTATTCTATGATATGCAGTGACTGTAAAACTGGGGATACAGGTTATAATACACTCTCATCCCAACAGAATTACAAGGAACTAATGTCTACAGTTTTTTGTTTGCCCTCTCTCTCACACACACATGGACAAATTTTGATTAATTCAAAATATCCTGGATATGAAGTGATTTTAAAACTGGGGATACGGGTTGTAATACACTCTCATCCCCACAGAATTACAAGAAAGTATTGTCTACAGTATTTTGTTCACACACACACACACTACAAAGGCAAAATTATTTTGATAAATTCAAAATATCCTGGATATGTAATGATTTTAAAACTGGGTATAGGGGTCATAATGCAGCCTAATAAAATTATAAGGAATCGACTTGTATAATGCATTTTGTTCACAATCAGTGCATTCCATCAGCTTGATTTGAAAGTGGCAACCACAGGAGCTAAAGTCATTTTAAAATTAAAAACATACCATATGGCAAAGGTCTTTTTTTAATGTTTGTAAAATGAATTTGGCCCCTGTGGAGTTACAACATGCACTAAAAACTTAATTTTTTGTCAATGACATACATTGAAAAATAAACACACTTTGATATGATAGTTAGAATACATCATCATTGTGTTGTTAATCAAAGTTTAAGAATCCATTATACTCAAGAAGATGGAATAAGATGAAGAAATAAAAAAAGAGTTCAGACTGGCAGGCCTACCTTGAACTAGAGACCAGAGTCAAGAAAGAGATCGAAAAGGCACACGAACAATACACTACGAAATTCCTGAACGAAGGCCTAAGAGAAAACCCCAAAAAGTTTTACAACTATATCAAAGGCAAAAGGAACAACAGCAGTAGGATACCATCACTGAAGGAGAATGGTGTACTTCTATCAACACCTAAACAGAAAGCAGCAGCACTGAACAGACAATACCAGTCAGTCTTCACAAGTGAACCAGGGGACAATATACCAACTAAAGGCCCAAGCCCATTCCCATCAATGGACAGAATAGAATTTACGCCAAATGTGATATCTAAACAACTGAAAACCCTTGACGTCAGGAAAGCTAGTGGACCAGACAACACACCTACAAGAATACTGAAACTGACAGCAGATAAAATCCAGAGTGTTAGCCGTCATATTCCAGCACTCTTATGACAAAGGTCAAGTCCCATCAGACTTGCGACATGCTAACATCACAGCCATATTCAAGAAAGGAAGCAAGACTGACCCTAGCAACTACAGACCAGTGTCACTGACCAGTGCAGTATGTAAAGTTATGGAGCATATAGTTTTTAGTCAAGTCATGTATCATCTGAACTCGAACAACATCCTGGTTAACTATCAACATGGTTTCAGAACAGGCCACTCGTGTGAGACCTAACTTATCACCACAATCGAGGAGATCTCCCGAGCTCTGGACAACAGGAAACAGGTTGATATGATGATACTGGACTTCTCTAAAGCCTTTGACACTGTGTCCCATCAACGACTTCTCAACAAGCTTACATACTATGGAGTGGAACACCTTACACACAAATGGATAAGACAGTGGCTGACAAAAAGATCACAGAAAGTTGTACTGGATGGAGAATCATCGGCAGAAGTCCCATTTGAATCCGGAGTACCTCAAGGAACAGTCCTTGGACCTCTCATGTTCCTGCTGTATGTTAATGACATCGGCGAGGGAATAGGATCTAGAGTGAAGCTGTTTGCAGATGACTGTCTCCTTTATAGAGTAATAGAATCAAAGGATGATACAACCCTCCTACAGGAAGACCTAGAGCATATGGTAAACTGGACCAAAGATTGGCTGATGCAATTCAATGCAAAGAAGTTTTATGTGATGAAAATGAAGAGGTCAAGAACATCAATTAGGAACATGCTGCCTATAACATCAGTGGCACAACACTCGCCGAAGTAGAACACAATCCATACTTGGGAGTAGAGATATCGAATGACCTCAACTGGAATAATCACATCAACCAAATGACAGCCAAGGCAACTGGTATCCTGTCATTTCTACGGCGGAATCTTGGAAGATGCAACAAAGATGTGAAAGAGAGAGCCTATCTTTCTCTCATAAGACCACGCCTGGAATATGGAGCATCCATATGGGATCCCTATTGCCATTACCAGATTGATGCTGTAGAAATGGTCCAGCGTAGGGCAGCCAGGTTTGTCACAGGACTCTACAACCGCACTGAGAGCGTAACATCAATGCTTCAGAACCTCCATTGGCCGACACTTAAGCAACACAGACAAGACCAGCGACTTGTGCAATTTTATAAGTGCGTCAATAGAATTGGAGTGCTCTGCCTACCCAATGACGTAACACCATCCATTAGACAGACAAGGTGGCACAACAGCATCAGCTTCATCCCAATCAGCTGCAACACCGACACCTACAAGTATAGCTTTTTCCCTCGCACTATCCAGAGTGGAACTCGCTACCAGAGAAGGTTGTCACACAGGAAACTGTGGAGTCATTTAAGATCATGCTCCAATCAACCCATTGACCGAATGATTAAATGTTGAGATCCCGTTGAATGTTAAAATATATTATTTGTTGTACGATTGAGGGACTGTTCCCTTAAAATCAAAATTCTCATTCAGAATTTAGTACATTGGTTTAAAAAGAAACAATAACCTGGCATCACACGCTGTACGTTGTGCAAGTTTGTTTACACCGGAAGTTACCCTACCCACACTTTTTGTTTCAGGTCGGAACTAAAACGTAGAACCGGAAGCGAAACGGCAACTAGAAACTGGTCTATTGTTTCTCGTACCTCGGACAGAAAAATCTCATGCGCACACCAGTGCTAGATTTTTCTGTCTTGTCCAGTTTGTCTGGTACTGCCTCACGCGACTACAGAACAATCAGGATGACGTATGCGATTATTGTGTTTGACGTCATCAAAACAAAACTTTCTTGATTTATTATTCAAATATGTGTTTTATTTTATTTTTTTAGTCAAAATATTTCATTGTTAGAGTTGTTTTATATTTGCATTGAATAGAAATCGTTGATATTTTTAAATTTTGAAGAGTTGTCGATGGGATTAGGCGGATTTGTACAATGCATTAGTTGCCCAAAGGAATGCAAGAGGCCCCATGAGGGCACGTGTTTTGTTTTGTATGTATCACAGTTATAAACACTTTAATGGTACGAGAAATAGAATCTGTCACCTGTGTGTGACCGATACGGTTTGATCTCAGTCTCGGGTGATGTGATGTAACATATCCCAATCTCGGCAGAGCCTCGATTGGGATATATGTTACATCACATCACACTCGACTGAGATCATACGGTATCGGTCACAAACAGGTGACAGATTCTATTATTATCGCCTTTTCGGATTTTATGTTCACTTTTTAATAATAATGATTTTTGTTGACTTGGTAAATGATTGTGACGACTCGTTAGAGATCGATGTCAGGGGCGTAGCTGGGCTGTTTATGATGTGAACGCCCTCCAGGGCGCTATTTATCAGATTTTTTCTTATAATATTATGCTATGCTGTGGTAGTTTTTGTAGTTCTTTAGAGGATTGGTTCATTCTTAAACCTGAAGACGAGGTACGAGGGGATCTGATGTTGTATGGCATTTAAGCACTACGAAAACAACACACTCAATAATTGAGAAAATCAAGTTAAAATGGGAGTTCAATTAATCTGCTGTTGACCTGCTGGACTAACTGCGCTCGAGTTATCCGCTTTTGAAGCCGAGAACAAACCAGATAGTTTCAATTGTTTTGCCATGCCGACAAGTCAAGACAACACCGGAACCGCACTTCAGAGGCTATCGAAGTCATAGACTAGGCACATTTTCGGAAAAGACGTCGTTTTAAAGAGGAAGAGGCATTTTTAGTAAAAGCAAACCATATATCCTTCTTACCTAATTTGAGTGTGCTGAGTTCGAAAATGGCGGATACCAAGCTGTAAAATTGTTCTAAGTAGGTCAAAATTTAAATACAAAATGGCCGCCAAAATCAAAATGCTTTTTGAATGAAAGTTGTTATAGAAGTTGTTTTAGTAGTAAGAAACAGTTATTAATCAAATATTGTAATATTTCAAGGATTATCTGAATCTGGGTGTTAATGAGCAGAAAAATTTAAACAAAAAGCCCATACATGGGCCTTTTTGCTCACCTGAAAACATTAAGACGATACTGAAATTTTAGGGGCAACAAAACCAATACAAAATTTGCTACGGAGTTAGATCTTGACATGTTGATTATTTTTGCAACTTGGTGTTTTTATCTATTTATAATACTTTTTAAAAATATGGTCAAAACCACAAATTCGCAAAAAACTATACTCCAGGGGTAATAACTCCTCTACGGATCATCATATTGTTACAAACATTGTACTTAGCTTGTCATGTTCATTATTTTTCAATGTATTGCTTTTATATATCACTAATAGTTTCAAGTAAATAGCCCCAAAAGCAGCAAAATTTGCAAAAAAGTGCTATTTTTCAGGGGCAATAACTCTGAAATAGGTGGTTTGATATTTAGGAAATCTAAAGATCTGGCATACTGGTCAACCTTCGTCTCAGGTGGCCTAGCAACAAAGGTCATTATGAAAAATGTATATATTCGACTCTAAAAGCAGTTCACATGTTGAACTTAAATCAGTGTTAAGTTTGTTTTTTAAACATGGGACTGTATGTTTCTGTTAAATTAAATAAATTGGATTAAGTAAGACACATAACATGCTGAAACACTACCTTTTTATGTAGGTCAGAGTGTGAATGAAACTGCTTACAGAATCAAAACCTGTGTTTGCACCAAATGCTTAAGAAATTTTCTTTATACAATGGAAGAGAAGTAAATGTAACTACACTAGCCTTCATATCATATTTAGAGGTGCTTAGTCATCACTGAGCAACTCTTAAGCTGACTATTTGGTAAACAAGTGAACTTGCTCACAAAGTTTGGTAGCAAAAGCAACACTACATTTGGTTTTATTAAAACTAGTAAGAACTACGAGAGCTGAATGATATGCCGTGCGCCTTCTGGTAAAGGAGATTAGCCACGACGTCCCTTTTCAACACCTCTATTCCCTGATTATTTAAATCCGTGTATCGGAAGACTAGTATGTAACACAGGGTATTACTCCAAAGTAAATAAGGCTAGTGACTTTGAAAATATGAAAAATAGTGAAAGAACAGGGTCAAATATTTGCACAGGAACGGTTAAGCACCTAAGGTTATCCATACATATATGATAGCAACTAGGGGAAGATGCCTCTTGATAAGCAAGGGTAAAAAGGTGGGTGGCGGATAATAAACGGGACAGGCATAACATTGATAATGACCCCAGTCATTGAAGGCATGCCACTGTTGCAAATGGCCAATAAAGCTTTGTTTTCGTTCATGGTAGCCGAATTCACCGTTGGCTGCTCATTTCTGGGCAATCTTGAATAAATTAACCTGATACTAGTATTTTATATTCTATAGTCATCCGTATCAGATATGAGGAATACAGGGTATGACTTAAGTTATTCTGGAAAAGCTCATTACATATTATACCAATGGACAGGTTTCTGTACTACCACCAGAAATAAGCCATTCATGCATATGGTATCAAAATGTAAAAACTATTCAACCACTGTTCAAGTAATACAGATACTTTCTAAAAAGTGTCTATCCTTGTTAAAAGTGAGTGTAGACAGCAAAAATTAATTTGGGAAGCAAGATTCTCTGCATGGCATTCCAATTTCCAAGCAGGGTCTCTTATTACAAAATTATTTCAAAGTGAATCCTAAATTATATACTTATTCATATTTTTGTGGATATGTAGATTATAAATCTAAATGCTTGAAAAAGCTAAACATTATTTTAATAAGAAACATGTCTCATTTATTGCTATAAAATAATAAATACTTCCATTATATAAAGGAAACACTTGTATGACTATGATAAAATTTTATTGTGGTTTGCACATGGATTAGTATCTTTGTTTTTGATTTGTCACAAAGATAATTTCTCAACTAAGACCAAATGACTTAAGATTACATAAATACAGATTTTAAGTAGTTTGAAACACTAGAATATTTCAGCAAGGTTTTGCAAAAGTGGTTTTTAATGAAAATACCATATAATAATTGTAATTTGAAGAAAACCCAACCATTAAAAACTTTTATTTCTGTCAGCTATGAATCTGTAATATATAGCATTAACACTACAGTGTAAAAACACTGTAAATGTTTGAATTTATATACAAAACTGTGAAATTGCAGAGTTAGCTCTGGCTCTGAAAATGTTTGAGCCAAATAAATGGCCAATTTTTAAATTTAGAACCCAATTTATATACATGTTAAATAGCCAGAAAAACTAAGAAACAAAGTGAAAAACATACCTAAAATGTAGAACACTTAATCTGCTGTATGGATTCTTCTTGACAGCTTGGAACACTTGTTTTACTTTTGTATACTGATGAAAAATATCAGTGATCTTAGTCTGCCTAATAATCAAATTGATACAAATTTTGGTGCAAAAATATTTGCAAATACCTATTTTTGGAACCAGAAATTAATAAAACGTATTCGAAATTGCCTAAATTTGCTCATGGCAAAACAAACCCTTAATTGTGTCTAAGTGTTAAAGGCCATTAGTCAATTTGATTTTGAAATATTACAATTTAGGTTATAGCAGAATACATTTACTTGGAAAAGGCCAATTAAATGTAAAATCAAGAGCACAATTCAACAAAACGAAACAAGAAAAATGATAAATACCAGTAGTAAATTGTTAACTTTGAATTGTTCTGATTTAATAAGATAAAGGTGACCTCAGTTACACTCCATTTGATCCACACATCTTGCTAAAACTGAAACAGAAAAGTTTATTTTTTCTAATAAATATTCTTCACCAATGTCAGTATATTTTTGATCAAATGAAAAAAAGTCATATTCATAAATAATGACCATAATTAAGTTTTCTCAGGTAGTATGATCAAACTCCTAACTCTAATTTCATTCATTTGCTCTTGATTTTAACTTGTTATAAAGTCTAAACACATGTTGAGAGAGAAAGAGAGGAAATAATGTGGCACACTGGTGTATAAAAATAATTTTGGAGTAAAGTAAATAGCACACACACACACACACACATAGCTCTATCAAGTATATGCATATGATGTTTGTTTGTATGTAAATATCTAATTGTTATCATTTCTACCTACTCTTCAATTAGGAGGCAATACCGTGATTTTGTTTGCCTAAAATTACTACAGAAAAAAGGTAGTTTTGGCCACTAAAATTTTCAAAACAACAGTGGTATTCTAGCAAAATGAATGTAGTTGTCCTTACTCACAAAATGTTACATATATGTAACAATTCATATCTTTGAATTTGGAATCCTAAGCTACTGCAAGCATACCATAATGCAGTTTGCTGTACTTCACTGGGACCTTAAATTTAAAGTTTCTAATTTTAAAGGCATAAGGTTGTTTTTGAAAGATGTTACACAATCACTGCAATCAAGATCAAACACTCTCACACACATGAGCAAATTTTGCTAAATTCAAATGATCTATTCTATGATATGCAGTGACTGTAAAACTGGGGATACAGGTTATAATACACTCTCATCCCAACAGAATTACAAGGAACTAATGTCTACAGTTTTTTGTTTGCCCTCTCTCTCACACACACATGGACAAATTTTGATTAATTCAAAATATCCTGGATATGAAGTGATTTTAAAACTGAGGATACGGGTTGTAATACACTCTCATCCCCACAGAATTACAAGAAAGTATTGTCTACAGTATTTTGTTCACACACACACACACTACAAAGGCAAAATTATTTTGATAAATTCAAAATATCCTGGATATGTAATGATTTTAAAACTGGGTATAGGGGTCATAATGCAGCCTAATAAAATTATAAGGAATTGACTTGTATAATGCATTTTGTTCACAATCAGTGCATTCCATCAGCTTGATTTGAAAGTGGCAACCACAGGAGCTAAAGTCATTTTAAAATTAAAAACATACCATATGGCAAAGGTCTTTTTTTAATGTTTGTAAAATGAATTTGGCCCCTGTGGAGTTACAACATGCACTAAAAACTTAATTTTTTGTCAATGACATACATTGAAAAATAAACACACTTTGATATGATAGTTAGAATACATCATCATTGTGTTGTTAATCAAAGTTTAAGAATCCATTATACTCAAGAAGATGGAATAAGATGAAGAAATAAAAAAAGAGTTCAGACTGGCAGGCCTACCTTGAACTAGAGACCAGAGTCAAGAAAGAGATCGAAAAGGCACACGAACAATACACTACGAAATTCCTGAACGAAGGCCTAAGAGAAAACCCCAAAAAGTTTTACAACTATATCAAAGGCAAAAGGAACAACAGCAGTAGGATACCATCACTGAAGGAGAATGGTGTACTTCTATCAACACCTAAACAGAAACTAGCAGCACTGAACAGACAATACCAGTCAGTCTTCACAAGTGAACCAGGGGACAATATACCAACTAAAGGCCCAAGCCCATTCCCATCAATGGACAGAATAGAATTTACGCCAAATGTGATATCTAAACAACTGAAAACCCTTGACGTCAGGAAAGCTAGTGGACCAGACAACACACCTACAAGAATACTGAAACTGACAGCAGATGAAACATCCAGAGTGTTAGCCGTCATATTCCAGCACTCTTATGACAAAGGTCAAGTCCCATCAGACTTGCGACATGCTAACATCACAGCCATATTCAAGAAAGGAAGCAAGACTGACCCTAGCAACTACAGACCAGTGTCACTGACCAGTGCAGTATGTAAAGTTATGGAGCATATAGTTTTTAGTCAAGTCATGTATCATCTGAACTCGAACAACATCCTGGTTAACTATCAACATCAGAACAGGCCACTCGTGTGAGACCTAACTTATCACCACAATCGAGGAGATCTCCCGAGCTCTGGACAACAGAAAACAGGTTGATATGATGATACTGGACTTCTCTAAAGCCTTTGACACTGTGCCCCATCAACGTCTTCTCAACAAGCTTACATACTATGGAGTGGAACACCTTACACACAAATGGATAAGACAGTGGCTGACAAAAAGATCACAGAAAGTTGTACTGGATGGAGAATAATCGGCAGAAGTCCCAGTTGAATCCGGAGTACCTCAAGGAACAGTCCTTGGACCTCTCATGTTCCTGCTGTATGTTAATGACATCGGCGAGGGAATAGGATCCAGAGTGAAGCTGTTTGCAGATGACTGTCTCTTTTATAGAGTAATAGAATCAAAGGATGATACAACCCTCCTACAGGAAGACCTAGAGCATATGGTAAACTGGACCAAAGATTGGCTGATGCAATTCAATGCAAAGAAGTTTTATGTGATGAGAATGAAGAGGTCAAGAACATCAATTATGAGACATGCTGCCTATAACATCAGTGGCACAACACTCGCCGAAGTAGAACACAATCCATACTTGGGAGTAGAGATATCGAATGACCTCAACTGGAATAATCACATCAACCAAATGACAGCCAAGGCAACTGTTATCCTGTCATTTCTACGGCGGAATCTTGGAAGATGCAACAAAGATGTGAAAGAGAGAGCCTATCTTTCTCTCATAAGACCACGCCTGGAATATGGAGCATCCATATGGGATCCCTATCGCCATTACCAGATTGATGCTGTAGAAATGGTCCAGCGTAGGGCAGCCAGGTTTGTCACAGGACTCTACAACCGTACTGAGAGCGTAACATCAATGCTTCAGAACCTCCATTGGCCGACACTTAAGCAACGCAGACAAGACCAGCGACTTGTGCAATTTTATAAGTGCGTCAATAGAATTGGAGTGCTCTGCCTACCCAATGACGTAACACCATCCATTAGACAGACAAGGTGGCACAACAGCATCAGCTTCATCCCAATCAGCTGCAACACCGACACCTACAAGTATAGCTTTTTCCCTCGCACTATCCCAGAGTGGAACTCGCTACCAGAGAAGGTTGTCACACAGGAAACTGTGGAGTCATTTAAGATCATGCTCCACAGTTCCAGTGCAGAGAAGAGGGAAGTGGCAATTAGTGTAAATAGTTTTAACTGTTTTTAACCCGTTGAAAAGTCCTTGTGAGAAGCCACGTCACACAAGTACTCCTGTGAGTTGATGCTGATAAGTCCTTCACAGTATTCCAGTAAATGCAAATGTAAAAAACTCCCCAAACGGCACAACACCATTTTATTACCAACCAATCAACCCATTGACCGAATGATTAAATGAATGAAACTACCTATTGAGATCCCGTTGAATGTTAAAAATATTATTTGTTGTACGATTGAGGGACTGTTCCCTTAATTTCAAAATTCTCATTCAGAATTTAGTACATTGGTTTAAAAAGAAACAATAACCTGGCATCACACGCTGTACGTTGTGCAAGTTTGTTTACACCGGAAGTTACCCTACCCACACTTTTTTGTTTCAGGTCGGAACTAAAACGTAGAACCGGAAGCGAAACGGCAACTAGAAACTGGTCTATTGTTTATCGCCTTTTCGGATTTTATGTTCACTTTTAATAATAATGATTTTTGTTGACTTGGTAAATGATTGTGACGACTCGTTAGAGATCGATGTCAGGGGCGTAGCTGGGCTGTTTATGATGTGAACGCCCTCCAGGGCGCTATTTATCAGATTTTTTCTTATAATATTATGCTATGCTGTGGTAGTTTTTGTAGTTCTTTAGAGGATTGGTTCATTCTTAAACCTGAAGACGAGGTACGAGGGGATCTGATGTTGTATGGCATTTAAGCACTACGAAAACAACACACTCAATAATTGAGAAAATCAAGTTAAAATGGGAGTTCAATTAATCTGCTGTTGACCTGCTGGACTAACTGCGCTCGAGTTATCGCTTTTGAAGCCGAGAACAAACCAGATAGTTTCAATTGTTTTGCCATGCCGACAAAGTCAAGACAACACCGGAACCGCACTTCAGAGGCTATCGAAGTCATAGACTAGGCACATTTTCGGAAAAGACGTCGTTTTAAAGAGGAAGAGGCATTTTTAGTAAAAGCAAACCATATATCCTTCTTACCTAATTTGAGTGTGCTGAGTTCGAAAATGGCGGATACCAAGCTGTAAAATTGCTCTAAGTAGGTCAAAATTTAAATACAAAATGGCCGCCAAAATCAAAATGCTTTTTGAATGAAAGTTGTTATAGAAGTTGTTTTAGTAGTAAGAAACAGTTATTAATCAAATATTGTAATATTTCAAGGATTATCTGAATCTGGGTGTTAATGAGCAGAAAAATTTAAACAAAAAGCCCATACATGGGCCTTTTTGCTCACCTGAAAACATTAAGACGATACTGAAATTTTAGGGGCAACAAAACCAATACAAAATTTGCTACGGAGTTAGATCTTGACATGTTGATTATTTTTGCAACTTGGTGTTTTTATCTATTTATAATACTTTTTAAAAATATGGTCAAAACCACAAATTCGCAAAAAACTATACTCCAGGGGTAATAACTCCTCTACGGATCATCATATTGTTACAAACATTGTACTTAGCTTGTCATGTTCATTATTTTTCAATGTATTGCTTTTATATATCACTAATAGTTTCAAGTAAATAGCCCCAAAAGCAGCAAAATTTGCAAAAAAGTGCTATTTTTCAGGGGCAATAACTCTGAAATAGGTGGTTTGATATTTAGGAAATCTAAAGATCTGGCATGCTGGTCAACCTTCGTCTCAGGTGGCCTAGCAACAAAGGTCATTATGAAAAATGTATATATTCGACTCCTAAAAGCAGTTCACATGTTGAACTTAAATCAGTGTTAAGTTTGTTTTTTAAACATGGGACTGTATGTTTCTGTTAAATTAAATAAATTGGATTAAGTAAGACACATAACATGCTGAAACACTACCTTTTTATGTAGGTCAGAGTGTGAATGAAACTGCTTACAGAATCAAAACCTGTGTTTGCACCAAATGCTTAAGAAATTTTCTTTATACAATGGAAGAGAAGTAAATGTAACTACACTAGCCTTCATATCATATTTAGAGGTGCTTAGTCATCACTGAGCAACTCTTAAGCTGACTATTTGGTAAACAAGTGAACTTGCTCACAAAGTTTGGTAGCAAAAGCAACACTACATTTGGTTTTATTAAAACTAGTAAGAACTACGAGAGCTGAATGATATGCCGTGCGCCTTCTGGTAAAGGAGATTAGCCACGACGTCCCTTTTCAACACCTCTATTCCCTGATTATTTAAATCCGTGTATCGGAAGACTAGTATGTAACACAGGGTATTACTCCAAAGTAAATAAGGCTAGTGACTTTGAAAATATGAAAAATAGTGAAAGAACAGGGTCAAATATTTGCACAGGAACGGTTAAGCACCTAAGGTTATCCATACATATATGATAGCAACTAGGGGAAGATGCCTCTTGATAAGCAAGGGTAAAAAGGTGGGTGGCGGATAATAAACGGGACAGGCATAACATTGATAATGACCCCAGTCATTGAAGGCATGCCACTGTTGCAAATGGCCAATAAAGCTTTGTTTTCGTTCATGGTAGCCGAATTCACCGTTGGCTGCTCATTTCTGGGCAATCTTGAATAAATTAACCTGATACTAGTATTTTATATTCTATAGTCATCCGTATCAGATATGAGGAATACAGGGTATGACTTAAGTTATTCTGGAAAAGCTCATTACATATTATACCAATGGACAGGTTTCTGTACTACCACCAGAAATAAGCCATTCATGCATATGGTATCAAAATGTAAAAACTATTCAACCACTGTTCAAGTAATACAGATACTTTCTAAAAAGTGTCTATCCTTGTTAAAAGTGAGTGTAGACAGCAAAAATTAATTTGGGAAGCAAGATTCTCTGCATGGCATTCCAATTTCCAAGCAGGGTCTCTTATTACAAAATTATTTCAAAGTGAATCCTAAATTATATACTTATTCATATTTTTGTGGATATGTAGATTATAAATCTAAATGCTTGAAAAAGCTAAACATTATTTTAATAAGAAACATGTCTCATTTATTGCTATAAAATAATAAATACTTCCATTATATAAAGGAAACACTTGTATGACTATGATAAAATTTTTTGTGGTTTGCACATGGATTAGTATCTTTGTTTTTGATTTGTCACAAAGATAATTTCTCAACTAAGACCAAATGACTTAAGATTACATAAATACAGATTTTAAGTAGTTTGAAACACTAGAATATTTCAGCAAGGTTTTGCAAAAGTGGTTTTTAATGAAAATACCATATAATAATTGTAATTTGAAGAAAACCCAACCATTAAAAACTTTTATTTCTGTCAGCTATGAATCTGTAATATATAGCATTAACACTACAGTGTAAAAACACTGTAAATGTTTGAATTTATATACAAAACTGTGAAATTGCAGAGTTAGCTCTGGCTCTGAAAATGTTTGAGCCAAATAAATGGCCAATTTTTAAATTTAGAACCCAATTTATATACATGTTAAATAGCCAGAAAAACTAAGAAACAAAGTGAAAAACATACCTAAAATGTAGAACACTTAATCTGCTGTATGGATTCTTCTTGACAGCTTGGAACACTTGTTTTACTTTTGTATACTGATGAAAAATATCAGTGATCTTAGTCTGCCTAATAATCAAATTGATACAAATTTTGGTGCAAAAATATTTGCAAATACCTATTTTTGGAACCAGAAATTAATAAAACGTATTCGAAATTGCCTAAATTTGCTCATGGCAAAACAAACCCTTAATTGTGTCTAAGTGTTAAAGGCCATTAGTCAATTTGATTTTGAAATATTACAATTTAGGTTATAGCAGAATACATTTACTTGGAAAAGGCCAATTAAATGTAAAATCAAGAGCACAATTCAACAAAACGAAACAAGAAAAATGATAAATACCAGTAGTAAATTGTTAACTTTGAATTGTTCTGATTTAATAAGATAAAGGTGACCTCAGTTACACTCCATTTGATCCACACATCTTGCTAAAACTGAAACAGAAAAGTTTATTTTTTCTAATAAATATTCTTCACCAATGTCAGTATATTTTTGATCAAATGAAAAAAAGTCATATTCATAAATAATGACCATAATTAAGTTTTCTCAGGTAGTATGATCAAACTCCTAACTCTAATTTCATTCATTTGCTCTTGATTTTAACTTGTTATAAAGTCTAAACACATGTTGAGAGAGAAAGAGAGGAAATAATGTGGCACACTGGTGTATAAAAATAATTTTGGAGTAAAGTAAATAGCACACACACACACACACATAGCTCTATCAAGTATATGCATATGATGTTTGTTTGTATGTAAATATCTAATTGTTATCATTTCTACCTACTCTTCAATTAGGAGGCAATACCGTGATTTTGTTTGCCTAAAATTACTACAGAAAAAAGGTAGTTTTGGCCACTAAAATTTTCAAAACAACAGTGGTATTCTAGCAAAATGAATGTAGTTGTCCTTACTCACAAAATGTTACATATATGTAACAATTCATATCTTTGAATTTGGAATCCTAAGCTACTGCAAGCATACCATAATGCAGTTTGCTGTACTTCACTGGGACCTTAAATTTAAAGTTTCTAATTTTAAAGACATAAGGTTGTTTTTGAAAGATGTTACACAATCACTGCAATCAAGATCAAACACTCTCACACACATGAGCAAATTTTGCTAAATTCAAATGATCTATTCTATGATATGCAGTGACTGTAAAACTGGGGATACAGGTTATAATACACTCTCATCCCAACAGAATTACAAGGAACTAATGTCTACAGTATTTTGTTTGCCCTCTCTCTCACACACACATGGACAAATTTTGATTAATTCAAAATATCCTGGATATGAAGTGATTTTAAAACTGAGGATACGGGTTGTAATACACTCTCATCCCCACAGAATTACAAGAAAGTATTGTCTACAGTATTTTGTTCACACACACACACACTACAAAGGCAAAATTATTTTGATAAATTCAAAATATCCTGGATATGTAATGATTTTAAAACTGGGTATAGGGGTCATAATGCAGCCTAATAAAATTATAAGGAATTGACTTGTATAATGCATTTTGTTCACAATCAGTGCATTCCATCAGCTTGATTTGAAAGTGGCAACCACAGGAGCTAAAGTCATTTTAAAATTAAAAACATACCATATGGCAAAGGTCTTTTTTTAATGTTTGTAAAATGAATTTGGCCCCTGTGGAGTTACAACATGCACTAAAAACTTAATTTTTTGTCAATGACATACATTGAAAAATAAACACACTTTGATATGATAGTTAGAATACATCATCATTGTGTTGTTAATCAAAGTTTAAGAATCCATTATACTCAAGAAGATGGAATAAGATGAAGAAATAAAAAAAGAGTTCAGACTGGCAGGCCTACCTTGAACTAGAGACCAGAGTCAAGAAAGAGATCGAAAAGGCACACGAACAATACACTACGAAATTCCTGAACGAAGGCCTAAGAGAAAACCCCAAAAAGTTTTACAACTATATCAAAGGCAAAAGGAACAACAGCAGTAGGATACCATCACTGAAGGAGAATGGTGTACTTCTATCAACACCTAAACAGAAACTAGCAGCACTGAACAGACAATACCAGTCAGTCTTCACAAGTGAACCAGGGGACAATATACCAACTAAAGGCCCAAGCCCATTCCCATCAATGGACAGAATAGAATTTACGCCAAATGTGATATCTAAACAACTGAAAACCCTTGACGTCAGGAAAGCTAGTGGACCAGACAACACACCTACAAGAATACTGAAACTGACAGCAGATGAAACATCCAGAGTGTTAGCCGTCATATTCCAGCACTCTTATGACAAAGGTCAAGTCCCATCAGACTTGCGACATGCTAACATCACAGCCATATTCAAGAAAGGAAGCAAGACTGACCCTAGCAACTACAGACCAGTGTCACTGACCAGTGCAGTATGTAAAGTTATGGAGCATATAGTTTTTAGTCAAGTCATGTATCATCTGAACTCGAACAACATCCTGGTTAACTATCAACATGGTTTCAGAACAGGCCACTCGTGTGAGACCTAACTTATCACCACAATCGAGGAGATCTCCCGAGCTCTGGACAACAGGAAACAGGTTGATATGATGATACTGGACTTCTCTAAAGCCTTTGACACTGTGTCCCATCAACGACTTCTCAACAAGCTTACATACTATGGAGTGGAACACCTTACACACAAATGGATAAGACAGTGGCTGACAAAAAGATCACAGAAAGTTGTACTGGATGGAGAATCATCGGCAGAAGTCCCATTTGAATCCGGAGTACCTCAAGGAACAGTCCTTGGACCTCTCATGTTCCTGCTGTATGTTAATGACATCGGCGAGGGAATAGGATCTAGAGTGAAGCTGTTTGCAGATGACTGTCTCCTTTATAGAGTAATAGAATCAAAGGATGATACAACCCTCCTACAGGAAGACCTAGAGCATATGGTAAACTGGACCAAAGATTGGCTGATGCAATTCAATGCAAAGAAGTTTTATGTGATGAAAATGAAGAGGTCAAGAACATCAATTATGAGACATGCTGCCTATAACATCAGTGGCACAACACTCGCCGAAGTAGAACACAATCCATACTTGGGAGTAGAGATATCGAATGACCTCAACTGGAATAATCACATCAACCAAATGACAGCCAGGGCAACTGTTATCCTGTCATTTCTACGGCGGAATCTTGGAAGATGCAACAAAGATGTGAAAGAGAGAGCCTATCTTTCTCTCATAAGACCACGCCTGGAATATGGAGCATCCATATGGGATCCCTATCGCCATTACCAGATTGATGCTGTAGAAATGGTCCAGCGTAGGGCAGCCAGGTTTGTCACAGGACTCTACAACCGTACTGAGAGCGTAACATCAATGCTTCAGAACCTCCATTGGCCGACACTTAAGCAACGCAGACAAGACCAGCGACTTGTGCAATTTTATAAGTGCGTCAATAGAATTGGAGTGCTCTGCCTACCCAATGACGTAACACCATCCATTAGACAGACAAGGTGGCACAACAGCATCAGCTTCATCCCAATCAGCTGCAACACCGACACCTACAAGTATAGCTTTTTCCCTCGCACTATCCCAGAGTGGAACTCGCTACCAGAGAAGGTTGTCACACAGGAAACTGTGGAGTCATTTAAGATCATGCTCCACAGTTCCAGTGCAGAGAAGAGGGAAGTGGTAATTAGTGTAAATAGTTTTAACTGTTTTTAACCCGTTGAAAAGTCCTTGTGAGAAGCCACGTCACACAAGTACTCCTATGAGTTGATGCTGATAAGTCCTTCACAGTATTCCAGTAAATGCAAATGTAAAAAACTCCCCAAACGGCACAACACCATTTTATTACCAACCAATCAACCCATTGACCGAATGATTAAATGAATGAAACTACCTATTGAGATCCCGTTGAATGTTAAAATATATTATTTGTTGTACGATTGAGGGACTGTTCCCTTAATTTCAAAATTCTCATTCAGAATTTAGTACATTGGTTTAAAAAGAAACAATAACCTGGCATCACACGCTGTACGTTGTGCAAGTTTGTTTACACCGGAAGTTACCCTACCCACACTTTTTTGTTTCAGGTCGGAACTAAAACGTAGAACCGGAAGCGAAACGGCAACTAGAAACTGGTCTATTGTTTATCGCCTTTTCGGATTTTATGTTCACTTTTAATAATAATGATTTTTGTTGACTTGGTAAATGATTGTGACGACTCGTTAGAGATCGATGTCAGGGGCGTAGCTGGGCTGTTTATGATGTGAACGCCCTCCAGGGCGCTATTTATCAGATTTTTTCTTATAATATTATGCTATGCTGTGGTAGTTTTTGTCGTTCTTTAGAGGATTGGTTCATTCTTAAACCTGAAGACGAGGTACGAGGGGATCTGATGTTGTATGGCATTTAAGCACTACGAAAACAACACACTCAATAATTGAGAAAATCAAGTTAAAATGGGAGTTCAATTAATCTGCTGTTGACCTGCTGGACTAACTGCGCTCGAGTTATCCGCTTTTGAAGCCGAGAACAAACCAGATAGTTTCAATTGTTTTGCCATGCCGACAAAGTCAAGACAACACCGGAACCGCACTTCAGAGGCTATCGAAGTCATAGACTAGGCACATTTTCGGAAAAGACGTCGTTTTAAAGAGGAAGAGGCATTTTTAGTAAAAGCAAACCATATATCCTTCTTACCTAATTTGAGTGTGCTGAGTTCGAAAATGGCGGATACCAAGCTGTAAAATTGCTCTAAGTAGGTCAAAATTTAAATACAAAATGGCCGCCAAAATCAAAATGCTTTTTTGAATGAAAGTTGTTATAGAAGTTGTTTTAGTAGTAAGAAACAGTTATTAATCAAATATTGTAATATTTCAAGGATTATCTGAATCTGGGTGTTAATGAGCAGAAAAATTTAAACAAAAAGCCCATACATGGGCCTTTTTGCTCACCTGAAAACATTAAGACGATACTGAAATTTTAGGGGCAACAAAACCAATACAAAATTTGCTACGGAGTTAGATCTTGACATGTTGATTATTTTTGCAACTTGGTGTTTTTATCTATTTATAATACTTTTTAAAAATATGGTCAAAACCACAAATTCGCAAAAAACTATACTCCAGGGGTAATAACTCCTCTACGGATCATCATATTGTTACAAACATTGTACTTAGCTTGTCATGTTCATTATTTTTCAATGTATTGCTTTTATATATCACTAATAGTTTCAAGTAAATAGCCCCAAAAGCAGCAAAATTTGCAAAAAAGTACTATTTTTCCGGGGCAATAACTCTGAAATAGGTGGTTTGATATTTAGGAAATCTAAAGATCTGGCATGCTGGTCAACCTTCGTCTCAGGTGGCCTAGCAACAAAGGTCATTATGAAAAATGTATATATTCGACTCTTAAAAGCAGTTCACATGTTGAACTTAAATCAGTGTTAAGTTTGTTTTTTAAACATGGGACTGTATGTTTCTGTTAAATTAAATAAATTGGATTAAGTAAGACACATAACATGCTGAAACACTACCTTTTTATGTAGGTCAGAGTGTGAATGAAACTGCTTACAGAATCAAAACTTGTGTTTGCACCAAATGCTTAAGAAATTTTCTTTATACAATGGAAGAGAAGTAAATGTAACTACACTAGCCTTCATATCATATTTAGAGGTGCTAAGTCATCACTAAGCAAATCTTGAGCTGACTATTTGGTAAACAAGTGAACTTGCTCACAAAGTTTGGTAGCAAAAGCAACACTACATTTGGTTTTATTAAAACTAGTAAGAACTACGAGAGCTGAATGATATGCCGTGCGCCTTCTGGTAAAGGAGATTAGCCCCGACATCCCTTTTCAACACCTCTATTCCCTGATTATTTAAATCCGTGTATCGGAAGACTAGTATGTAACACAGGGTATTACTCCAAAGTAAATAAGGCTAGTGATTTTGAAAATATGAAAAAAAGTGAAAGAACAGGGTCAAATATTTGCACAGGAACGGTTAAGCACCTAAGGTTATCCATACATATATGATAGCAACTAGGGGAAGATGCCTCTTGATAAGCAAGAGTAAAAAGGTGGGTGGCGGATAATAAACGGGACAGGCATAACATTGATAATGACCCCAGTCATTGAAGGCATGCCACTGTTGCAACCTCAGAAATGGCCAATAAAGCTTTGTTTTCATTCATGGTAGCCGAATTCACCGTTGGCTGCTCATTTCTGGGCAATCTTGAAAAAAGATAGATTTTGCAAATCTGTTAAAACTACTTCGTAAACATTTTAACAAATTTCGGAAGTTTGGCCACTTATCATTTTAAAATTGTAGAAACGTAAATAAAAACCATGGTACTGTTATAACTGACAGGTGAGTTACAAAAAATATAAGGACAATGAGTATTTCACAGCGAAGAATATACTTCTTTCTGACATCCTGCAATGATAAAACATTGAACCTATTTAGCTTCTGGCAATTAATCAGAAGCACACAGAAGCACTCTGTCCCATGTTAATCAGAACATTTTAGAAGTAGATCCTGCTAGCTCCCATGGAAGCTTTGTTACTATGGAGTTAAATTGGTCCATTATTTCATCTGAGACCCAAAACAACAGCCTCATCAATGGAAACACTCTGGTTCATCTACACCAAAGAAGGCACAGAAAGACTGTTCCATCATCTGGAGAGGTTATGACGACGGTTAACTTAGATACTGATGGTATTCAGATGGTGCGTGAAGATTACTTCCAAAAGGGGCAAAAAAATTCACATAATTTGTATTACTTGTGAGGCTGTTACGGGAAAATATTCAACTCAACTGCTGTGGAAAACTCAGAAAGAGTGTCTTGATACACAAAGACAATTCTACCATTGCCTTAACTGCAATTAACAATGTGGGCTTTATATTTAAATTGACTGAGTGGCCAGCTTATTACTTAAACTTGCATATCAGTCTTTTGTCTATTTCCAACACTGAAATCTGCCATTTACATTACCCAGTTTTATAGTCAGATGATGTCATATTTTAAGAAAATGAATTCTTAAAAAGTTGCATTGAGTTCCTTAAACATCGCTGACAAAACTGCATAAAGACCGATACTTTGTTGAAAAATAATGCAATATTACCACTAAAATTCAAACAATTACATATGAGGTTCACAACATATCAAAATATATGTTTTAAGTAATGATTGTGACTCTACCTAATAAAGAAATATCCTTCTTAAAAGTTTAATGCGTGATGACATGCATAATAATTGGGTATTTTAACATTTACAACCACGGCTACTATATACTATTTTGCAAGAACACTTTATTTTTAGAATTTGTTATGAATTGGGTTTAAGCATTTAAACTTCAGTTTAGCCTCTTCAATTTTAATTTGGCAACCTCAAGTTATGCTGAAATGTTAAAAAGAACAAAGTACCATTTTTTGCTAAAACATGCAACTTCAATAACACTGAGAAATTGTATGCTAATAAATTGAAACAGTCGTCATTTTGTTTTTGGAATTATGAGTAAAACATTAAATTCTGAATGACCTATGCAAGGTTTGAATTTAGCACCCTTAAATAATAATTAAAAAGCATGTTATCAACGTTTACCAAAATTTGTCAACCCAAGAAACATTTTTTCCATTGGTACACAATTAATTTTAGCCGTCATTTGTTTTTGGAATTACGGGTAAAACATTAAATTCTGAATGACCTCTGCAAGTTTTGAATTTACCACCCTCAAATAATTATTAAAAAGCATGTAATCAACGTTTACCAAAATTTGTCAACCCAAGAAAAATTTTTCCATTGGTACACAATAAATTTTAGCCGTCATTTTGTTTTTGGAATTATGGGTTCAAAAACTCAAAATTGAGCTTGGTATCCGTCATATTTAAATTCGGCATCCTCGAATTATGTTAAAGAAACCATGTTACCAACTTTTACCAAAATTTGTCAACCAAATTAACATTTTTTGCATTGGTACATTATTAATTTTAGCCGCCCTTCTGTTTTACTCAAAGTTGAGCTTGGTATCCGCCATGTTTAAATTCGGCATCCTCGAATCATGTTAAATAAACCATGATACCAAATTTTACTAAAATTGGTCAACCCAAGTAAAATTTTTTGCATTGGTACACCATAAATTTTAGGCGCCATTTTGTTTTTGGAATTATGGGTTCAAAAACTCAAAATTCAGCTTGGTATCCGCCATTTTAATTCAGCACCCTCGAATGTGTTAGAAAAGCATGTTACCAACTTTTACTAAAAAATGCCGCTTCAAGTCACATTTTCTGAATCTGTTTCTAGTCCATTAGGTATATAAACCGAATTCGTATCCGGTGAAGACCAACGGTTAGGTAGAAGAAATATATTATACTCCCTTTCTCTCTCTCTCTCGTTTTTTTTTTTACACACGTACGCCTGGCTACGCCCCTGGATGTCAACTTTTCAGATCTTTATGTCGACTATTAAAGAGCACTTCAGATCTTTATGTCGACTGTTAAAGAACACTTTTCAGATCTTAATGTCGACTGCTAGAGAACACTTTTTGGATCTTTACGTCGACCGAGAACACTTTTCAGATCTTATGTCGACTGTTATAGAACACTCCATATCTTATGTCGACTGTTAGAGAACACTTTTCAGATCTCATGTCGACTGTTAGAGAGCACTTTTCAGATCTTATGTCGACTGTTAAAGAATACTTTTTTCATCTTAATGTCGACTGTTAGAAAACACTTTTTGGATCTTTACGTCGACTGAGAACATTTTTTAGATCTTATGTCGACTAATATAGAACACTTTTCAGATCTTATGTCGACTGTTATAGAACACTATTCAGATCTTATGTCGACTGTTAAAAACACTTTTTAGATCTTATGTCGACTGTTAAAGAATACTTTTTATATCTTAATGTCGACTGTTAGAGAACACTTTTCAAATCTTTTCGTCGACTGTTACAGAACACTTTTCGGATCTTTACGTCGACTGTTAAAGAGCAGTTTTTGGATTTTTTCGTCGACTGTTAGAGAGAAAACACTTTTCGGATCTTTACGTCGACTGTTAGAGAACACTTTTCAGATCTTATGTCGACTGTTAGAGAGCACTTTTCAGATCTTATGTCGACTGTTAAAGAATACTTTTTATATCTAAATGTCGACTGTTAAATAACACTTTTCGAATCTTTCTGTCGACTGTTAGAAAACACTTTTCATATCTTATGTCGACTGTTAGAGAACACTTTTCAGATCTTATGTCGACTGTTAAAGAATACTTTTCAGATCTTAATGTCGACTGTTAAAGAACACTTTTCAGATCTTATGTCGACTGTTAAAGAACACTTTTCAGATCTTAATGTCGACTGTTAAAGAACACTTTTCGAATCTTTCCGTCGACTGTTAGAGAACACTTTTCATATCTTATGTCGACTGTTAGAGAACACTTTTCAGATCTTTACGTCGACTGTTAAAGAATACTTTTTATATCTTAATGTCGACTGTTAGAGAATACTTTTTGGATCTTTACGTCGACTGAGAACACTTTTCAGATCTTATGTCGACTGTTATAGAACACTTTTCAGATCTTATGTCGACTGTTAGAGAACACTTTTCAGATCTCATGTCGACTGTTAGAGAACACTTTTCAGATCTTATGTCGACTGTTAAAGAATACTTTTTATATCTTAATGTCGACTGTTAGAGAATACTTTTTGGATCTTTACGTCGACTGAGAACACTTTTCAGATCTTATGTCGACTGTTATAGAACACTTTTCAGATCTTATGTCGACTGTTATAGAACACTTTTCAGATCTTATGTTGACTGTTATAGAACACTATTCAGATCTTATGTCGACTGTTAAAAAACACTTTCAGATCTTATGTCGACTGTTAAAGAACATTTTTCAGATCTTTATGTAGACTGTTAGAGAACACTTTTCGGATTTTATGTTGACTTGCAAAGGGAATATGTTGTTAACTTGATGACACAAATGACATGAACACGATTTCATATTAAATTATAAACACGTTAATACGTAACAACACGAACTAAAGATCTGACACTTCGGCAGAAACACACGATAAATTCAATATTCAACGGGGTAGGTTTTAATTCAACACAGTTGGTTTCAATTTTCAACCTGGAACACAGTTGATCTCAATTTTTAACCTTAAATGAATTCCCACGGTCACTTTCAACCTGGGTAAAAATCTTCATTACACCTTTATATAGACTATAATATTAAAATAGACTCGCTGTATATAGTGCATCTAGATTGACCTGGCCGTTTGACCTTTAATTTTAATACAAGTTAGATTGGGCTAACAGATAGTATGATTTAGGTAAGCCAGTGTGATTCATTACTATAAACACCCGGTACCCAGTATAACTATCATCTATTCTTATATATCTACTTTATATAACCTCAACATATCTTTATACACAATGACACTTATACGCCAGGCCCAAAAATGTCACCCAAGTCAGGTTCTAAGCTACTTAAATAAGGCGGTCCAAAAGAAACTGAAATTCAATAGATTTAAATGGACAGTAAATTGATTTAAAGCCTTTAGGGCAGTTTTAAGAACTGACTGGGTACTTCAAATTCTAAATTCTCATTTTTACGCACAGAATCAAAGTACTGATGGTGTAGATTACCACTTAACTGATTGCCTTTTTGGAGGTGCATGTTTATTTCATTCATTTTACTTGAAACACAATATTGAAGTTAAAATATGACATAGCACAGAAGTTAGAGAATTAGGTCAGATATGAATTGTAAGTTTCAATATGCATAAAATGTATGTACCCCCAATATGAGATGCTACACATATCAATATGTATATCTTGATTGCACGGTGGGTCAATGATGTTAAAAAATTAGATTTAAAACAAATATAGACATTTTAAGGGCTTTTGAACTTCCAATTTTTTATATGTGCACCTTTATTTCCTTTGAAAAAATGATTATCGCATAAAATAGTAATATACATGTAGGATTGACTTTATATGTAGATGCCTACATGTCAAAGATTCCACTAACAATTACATGTATTTGACTTACGTGTTTTCCAGCATCCTTTGTGTTATTAACACACACGCACATGCACACACACACCGTCTATAAGTAACCTCGTTAGACTATATGATTTTAAAATTAGTCAGCTATTGACAATAGACATATCCAGACATCCTGCACAGTTTCCTCCGGAAATCTGATTTCTGACTATGTCTATTTTAATATTCAAATTAAAGACGAAACGGCCAAGTCAAGCTTGACAGACTATACTTTGCCATCAGATTGTGGACGATCTATACTGACATTTATATAACATTAGACTAGTTTGTCTGTCAGATTTGACGAAATACAAGTCAGTTTATCAAACACGCATTATACAGAACTGACTTGTATCACCACTGTGGTGATACAACATTGGCGGTAAAGTGAACGTGCACTTTCTCTAATGTCATTACATATATAGTTCAGTTGTTTTCTATGGTAAAATGTAATTTTTTCACATAAAGTATTGGTTTTTTAAATTATTTTAAATAGCCTAATTGGAAATGTTAGATAAAAATATCAAATACACAGCGTGTCATGTACAACCTTTCGTATCAGGTCTCGTCCTTTTTCGTAGCTTTATCACTACCCGTCCTGCAAGCGAAACTCGAAGTGATACGGCTACGAAAAAAAGAACTCGACCTGATACGGAGGGCTGTACATACACACTGTGAATAAAGAGTGTATGTATATGATGCGGTCTACGTTTCGCTTATGCAGACAACATTGACCTGTCTGCTTAAACTTTCATTTAAATATGTATGTATAAGGAAAACCGGTGTAAATTTTGTCTATATCACGAGAAACATGCATTGTGTATGTCCGAACACTACCCATTTATAAGATGGACCAACTTATATCACTATATCTGATAAAAAGTCAATCGGACAGATCCGATTATTGTTTGGCACAATAATGAATAATAATAATAAATTATTATTATTATTATTATTATTATTATTATACACACAAGAGGGTAATGAAGGCCGATGACATTGGGAATAATTGTATCCGACATTAAAAGCTAAAGGTATATTTACGACATGTGTTTATGGTTTAAGATATTTACTTTATGCATCGATGGGCATGAAAAATGTAGGAGGGTGCATACACTACTGGTGTATTGATATTTAAATGCAACGAAACATGTTATTTAAAATATAGTATTTTTATATTTACCCGCAATCTTACACTAAACAATTTTAATGCCGTGCTGAGATTTGGGCTCAGTTCACTAATTATGGCGGCTATTCTATAAAACTTATCGGATTGGATAACCTAGGGACATTTTAAAGAGGAAGAGGCATTTTTTAGTCAAAGCAAACAATATATCCTTCTTACCTTGTTTTGGTGTGCTGAGTTCGAAAATGGCGGATACCAAGCTAAAAAGTTGCTATAAGTAGGTCAAAATTTAAATACAAAATGGCTACCTAAATCAAAATGCTTTTTTTGCATGATAGTTTATATAGTACTTGTTTTAGTAGCAACAAACAGCAATTAACCAAAGATTGTAATATTTCAAGGATAACTTGGGTGTTAATAGGGCAGACCATTTAAACAAAAGGTATATGGGTCTTATTGCTTACCTGAAAACATTTTCCGAAGATACTGAAATTTTAGGGGCAACAAAACCTTTGTTGATTACCATATACGAAATTTGACACGGAGTTAGATCTTGGCATGTTGATTATTTTTGGTGTTTTATCTACTATATAAAAATATGGTCAAAACACAAATTCGCAAAAAATTATAATCCAGGGTAACAGCTCCTCCATGGATCATCATATTGTTACAAACATTGCTAATTAGCTGGTCATGTTCATTATTTTTCAATGTATTGCTTTTATATAACAGTAAATAACCACAAAACCAGCAAAAAATATTTTATTTTTTAGGGATAATAACTCTGAAAAAAGTGGTTCGATATTTATGAAATCAAAAGATCTGGCATGCTGGTCAGCCTTTAGCTAGGTGGCCTAGCGACAAAGGTCAACATGCAAAATGGATATATATTTGACTCCTGGACGACGTGTTTAACTTAAGCCAGTTTTAAAAGTTCTCGCTTTTGTTTTTGGATTGTAATTTGAACATGGGGCTGTATGTTTCTGTTTGATTAATGCATTGGATTAAGGAGGCTACAGAGAGTATGATGCATCACATGCTGGAACAAAACCCGGATTTATGTAGATCAGAATGTGAATGAAATAGCTTACAAAATCGAAACTTGTGTTTGCACCAAATGCTAAAGAAATTTTCTTTTTACAGTGAAAGTCTGGAAGAGCCAAGTAAATGTAACTACTAGTCTTTCAAACCTGTTTAGAGGTGCTAAGTCATCACCGATCGAGCAACTCTAAGCTGACTAGTTGCTAAAAAGGCGAACTTGCATTACAAAATGTTTATCCAACTATACGAAAGCAACAATTAATACTTTTGGATTTATTTAAACTGGTAAGACGTACGAGGGCTGAATTATATGCCGTGAGCCTTCTGTTGATGGGAGATTACCGCCAGTGTCCCTCTTCAACCCTTCTATTGCCCGACTATTTAAACCCGTGTTTTCGAATACCAGTGTCATTTTGTAAGTTAATATCAACAAGATATCACTTCCAAGTAAATAAGGCTTGTGACTTGGCATATGTAAAAAAAGTGCAAGAGCAGGACCCAATATTTGCAGAAGAATGGTTAAGCACCTAAGGCTATCTATACTGATATGATAGCAACACCAGGAAAAGATGTCCCATGATAGGCAAGAGTATGAAGGTAAGTGGTGGATTATAAACGGGACAGGCAGAAAATTGATGGTGATAACCCCGGTTATAGAAGGCATTCCACTGTTGCAACCCCAAAAATAGTTAATAAAGCTTTGTTTGCATTCATGGTAGCCGAAATCACCATTAGCTGCTCATTTCTGAGAAATCCCTCCTTTTTTCAAAAAGAAAATTGTTTTTGCAAACCTGCAAAAAAAACTTTAAAAGGTAAACGTTTTCACAAATTTTGGACGTTTTGCCACTAATCATTTTAAAATTGTAGAAACGTAGATAAAAACCATGGTATTGTTTTGACTGACAGATGAGTTACAAAAAATATAAGGTCAATGAGTTGGCATTTCACTGAAAAGAGTACACTCCATTCTGACAGCCTGCAATGAGAAAGCGGCGTCTTTGAATTAAATTATGTAAATTAAAACATACCAATTTTTACCAAAATTTGTCAAACCAAGTAACAATTTTTGCATTAGTACACCATTTATTTTAGCCGCGATTTTGTTTTTGGAATTATGGGTTTAAAAACTCAAAATTCGCCTTGGTATCCACCATTTGTGAATTCAGAACCCTCGAATTATGTTAGAAAAGCATGTTATTAACTTTAACTAAAATGTCGCTTCAAGTCACATTTTCTGAACTTGTTTCTAGTCTAATATACATACCATGGGCATTTTCAAGTTATTTCATAATGAATCTGGTCCGTGAGCCGAATTTCATGTGATATGGATGTGTTTCTCGATCATATACACATAAAGACTAATTTCCATACATACACGTACCGTTATTGACTTCTGATAAAGGTTAATTAAAGTGAGATTAAGTAAATATAATCGTTATATATAGACAAAAACTATCTCACAACAAACCCCTTGACACGTACCCATCCTGATTGGAATGTCTCAACACAGATCAAACCTTATTTTGCTCAAAATAGATGATCACTCACATCAAGGAAAACCCACATACATGTACTTTGGTAGTGAAAAAAGCGTTTCCAATATCACCTTGCTTTACAGTAGTGCATGAGAAACTATCCATAATCACTTCACTTTGGTAGTGCACACGAAAAAGCGTTTTCAATGTCACTTCGCTTTGGTAGTGCATGAAAAACTATCCATAATCACTTTACTTTAGTAGTGCGCACGAAAAAGCGTTTTCAATGTCACTTCGCTTTGGTAGTGCATGAAAAACTATCCATAATCACTTCACTTTGGTAGTGCACACGAAAAAGCGTATTCAATGTCACTTCGCTTTGGTAGTGCACACGAAAAATCGTTTCCAATGTCACTTCGCTTTGGTAGTGCACACGAAAAAGCGTTTTCAATGTCACTTCGCTTTGGTAGTGCACACGAAAAATCGTTTTCAATGTCACTTCGCTTTGGTAATGCACACGAAAAAGCGTTTTCAATGTCACTTCGCTTTGGTAGTGCACACGAAAAATCGTTTTCAATGTCACTTCGCTTTGGTAGTGCACACGAAAAAGCGTTTTCAATGTCACTTCGCTTTGGTAGTGCATGAAAAACTATCCATAATCACTTCACTTTGGTAGTGCACACGAAAAAGCGTATTCAATGTCACTTCGCTTTGGTAGTGCACACGAAAAATCGTTTCCAATGTCACTTCGCTTTGGTAGTGCACACGAAAAAGCGTTTTCAATGTCACTTCGCTTTGGTAGTGCACACGAAAAATCGTTTTCAATGTCACTTCGCTTTGGTAGTGCACACGAAAAAGCGTTTCCAATGTCACTTCGCTTTGGTAGTGCACACGAAAAATCGTTTCCAATGTCACTTCGCTTTGGTAGTGCACACGAAAAAACGTGTATGTAGTTAACACAAAAAGGCACTTCAAATATCACTTCATAATTAGATGTAATTCAATATCGCTACTGCAATAAGCATACACATGTTTTTTTATTGCCACAAGATATTTTCCATAATCGGTGGCAACATATAATCACTTCATAAAACAATTTCGATGCTGTGCTTTAAAATAAATTCTAATCCACGCACCAACCAGGGACGTGTGTTATATATGACGGAGTTTCTGTACCAACAGACTATATGTACAGCACAGACCTGTCGAAAGTTTAACATCAGGCTAACGAAAAGGAGTCGAAGATCGACAGCCGAATACCAAAGATATAGATAGCTATTGGCAAAAAAAAAAAAAAAAAAAAAAAAAAGGCAACAAACTGCGGGCATTGTTACGCCACATAGCGGTGTTGCCGCATAAACGTGTTCCAACACGTCTATGTGGGGAATTTCAACGCATATAGAGAACGCTTTAATGTGGCAAAAAGGCTACATTCCGCCGCATAAAGAAAATATTTACTATCATCACCTACACCATCATCATTAACACCTTCATTAAAAAAACGCCACCATCACTATCATCGTGATTATCATTATCATTATTATTATTATTATTATTATATTATTATTAAAAGCAATAGCCGAAATTCTGCCAAAATCACAATTTAACGCTTATCAACATTACAGCCAATTGTCATCGTCATAATTAATGTCACCACCATCGTATTTTTCTAGATATTAGCTCTTTTTAAAATTCATACTAAGTTATTAAAATGAGTCCTCTTTATGCGTCAAAAAGGCAGCCTCGCGCCGCATATAAGCACCACATCTTTATGCGTTGAACGCCGCCGCATAAACGTGGCCGACCTCTTTATGCGTTGAAATTCCCCGCATAGACGTGTCGGGCGCGTTTATGCGGCAACACCGCTATGTGGCGTAACAGGGCATATATAGCTAGATAACATGTGCCGAGATGTAGCTAACAAATGGCCGAAATAAAGTGTCAGTTCGGCAATGTAATTCGTGTAGTTCAGTGTAAAATTTTCGACAGGCCTGTACTGTTTATGTGCGTGTAAACCTTTTCACCTAGAACGAACAAAATATCAATGTAATTAAAGAAATCAATCCTACCTGTGCTGGCCGCATTGTTACATGTATACACTGTAACTCGACTGGTCAAACGGTCAGTAAATAATTCAAAATATGGTCAAGCTAACGTAAACTAATTGTCGACCATATTGTAAGATTTCCAAACATTTCGTTACCTTAATAAGAAACAACAGGTATAAACTTGTATACAAACGAGTGGTATTAAATTGGTATAAAATTTACGACTTTAGATTTTATAAACACGTTTTATTGTTCAAGTCTTTATCGGGGGGTTATGTATTAAGTAAATATCATAAAATATGGAAATGCGTATAAATAACAGTTACAATATTAGTGTTAGAATTTAACAGTACCGTGTTGAAACCAACCCAGCCAAAGTACTCATAGGGCTAGCTACAGTACAGACCTGTTGAAAAGTTTAACGAGCTAAAGATAGAATAGCGACTGATAAGTGTCCGGATTATGGATACCTAAATGTCAAACGCAGCCTAGAGATAGACAGCATGCCCCGTTTCACAATCATTCCTTAGCTAAGATTTTTATTAACGTAAATCTTGCAAAAATTTAAGATCTTTATAATTTTGTTAATTCTGAAGATATTCAGGAATTTAAGGATAATTGCTAGAATTAAACATTTGCATTTAGTTTTGACAAAAATATTCATCAGTAGTTCCAAAAAGAGATTACCAAAATTTGCTAAATTTACGATAAGGAAAATCATAGCTAAGAAATGATTGTGAAACCGGGGCCATGTGCCAAAAAGCTGTCGATATATATATATATATATATATATATATATATATATATATATATATATATATATATATATATATATATATATAACAGCTTTTGGAATGTCATTTCTTAAATATTAGAAAAACTCGGATAGAGCGCCAGATCTCTGATTATAAAACTCCCAAGCCTGCACTGCTCTGAAACATTTTACTCAAGAAAGCCATAGATTACAATGTTATTTCAAAACATTGTCATTTTATGAATACTGAACCATTAGCATCAAAATGCACATATTAAATGTTTAATAAAAATTGTTGTATATCACGAAGTAAAAAAATCAAGATTTTAAAAGCAACCATTGTTTTCAATAAATAAACAAATAAAAATTAAATAAAGTATAACTAGAGAAGTTAGAAAGAGAAAGATTAAATACATGTGCATGATTTCATCATCAGATGGTATAGACACAGGTATTTTTAAAGATATTTTGATAGTAACTTTTCATTTGCAGTAGTACAAGATCCTATCCTACCACACAGTGCAGACCTGTCGGAAGTTTAACATTGAGCTAACGAAATAATGCTAAACGGCAGCTTATTTCGTTAATTATACGGATTTGTACTGTGAAAAATTTGGTCAATGTTTTTATAGAAATAAAATATCCGTTTTAACTTAAAAAGATCCTATCCTACTACACAGTACAGACCTGTCGGAAGTTTAACATTGAGGTAACGAAATAATGCTAAACGGCAGCTTATTTCGTTAGTTATACGGATTTGTACTGTGAAAAATTTGGTCAATGTTTTTATAGAAATAAAATATCCGTTTTAACTCAAAAAGTTTCAGATAAAAATTTTTAATTATCTTCTTAGTTATTAGGAAAAACTCACGTGTCATGCTTTGCATTAGTCAAGAGGTAGAGGGTGTGACCTTTTGCCGGCCATGTAAGCAAAGGCGTGATTAAAATTAATTAATCTTAAAATTTAATTGGTCAAATGAAAATGTTGTAGTGGATTAAGTTACGTGACCAAAAGTGAGCATTGGCAAGATTTTAAGAAATTGGTCACTTTGGGAACTGAACTCCAGAAATAAAGAACAAATATTTTACTAGATTGTTAATTTCATTTTAGGTAAGTTAAAATATATAAATTAAGCAACTTTGATTAAATAATGTTAGACTTTAAACGATAAAAAGTTTAATACAAGTTTGTGTTTAAAACAAGTCATTTAAATAAGCAATTCGAGCGAAAATTCCTGATTGGTCAACTTAAAGAAGTTATTTAATAATTTCAAGCTTTGTTTTAAATTTTAAACTGTAATGTTTTATTTTAAGACTTTGTGAACTGATCTCCAGAAATAAAGAACAAATATTTTATTAGATTGTTAATTTCATTTTAGAACCACCAGAGACCCGAGAAACGGGCCAGCACAGTCACCCCTTCGGGGGTGGACCTCGCAACATGGAGGCTAAAACGTCGAAGCAGCAAAGATGCTGACCGGGATAGAAACAGATTGGAAGATAAAACTTGGAAATGAGATTGAACCTGAAGTCCTCACAAAACGACCAAAAAAAAATAATAATAAAAAAAATTACATTTTTTTTCACAATACCTTGGCATATTTGCTCGTGTGATATAGGGTTTTTAGCCATGCGAGATCGGCGTGTCTCACATGACCACACGGCCCCCTGAGTAGGACATGGCGTAATATTGCGGGAAAATTGATACACATCAAGGGTCATGACCCCATTGTCTTTCATTGGGAATTGCAATACAATTGCTTCTGTATGTTTCATCGAAGACAGGTACAGTCATATTGTAAACATTTCTTATTGCAAGTAATTGTTATTGTGTACACATATTGTTCAGTTATAAGTTTTTTCTATTACAAACAAATTAGAGGGCTCTTCGATATATAAAATGCATTGTGTACCATAGCGTGATAACGCTTTGTACGACTTCGTTGATGATGATACCCTTGAATAACTCAATTCAATACTTTTCCAATGTCTACAGCTCCACAGTTATAAATTATAGTCATTTCAATACAGCCAATTATTGACCACTGCTGTAAAAATGGTTGGGAAACGGGTTGAGAAAATACTCAAGAAATAAGAGCTTATACGAAATTTCCCACAAAACTCAGTAATTCGGTATAACATATTTTTCTTCTTACTAAATGGGGCCTGTTAAGGTATCGTATGAGACCGTTCGTATGCAGAGAAAGAAATTTCTGACTGACATAGAGTCTGTCAAAGATACAACAAAATATTGGCCGACCACTGTTGGCACATCGCTATCGTGGTTGCATTTAGTTTTGACGCGTTTTTTTAAAAGTATGAAAGATTTCTGCCAGATGGATCCCTCGTATACAAATGACGACAAACGGGTACGGGTATAAACCAATCCTTAAACAATTGCTCAAAATGCTTCCTACTAAAATTATATAATTTTCTGATAAAGATTATATGAAATAAACAGTAATACAATGCAATGTCAAGATTCTCTCAGTCATATCCAGGCGGTCAGTTCTGGGATGGTGGAGTGGATTAATGGATTTTTATGCCCCGGTCAAGATTCTTTCATTCAATTCTGCAAGAAGGATGAAACTTAAGTGCTCAGAAAAAGCCATTATACTTTGGCAAGCGAACTGAGAAACTGAGGCAATGTAATACACAAGTGAATGCTTTTAACAACCAGCCCACCAATGATTTGACAAATGTAAAATCTTCATACAATACATGTATGGTTGTCAACATAATAGTTTCATTTCAGCAATAAGTCCGGTTTTCATTTTGGTCATTGAAAAATATTGACAATCACTGATTATTTTCTTTAATAATTTTGACCTTCCTTACATGTACCGGTATTTGATTCTTGCTGCCTTCACTTTCATTGCGCCTTTAGGTTTCATAAAACCCACGACTCGCGCACATGTTAACTTCTTGGTCCGACGTGTTTCAAGACGGGTCGGATGGAACTCCATAAAAATCCATACAAAGAAAGATATATAGCAGGTCCATCTTAATGTACTACTAAATCATTATCAGTAACTCATCTCGTCAAAGATGATCTTCAGTCTTATTAGGAAAATCTCTATTCTTTATCTGGCATAAACCAAATGTAGACTCCAAAAAATTCTAAAGAATTATTTGAACATCTTGCTTCTTATACTTTATCTCGTGTAAAAAGTATAAAACTTTGATTTTTCGACACTGTAAACCACTATCCATCATTCAAAATTAAAAGAACGTCTTAAAGAAATTATTCACTTGTCATTCTTTTACAAAAACGGTAAGAAAAGATACAAATATCTAGTGCATGAATAGAGATTCTGGATATTTTGGCAAACATCATATCGATTCTTGAAGATACCATCAACAAAATTTTGGAGACTTTCATAGATAACACATATATTTGTTGTGTTTGATAATATGATTTTCCAGCAAACAATCGGTATATGATGGGTACAAATGTGCACCATTGCTTGCCGATTTGTTTCTTTATTCTTATGAAGCAGAATTTATGCAGAACCCTGTTAAATCTGGAGAGAAGACTTGCAAAATCATCCAACTCCACAAACAGATATATAAATGACGTTCTGTCTCTTAAAATCCTAAAATTTAGAGACTATGTGAATGCCATCTATCCTAGTGAGCTTGAAATAAAAGACACGACTGATTCCTCAAGTTCTGCTTCGTTTTTAGACTTATACCTACATTATGGCGTGCATGAATGACTAAATTTGAAACTTTATGACGTGACGACTTCAATTTTTCTTTTGTCAACTTTTCTTTTTTGCAACAATATACCTGCTGTTCCTGCTTATGGTGTATTTGTATTCCAATGAATATGCTATGGTAGAGCTTGGTCCACTATGGGGACTTTGTACAATGAAACAGGCTGCTTGTAAATAAATTGTTGACTCAGGGATATTGCAAGCCTAGATTTATCAAGGCAAGGCCCTCAAAAAGTTTTATGGCCATCATCACACTATTGTTGATAAGTTTGATGTCTCTGTGTCCAGGATTGCCCTGGATATATTTGACGTCACACAGTTCCATGTTCCTTTCATACATTTTTGATAACACGTGGCGGTTGTAGCTAGCTAAACAGGAGGTGCTTACCCTTCCAGAACACCCAGCCTCACTTCCCTGGAGGAAGTGTACGTGTCTAACCTAACTTGTCGGTTCCAAAGTTTTAACTATGCTTTTGGATTGTGAGTATGAAATAGATTGGTATGTTTGTTTTTAATTGATTAACTTATCCATAACAATATTATCTACATTTCAGTAAACTAGTAAGACCTGTCAACCTCTCATCAAGTTCCATCTTTTTTTGGGTTATTTATAGTGGCGTAGAAGAAGGTGGGGCTAAACACTCTAAAGGGATAAATGGCCTGTTTTGTCCACCCACAAAACCAGTGGAAGACAAATGAAAACCAGTATTTTGCAAAGACTTCGTTAAATAATTGGCCTTTTGCAAATTCTGCTCAGAAATGTCAATGATTATTATGTTAAATATAAGAAATAACTGCCATTTGGTTGTGGTTAACTGTGTATACACAAGGAGGTATTTGGAAATAGTAATTCCATTATCAATTGTTTCCCAATTTAATAAGAATTGTCACTTTCAAAATCTTATATATACCCAGTTAACCACAACAAATTGAATTATTTCCAACATAAATTATTTACTAGGTTTCCCTAAATTTAAAATAATTAGTAGCCAAATTTCCAAAATTTGTGAAAATATAGTCCTTTTTAAAGTATTTTTCCACAAATTTGCTAAAATAGGTTACTTTTTGAAAGAATTCCTCAGAAATTAGTAGCTAGCCAATGGCAATTTTGGCTACCATGAAAGGAAACATAAACTATATAGATGTTGTACATACTGTGTGATTGTAGAATTACATTATTTTTCAATGGCTCAAATGAAAATCAGATTCAACATTTGTAATTAAATTTCTGAAATCATAAGAAATATAACATTTTGCATCATTGTGACAGCTTAAATCCTTTTTTTTCAAATACCAAAATCAAATAAAAATGTGGAACGATACATTTGCAGCACAACTCACCGTTGTATACTGTATAACGAGAAATATTCGCAGGTAGAAACTTTCGCGGTTTTACATTCAGCAACTTGTTCATGTGTACTTACTTTCGTGGTCCACGAGTTGGAATTACATTAAATTACCGATATCTACTAAAATTCACCGACAAATTGGCAAATAAAACACCGATATGAAGCCCCACACCATAAGATTGTCTGGCAGGTGTCAATTCTGTGTAATGAGTAACTCAGACTAATTATACTAATTATCTATCAAAACAACACAGGATATAATCCTCCGGTTTATTCCCCGAACGCCTACTCGATTAAAACACACAAGTAATTAGTTTAGGGATTAAGAGGCCTTTTAGGGAGAGTTAAATTTCAAGTTGGTTACCTGCAAACATTTTATTAATTAAAAACATAAAATAGAAAAATTTAAATTGTTATATCAAAATGGAATATACTTTTTTTATAAAAATCAACCAAAAACTCTATAAAATTATATAAGTAATATAAATAATAAAGTTTATTCAGTATCATATTTTAAACAATCAACATCATACTATGCACAAATTATCAAGTGTATTAAAAAGTGAAATAGATATATTAAAATTTATTTATTTATTTGGTTAATTAGAGAGAAAACCTTGAATACTAGTATTGAATTAAGCATATTCAAATTTTGATTTTTAAAGCAATTTTGTATTTTAATAAAACAATAAGATATTGTCTTTGAATAGATACAGAGAGTATGAACTAAAATGGCTACAAAATAAAATATGCTGGGGCTTACCGTATTACCATTTTTCATTCCACGATAGTCAATTTTCCACATTATTTTGCTTATTGATTGAGATATTGAAATTATATTTGGTATGTGTTTTCCATTAATGAAATGGGCCGAAAATGAGGAAAAATTTATTGATAACCAGTTTGGTTTCGGAGCAGGACATTCAACTGTGGATGCTGTGTATGTACTGCATAGTCTTATAACCCATACTCTACACCACAAGTGAAAGCTATATTGTGCGTTCGTGGACTTTAGGAAGGCCTTTGACAAGGTGATAAGGAGAATATTGTGGTTTAAACTCATTACGTCAGGAGTTAGCAACAAGTTCGTAGAAGTAATCAAATCTATCTATGCAAAAGTTCATCTACGTATTAGAACTGATGGTGATCTATCGGATGTATTTAGTAATTTCCTTGGTGTGAAGCAAGGTGAACCTCTATCACCCCTGTTATTTTTATTATTTATCAATGATATCAGGAATTCTCAGTGGATGATCACGGTGGTGACATTTATACTATAAACAATTACTTGTTGTATCTGATTTTATTCGCAGATGACACAGTCTTATTTGGAAAGACTCCTGGTGTTCTTCAGTATTTATTAGACAAACTCTCATTTTATTGAGATAAGTGGGGGATCGAGGTAAAGTCGGATAAAACCAAGGTCGTCGTATTTAGAAATGGTTGGCATCCTGTAACTGAAGAATTCTTCTACAATGGATGCAAACTCGAAGTAATCGAATCGTATATATATTTGGGTGTCCTATAACATTATAATGGAAAGTTCTTCCAAACCCAGAAAAGACTGTCCAAACAAGGGGAAAAGGCTTTGAGTTCCTTGATTAATACGTTTAAGAGTATATATATAAGTGTGAATCAAAAGTGTCATTTATTTGATAGTATGGTTGGGTCAGTGTTGAATTATGCATCGGAGATATGGGGGTTTCATCAAGCCAAAAATATACAAACTGTTCACAACAAGTTTTGTAGATATATCCTTAATCTATCTAAAAGTGTACCAGTAAACTTTCTTTATGGTGAACTTGGTCATTTTCCTATGAGCATTATACGTAAATATAGGATTACAAAATAATGGTTAAGAATTGTTATGTATAAACCTGCTATTGTTTACGATATTTATATTTTATTATATAATGATATTAATATTGGCAAGAAGAATTGGGTGTCTGAAGTTCGTGACATGTTGTTCTCTTTAGGTATGGCTAATATTTGGTATAACCAAGAAACAGTTTGTGATATGTTTGACTTTATTAAGTGCCGTATAAACGACCAGTTTTACCAAAATTGGTATACGTCTATGTGTGTTAATTCTAAACTTTCTACATATGTGTGCTACAAATCCGAGTTTCTCTTAGAACATTATCTAAGTTTTGACTTCAATGTGAAGCTATTATAACCAAGTTACGTAGTGGGACTTTGAAATTAAATATTGAAGAAGGTCGGTATACTGACATTCCACAGGATAGGCGTCTGTGTTTGTGTTGCAATGCAAACTGCGTGAAAATGACTTTCACTTTGTGCTAACATGTACTGCATACAGAGACATCAGAAGACAGTTTTTGCCTACTTATTACTGTTCTTGGCCATCTCGACCAAAATTGATAACACTATTGAAATGCAATTCAATACATCTCACAAAAAGACTTTGCGGCTATCTCCGAGCAGCTTGGAGACATCGGACTTTAATTCTACAACATTGATATTGTTCTCTGCCATGTTGTTATATTTATTTAAATGGTATCTAATGCTATAACATTAATTATGTTTATGCAATAAAATTCATTTATTCATTCATTCATTCTTAGGATGCGATACAGGGTAAGTTTGGGTTTTGTTTTAATTGACTTACTTTCTTGAGAGTTATGGTTCTTAAGATGATAAAATTTCATGAAATGGTTAATTGGAGTAAAAATTTTGAGTTGCGAAACAGTTTGCATTCAAAACACAAGTAACAAAATTAAAAATTCAATGCTTCTTCTGAATTAACATGATAGTTGGAATTTTATTTTCACCATTTATTTGACAATTTATACTCCATGACACTGATTTTTTTCCGAAAGTGTTAATTTTAGTCCAAAATACACAATTTCTCGTAAATTTTACATAATTCTTTTAAAAAAATTTCCTTTAAAGTTATTTTAAGTAAGATAATTTGCTTATTTAAAAGTATTATTTAATTAATTTATCTTAAATAATTTTCTTGGAATTAGATGAAGATTTGACTTTACAGTCAAATTATAATGCACATTGTACTTCATGGTTTTACACTAATTCTAGTTTAAACAAACTAATCAACATTATAATTTACAACAAGAGGCCCAATAGGGCCTGTACCGCTCACCTGGGCCGTTAACAGCACAAAAACACAATAAATACTACATTTAAGGAGCAATAACTCTGATGTGGATATTTAGAGATTTATGAAACTTGCTACTCGCATCTGTGACCTTGACCTTTAAACCAATGACCAAAATCTATATATCAAAATGATGATTGCATCAATACCAACAATATTCTAATATACATGCCTATACAAAAAGTTCATAGTTTTCGAGATAATGAATCTTTTTGGTATTGTTTTGCAACTGTGACCTTGACCTTTGGACCCATGACCTTTTTCTATACATCAAAAAGATTGTTGTATTAATACCTACAATATTCTAATATAAATGTCTATATAAAAAGTTTATAGTTTTCAAGATAATTAACAATTTTGGAATTGTTTTGCTAATGTGACCTTGACCTTTGGACCCATGACCTTTTTCTATACATCAAAATGATAGTTGTATCAATACCTACAACATTCTAATATACATGCCTATACAAAAAGTTAATAGTTTTCAAGATAATGAACCATTTCAGTATTCTTTCGCATCTGTGACCTTGACCTTTGAACTAATGACCTTAATCTATATATCAAAATGATCGTTATATCAATACCAACAAAATTCCAATATACATGCCTATATAAAAAGTTTATAGTTTTCAAGATAATTAACCTTTTTGGTATTGATTTGCTACTGTGACCTTGACCTTTGGACCCATGACCTTTTTCTAAACATCAAAATGATCGTTGTATCAATACCTACAACATTCTAATATACATGCTTATACAAAAAGTTAATAGTTTTCAAGATAATGAACCATTTCAGTATTCTTTCGCATCTGTGACCTTGACCTTTGAACCAATGACCTTAGTCTATATATCAAAATGATCGTTACATCAATACCAACAATATTCCAATATACATGCCTATACAAAAAGTTTATAGTTTTCAAGATAATTAACGATCTTGGTATTGTTTTGCTACTGTGACCTTGACCTTTGGACCCATGACCTTTTTCTATACATCAAAATGATCGTTGTATCAATACCTACAACATTCTAATATACATGCCTATACAAAAAGTTCATAGTTTTCAAGATAATGAACCATTTCAGTATTCTTTCGCATCTGTGACCTTGACCTTTGAACCAATGACCTTAATCTATATATCAAAATGATCGTTACATCAATACCAACAACATTCCAATATGCATGCCTATACAAAAAGTTTATAGTTTTCAAGATAATTAACGATCTTGGTATTGTTTTGCTACTGTGACCTTGACCTTTGGATCCATGACCTTTTTCTATACATCAAAATGATCGTTGTATCAATACCTACAACATTCTAATATACATGCCTATACAAAAAGTTCATAGTTTTCAAGATAATGAACCATTTCAGTTTTCTTTCGCATCTGTGACCTTGACCTTTGAACCAATGACCTTTATCTATATATCAAAATGATCGTTACATCAATACCAACAACATTCCAATATACATGCCTATACAAAAAGTTTATAGTTTTCAAGATAATTAACGATCTTGGTATTGTTTTGCTTCTGTGACCTTGACCTTTAGACCCATGACCTTTTTCTATACATCAAAATGATCATTGTATCAATACCTACAACATTCTAATATACAAGCCTATACAAAAAGTTCATAGTTTTCAAGATAATGAACCATTTCAGTATTCTTTCGTATCTGTGACCTTGACCTTTGAACCAATGACCTTAATCTATATATCAAAATAATCGTTACATGAATACCAACAATATTCTAATATACATGCCTGTATAAAAAGTTTATAGTTTTCGAGATAATAAATAATATTAGAAAGGTAAAAAATTAGGTCATGACCTTCATTATTGACCTTGACACCATTTTGAAGGTAATTACAAGAATATGTCAAAACTGAAAACCCATGTCATTATCTGGTCATATAGTCAAGTTATAACAATTTAAAACATTTTACGATTTTTGCAAAATTAAACGCAAAAACGCGTAACCTATTTTTAAACCAAATTTCATGAAATGAACAAACTTAAAGGTTAAGACTATGTAGAATCCAAATATCACATCAGTTTTTGCCTCCGATGAGTGGTTCAAGAGAAGAAGATTTTTTAAGGTTTTGTCTATTTTTAGTAACAGCGGCCATCTTGGATATTCGATCGCCATGATTTGAACAAACTATAGTTAGACTCTGTCAAGGACCTTCCATGGCAAATTTGGTTTCAGTTGGCCCAGTAGTTTCAGAGGAGAAGATTAAAGTTTACTGACGCACGCACGCACGCACGCACGCCTCGCCATGCCATAAGCTCACATGGCCTTTGGCCAGGTGAGCTAATAAAATAATGCATGTTAAAATTAATACTTTAAGAGTATCTGAATAACATCATAGAAACTTCATTTAAAAAATTGTCATAAGTTTCAATATTTACCTTAAAATTCAGTTTCAATATTTACCTTAAAATTCAGGTAAATTATTGGTAAAATTATAGGTAAAGCACCTTTGAAAGGCCCCTTAATCCCCATCTCTAATGAGGTGTTGTTTTATGCGAGTAGGCGTTCGGGGAACACACCAATCCTCCTAAATGCTTACTTTACCGTGACAACAGTTATGTTAAAAAAACGTGAAGATTGATCCAGGTAAAATGATACAATGTACATCAATATTAAAGTTATTTTTAATAAAAACAATGAGGGAATACAGTAAAATATGAACACAAAATTTCAAAATATATCGCACGCAAAATTTACTATAAATGTCAGTCTTAAGTGCACGATAAAATATACACAGATGATGCTAACACATGGCTCAGTATGGAGAGATTATAATGGCACGAAATTCCAAATAAAATGAAGTAACCATTTTATTTTTATAATTCTTGATTTTAATTATATAAATATATGCGGTAAAAGTTTATATATAATATAATTTTATACACAAGTAGAACTTTATTCATTAAGAAGTTTGGTTCTTGAGTATAAACATGCTTCCTGTTACATGTAAACACTCTGAAAGTCAAGGTACATAGCTGTTCAGTTGTCCTCGGGTGTCAAATAATGGATTTAGTAATATGTGAAATAAACGGTAACAAGACTAATAAATTCCCATTCATCATGTTCATTTTGTGCTGATATTTTTTTCAAACAGTAAGTTGAATGCAATAAAAGACAACACTGGCCGGGGGGTGTAAAAATTACCGCGTTGTTTGTGGGGCCCATTGATATTTCTTCACATGTAGAAAACTTAGGGTGTACTTATTTTCATGGTTGAGACTTGACCGTGAAAACCGCGAATATTAATACATGGTGAATATTTCTCATTATACAGTATGTCGGCATGATTGCATTACCCATGATGATGTCACAATCAATTTAGGTCATTTAGAATGTGAGTGGACAATGCTAATAAGCAATCAGACCATTGAAATATAACCCCATCTTTTTCATCATTTAACCAATGAAATTATTAGAAATTTAAAATATAATTATTATTTATTTTTTATTTACAATGCAGTCTTATATACCAACAACTTGTTGAAACTAAATTATGTTGTATTTTATAAAAATACAATTTTTTGTATTCAGGTTTTGGGTTTTGGTAAGTTTAACTACATAATGTATTGCTATTTTGATATTCTAATTTCACACATTTTTTATCTTATAACACACAACACAATAAAGTGATTCCTTTGGTCAAGTCTGTTCATCTGTAACTTTAACAATGCCCTTCTACTAGTATTTCAATAGCCCTTTCCTACACCTATTGTCTCTTCATTTATAATTTTAACATTTTGTCCTACTGTTTTGCATCAACATGTTTTCTTCCTACTTTCCACATATCTGCTTTATTTACAGCGATATCCAGCTTGTGTTTCCGTTCAAACATACTTAAGATCTCTTCTTTTTCCCGGAGTTCTATCAAACGCTGCTTCACCTCATCCTCTTTCTCCTTCTTCTTGTAGTCTTGTAATTGTTGTTCAAACATCTCCTCACGTTCAGCAGTCCATTTAACAAATAGTTTTTTCTGATTTTCAATGTCTTCAGACTCATATTGACCAATTTCTTGTTTAACAAAAATATCAACACAGTTTTCCAAACAATCTGATGATAGCCTTTCTGGTATTTTTTCTATTAAATCCTACAAAACCAGAGATACATTCATTAATTCCTAATTTAGACATTGAAGATTATGAGTTCAAAGTTTGAACTCATAATCTTCATATGTATATATCAAATGATTGTTAGGCAAATGCCTATAATATTCTAATTATTGTACTTACACAAAAATTTGATAGTATTCCAGATAATTAACAATTTAGGTATTCATTTGCAATTCATTTGCATCTGTGACCATGACCTTTTTATATATATATATATATATATATATGATCATTAGGCCAATACCTACAATATTCTTACATACTATACAAGAGGTTTAGTTTTCTAGATAATTATAAGTTTTGGTAGTTGTTTGCATCTGTGACCTTGACCTTTGATCCTACGACCTTTATCTATATAGCAAAATGATCCTTGAGTTAATACCTACAATATTTAAATATACATGCCTGTACAAAATGTTTATAGTTTTCCAGATGATTAACAATTTTGGTAGTTGTTTGCATCTGTGACCTTGAACCCATGATCTTCATCTATATATCAAAATGATTGTTAGGCCAATACCTACAGTATTCCAAATATACATGCGTATACAAAAAGTTTATAGTTTTCCAGATATATTGAAAAATATAGTAATTTTTGCAATATCCCCCTTAAGTGCCTTGCCATATTTCTCTTATATTAGCCTTACACTAAAATTTGTGCAAATCTGAAACTAGGTGTCCTAAGTATGCTATAAATAAAATATTTAACCTATACCACTTGTAAGTTCAGAGGAGAACATTTTTAAAGATTTTCACTATCCCCCCGCCTCCCTCCCTTAATGGGGCCCCAAGGAGACATAACTCCTTCATTTGTGCAAATCTGTTAAAATGTTTTCACTAATATGTAAAAGTACCCAAAAGAAAACCACTGATTTCCAGCAAAAACTGGAGCAGCCAACTAACAAGCTTTCTCACACAAGGATCCACCTGAGTGGGATTCAAACCTCTGCCTTGAGTTATGCACAAAACAGATTTTGAATGCAATAAATATATTCTGTTACAAAAACATGACGTTGTGGCTTTTTTAGGGATTTCACATTCATTACTATGTCAGTATAACCAAATGCTGGTGCTTCAAAAACATTAAAGTGAAAAATCTTAAATGTTTGACATAAGGGCCCCGTTTTGGATATGGATGGTCACATGTACCTCTAATTCTAATAAACAATTATCCTTCTCATCCTGAGTAAGTCGTAACATGTATATTTCATCATCTATAGTTTTTAATGCCAGTTCTATGTTCTTTTCAGGATCTCTTACTGGTGCATTCTCTAACTGAGTTTTAAACTCCTCAATCTGAAATTAAAAAGAAAATTCAGTGAATTAGGATCTCCTGCCAACAGGTTCTTTTTTATGATTTGCACTTATATTCAAAGGACAGTAACTCCCAGGAAAATGAGCAAACTAACTTTGGTTAATGATATGTGCATCTTCTATCAATGTTGATGCTTTGCACCAAGTTTCATGAAATAGTGCTCCCTACTTTTGGAGAATTTGTGCAGACAAGAATTTTGGACAGATGGAGTGACATACAGACTGAAGGTTGGAAAGAAGGTCAGACTTAAACTCAAATTTAATATCTCCCTCTTTCTTCAAAAGGCAGTTGATAAAAATAGCTGTTAGTGAAGAGATTTGTGGCTCACCTGAACATCATGTTCTTTAATATTAAGGGTGTATGCTTCTGATATTCCAGTCTTGTTGAAATCTTGTTTGAAAATAATTTCCAAAATATGTAAAAATCGTGGAAATTGTAATTTACTTAAAAATTATTATGTTGCCTTGAAACTTTGTGAAAAAAATTCAGTACTTATAACAAGTAGTTTTTGAGTATTGTAATTTAAGAATTAAAAAAGGCAAATGGTGTCAGCCAAAGAATGGAGAAAATGGGGTATGTCTATAAAAACTGACTTTACAAAATTAATACATATCCAATATCTGTTTTAGCTTTTCAAAATTCTTTGATATGCATTTTTCAATCATTTATCTAAAAAAAGTTATATCTAAATCCTCTTTGTTCGATAAACATAGAAAAAAAAACAAATTTTTAACAAAAATTCATTACCTGGTATTAATTCGACCAAGAAAGACAACAAAGAATTTTAAATATTAATTTCACTAACACTAACATATAGTGTTTTTGTTCTTTATTTATTCAGAATCATGAGATCTAGTTGGAAAGTATGAAAAAAAGCGTAATGCAGGAAATGTGAAATTCCTAGAAAAATGTCCCAAAAATGGGTGAAAATAGGCCAAAAAAGGGAAAATTGTTAAAATACAGGTATATTTACATGGCCCTAACGGAAAAAGTGGTGCACTACCATATGATTTTGTCTTCATATATTGTGGTTCTATAGTCATATCCTTCCAAATTTTAGGTACAGAAAAAAGTTTAATGCAGGAAATTGTTTGAGTCCTCAGCAGAAGTATACATGTAAATCCTTAAGAAATTGTAATTCTTCTGCTGTTTGTTATAAAATAAACACAATGTATGTTGTCATTACAGTACACACTTTAATTCACGTATGTTCCAAATTAGCCATTAAGAAATTAACTGAATGTAAACTGGTGAACACCACAATTCATGAATGAAACTTATCAAAAATCGGATTAAATGCTTAAGCTTTAAAACCCTGCATAATAAGCTATATCTCTTGTTTACCAACACACTTAAACCCCTGCATAGTACATGTAAGCTATATCTCTTGTTTACCAACACACTTAAACCCCTGCATAGTAAGCTATATCTCTTGTTTACCAACACACTTAAACCCCTGCATAGTAAGCTATATCTCTTGTTTACCAACACACTTAAACCCCTGCATAGTAAGCTATATCTCTTGTTTACCACACTTAAACCCCTGCATAGTAAGCTATATCTCTTGTTTACCAACACACTTAAACCCCTGCATAGTAAGCTATATCTCTGTTTACCAACACACTTAAACCCCTGCATAGTAAGCTATATCTCTTGTTTACCAACACACTTAAACCCCTGCATAGTAAGCTATATCTCTTGTTTACCAACACACTTAAACCCCTGCATAGTAAGCTATATCTCTTGTTTACCAACATACTTAAACCCCTACATAGTAAGCTATATCTCTTGTTTACCAACACACTTAAACCCCTGCATAGTAAGCTATATCTCTTGTTTACCAACACACTTAAACCCCTGCATAGTAAGCTATATCTCTGGTTTACCAACACACTTAAACCCCTGCATAGTAAGCTATATCTCTTGTTTACCAACACACTTAAACCCCTGCATAGTAAGCTATATCTCTTGTTTACCAACACACTTAAACCCCTGCATAGTAAGCTATATCTCTTGTTTACCAACATACTTAAACCCTACATAGTAAGCTATATCTCTTGTTTACCAACACACTTAAACCCCTGCATAGTAAGCTATATCTCTTGTTTACCAACACACTTAAACCCCTGCATAGTAAGCTATATCTCTTGTTTACCAACACACTTAAACCCCTGCATAGTAAGCTATATCTCTTGTTTACCAACACACTTAAACCCCTGCATAGTAAGCTATATCTCTTGTTTACCAACATACTTAAACCCCTACATAGTAAGCTATATCTCTTGTTTACCAACACACTTAAACCCCTGCATAGTAAGCTATATCTCTTGTTTACCAACACACTTAAACCCCTGCATAGTAAGCTATATCTCTGTTTACCAACACACTTAAACCCCTGCATAGTAAGCTATATCTCTTGTTTACCAACACACTTAAACCCCTGCATAGTAAGCTATATCTCTTGTTTACCAACACACTTAAACCCCTGCATAGTAAGCTATATCTCTTGTTTACCAACATACTTAAACCCCTACATAGTAAGCTATATCTCTGTTTACCAACACACTTAAACCCCTGCATAGTAAGCTATATCTCTTGTTTACCAACACACTTAAACCCCTGCATAGTAAGCTATATCTCTTGTTTACCAACACACTTAAACCCCTGCATAGTAAGCTATATCTCTTGTTTACCAACACACTTAAACCCCTGCATAGTAAGCTATATCTCTTGTTTACCAACATACTTAAACCCCTACATAGTAAGCTATATCTCTTGTTTACCAACACACTTAAACCCCTGCATAGTAAGCTATATCTCTTGTTTACCAACATACTTAAACCCCTACATAGTAAGCTATATCTCTTGTTTACCAACACACTTAAACCCCTGCATAGTAAGCTATATCTCTTGTTTACCAACATACTTAAACCCCTGCATAGTAAGCTATATCTCTTGTTTACCAACACACTTAAACCCCTGCATAGTAAGCTATATCTCTTGTTTACCAACACACTTAAACCCCTGCATAGTAAGCTATATCTCTTGTTTACCAACACACTTAAACCCCTGCATAGTAAGCTATATCTCTTGTTTACCAACACACTTAAACCCCTGCATAGTAAGCTATATCTCTTGTTTACCAACACACTTAAACCCCTGCATAGTAAGCTATATCTCTTGTTTACCAACACACTTAAACCCCTGCATAGTAAGCTATATCTCTTGTTTACCAACATACTTAAACCCCTACATAGTAAGCTATATCTCTTGTTTACCAACACACTTAAACCCCTGCATAGTAAGCTATATCTCTTGTTTACCAACACACTTAAACCCCTGCATAGTAAGCTATATCTCTGTTTACCAACACACTTAAACCCCTGCATAGTAAGCTATATCTCTTGTTTACCAACACTTAAACCCCTGCATAGTAAGCTATATCTCTTGTTTACCAACACACTTAAACCCCTGCATAGTAAGCTATATATCTTGTTTACCAACACACTTAAACCCCTGCATAGTAAGCTATATCTTTAGTTTACCAACACACTTATAAGAAGTGAACCACTAAGCAGATTAAGAAGGACCCATTTACATACAAAATCTATTTAATTTCAAAACAGAAAAAAAACTATCTCAGATATCTGCACAAGGCACAGAGATATCTCCTCTATTGAGTCACATAATGTCACACAATATCCTGGTAGTCATGCATACTAAAGCAAGTAAAAAATATCATCAACAGTATTGGAGAAGTTGGACACACCATTAGGGACAGATGGTCATACACACCACAACATCCTATCATATAAAATATGTCCCATATCTAGAAACGCTATAAACATGTTCATATAACTTACAGATTCTTTCATAACAACTTGATCTTCATTTTCTTTAATCCATTTTTGAAGAAGTTTTAAAGCTTTGGGGAATTTTTCATAAAGTCCTAATCCAACCAGCTGTACAGATCTTCCCATGACATCATCTGACTGTTTACCCAGGAAATACATGGTTTTTCCATGTAATAATTTTTCATTTTTGATATCAAAATGGTCATCATAATAAGGAGGTTGAATAAAAGCTACTACTTTAAATGTTTCTTCTTCATCATCCTGAAATTAAAAGCAGGCACAATTAAGATAAATAAATATGTAAAAACTTCTCTGTTGGGTGAATATTTAAATTAAAAGCTATTAAGTGAGTATAATAAAACAAGAGATCCTTAACGCTCACCTGAGAATATGCCATATCTCATGCAGAAGTTCAATGTTCAATTACATTATTGATAGGGACCGTAAAAAATTTCAGCAACAAGGGCCAAATGCCAAAATATTTGCAAGTTAATTATTATTACTTGTCCTCAACATGCTACCGTACATCTGAAATATCTAAGGTCTAGCTAAAGTATATGTTGCTAAAGTATACATATAAATAGCTATGAAAAAAGTACAAAGGTAAAATCCTTGGCCATTTCAGTATTCTTATACTTATAAGGTCTGTAACATTGACCTTTTTAATCCATGATTTTCTGACTTTCATCTGCTATGAAAATGATGTAGTATAAGTGAGCTAAAATTCATATGACATTTAGACTTACATCAGGAGGAATATCTTCGGTAATCAAATTCTCCACTGTTGTATAGTGCTGTTTATAGTACTTTATACAGGAATACAGTGACATAAGATAACAGGTTTTATTACTGATGTCTTCTTGTAACATGATCTCTGAAGCTATGAGGGATGCCTCTGAAAAGATATATTATTAACATTATCTCTGAAGCTATGAGAGACATCTCTAAAAATATAATAAACAAACATTATCTCTGAAGCCAAGAAGGACGCCTCTGAAAATATATATAAAAACAAACATTATCTCTGAAGCCACAAGGGACGCCTCTGCAAATATATATAAACAAATATTATATCTGAAGCCACAAGGGACGCCTCTGAATACATATATAAACAAACATTATCTTGGAAGCCACAAGGGACGCCTCTGCAAATATATATAAAAACAAACATTATCTCTGAAGCCAAGAGGAACGCCTCTGAACATATATATAAACAAATATTATCTCTGAAGCCACAAGGGACGCCTCTGAATACATATATAAACAAACATTATCTCTGAAGCCACGAGGGACGCCTCTGAAAATATATATATAAAAACATTATCTCTGAAGCCATGAGGCACGCCTCTGAAAATTAATATATAAAAACATTATTTCAAGCTACGATGGGTGCCTCTGAAAATATATATAAGCAAACATTATCTCTGAAGCCACAAGGGCCTCTGAAAATATATATAAAACTATTATCTCTCTCTGAAGTCATGAGGGACACCTCTGAAAATATATATACAACAATTATTTCTCTCTAAAGCCATGAGAGACACCTCTGAAAATATATATAAAACAAATTTGCCTCTGTGAAGCCACGAGGGACGCCTTTGAAAATTTATATATAAACAAACATTATCTCTGAAGCCAAAAGGGAACGCCTTTGAAAATTTATATATAAACAAACATTATCTCTGAAGCCAAGAGGAACGCCTTTGAAAATTTATATATAAACAAACATTATCTCTGAAGACAAGAGGGTGGCAAGGGGGTAAAAATACATCACCTAACCTGAGGGATTTATGTGTCATTAAAACTCTCAGAAATTTGTTTTACAAGACTAAAAGAAAGTCAATCAACATTATACAACAAACTTCAACTGATTTTGTTTGATTTGTTAATTGTTTGTGACAATTCCTTAATATATGAGTGGCTAGATGGTCTTCAGTCTGCATTTATGGAACATGTCAACCCTCACTGCCTATATTTGAATTCCACTCAGGACAGACCCTAGTTTGAGTGAGAAAGTTTGTCAGTTTGCTTGTCAAAGTTCAGTGGTTTTCTCTGGACATTCCAGTTTCCTCCACCATTACAGAATTGACCACCTTGATATAACTGAAAGAATTTTGACCGAGGCATCACACTTCATTAGTTTACACCATAAAAATGCAGTCCTCAAGAAAAGCAGGAGACAAAATGTTGGCAGAAAAAATGAAATAAACACTTAATGTCCCTTTCCTTCATTTGAAGTACATAACAAACTAACATTGAGCATGCAATTATTACCCCCCCCCCCCCCCCCCCACCACACACACACACACATGCAAATTGTCTGTGAGCGATAAAACATGCCTTTTGATTCCTTTCTGTAGGAGATATATGAAATCTGGCATGTAAAATAAGATCACATGCTTATCATGTTCCCAAAGTTTCATCAAAATCATCCCGTAGTAAGAATCCCTACATGGTAAGGTTATGGGTTCAAACCCTGGCTTGGCTGATCATGTCTTTTTTTTTCATGTACACTGTATATATTTTCTCTTATTAAAAATAAAGTTTGAGTTACCTTTGAATTTGGATTTCTTTATAAACACATCCATCAACAAATTGGCAGAATAAAAATCTGGAAAAAGTCCATACTCAAGCTGAAATAAATCATACGTTCAATTATAAGCCATTCTTATACAAACTAATAGTATTGTGTAACAGGATTTCTTGTTTCAAACTCAATGTAAGATATTGTTTATTGAGACATGAAAGTGTGTAGATGTTCTAGTAATATAGTCCGATTCCATTATCAACAAATTTGCACTTTTTTTATTTTAAAATGAAATAGAGATGAAAACAACTTTAATTGGTGGTCAATTCAAGAAAATATAGTAGAGGAAACTAGAATGTCCAGAGAAAACCAATAAGATATAGTGGGTTTGAACCTGAATGGCAAGAGGCACTACGACTGGCAAGTTGCAAACTTAGCTCTTTAGACCACTCGGCCAACTTCGCTATAAAACAATAATTAAATTTTAATACTATCCAGTGTTGTAAATTTTTTATATCTATGATCCCATAGACAGAATCTTTTGACGTCATATTAGCTGACATCAAATTGTGCAGAAAATGTTCATGCAAGGCTAGCTACTGGCGGTTGCCATTGGCAATCAGCTGTGTTTCGCTTTTAGATTAATGCACCATTTTTTTTGTTTTTAATGTGCTGGTTTAATGTTTCATGTGTATTATTTAAAGATTACATCAATGTTATGAATATTGAGCTTATATTTGAATTGAATTTAAAGAAATGATTGTAATTTTTTTCCATCTATGGGGTTATAGATAAAACTATTTGGCACACTTGTATGCATAAATCCCTTTGTGGTTTTATGCCGTGTGCACCAAATAATTTTATCTATGACCCATAGACAGTAAAAAAATTACAATCATTCCTTAATTGGATTGGGAAAAGTGTTTGCACTTATACGCCAGGCCCCAAAAATGTCATCCAAGTCAGGTTCTAGGCTATTTAAATAAGGCGGTCCAAAAGAAACTGAAATTCAATAGATTTAAATTGATAGTTGACCACATCCTGGTTTATGGACAGTAAATTGATTTAAAGCCTTTAGGGCAGTTTTAAGAACTGACTCGAGTACTTTAAATTCTAAATTCTCATTTTAACGCACAGAATCAAAGTACTGATGGTGTAGATTACCACTTAACTGATTGCCTTTTTGGAGGTCATGTTTATTTCATTCGTTTTACTTGAAACACAATATTGAAGTTAAAATAAGTTAGAGAATTAGGTCAAATATGAATTGTAAGTTGCCATATGCATAAAATGTATGTACCCCCCAATATGAGATGCTACACATATCAATATGTATATCTTGAATGCACGGGGGGTCAATGATGTTAAATAATTAGATTTAAAAGAAATATAGACATTTTAAGGGCTTTTGAACTTCAAAATTTTTGTATGAGCACCTTTATTTCCTTTGACAAAAATGATTATCGCATAAAATAGTAATATACATGTAGGATTAACTTCGTATGTAGATGTCTACATGTCAAAGATTCCACTAACAATTTTTTGACTTGCATGTTTTTCCAGCATCCTTTGTGATGAGGCTTTTGATATATTAACACACACATGCGCATGCACACACACACCGTCTATAAATAACATTGTTAGACTACATGTATATGATCTTAAAATTAGTCAGCTATTGACAATAGACATATCCAAACATTCTGCACAGTTTCCTCTGGATATCTGATTTCTGCCAATTTTATAACTGACTGTCTCATTAAAAAACTACTAGTATGACATTCAACTTTATTTTTCTACTCAAATTGCCACAGTATCTAAGTTGTTAGAGTGCTCTCTCCATAAGTGGGAGAATATTAGTTGGGCTTCAATCTTACAGTCTTGTGTGATTTCTCAATCGTAAACTAATCTTAATTGACAAGACAATATTTAAAAGGTTTAAAAGGTTTATTAGTGGAAAAAAAACCGAATGACCGAATTTCAATTTCAATTTATTTGCCAATTCGGTGGTTTTTAGCCGATTTTGGCGATTTGTGGGGCCCTGGTCCCTGATCTTTCAATCTGTGTCACAATATACAATAACTCTGTCTTAAATGCCACATCTATATAAAGAACAACTGCTTTATAAAGGCCACTAATTTCCATCCCATTTATTATCATGATTATATAAAAATATTATTTGAACCTGTATAAATGCCCCCTGCTCATAAAGGCCACTTTTACTGGTATTTATACACAGTATGGGCTGCACATATCAATAAAATATTTACCCTTTTTCTAATCATATCTAAAACTCTGTGTTCTAATTGAAAATCTATATATGCTCTAATTACTGCTGTTACCATGGAATCCCTGACAGGAACACTATCTGGTGTGTGATAAAATCTGAAATCAAACAAATCATTTATAACATTGCAGTGCTCCAAGTAGCCTAGTAAATACTCAAAATTTGCAACCAAAAATCGGATTTTGCGACTACAAATTGTCAGACGATCGCCATTATGTCAAATAATTTTTTGAGTTTGGCCACTAAAAATCGGGAAATCCGGAAATTTTGTTCATGACCCGTCACCCAACCTGACAAATAGTCTCGCCATCAATAATATCTTAAAAGCGCTTGAATCAAAGGAGGTAACTTTATAGTTTAAAGCGCATAACTGACCGTGATCTAATTTTGCATAATGACAGCTAAACAGCAAAAATCACTTTTTGATTTGGGTTTTGTTATGACTTTTACTTCATTTAAATGATCAAGTTTGATTGTCTTCTCATCGCCCCGCCTTGAAAGTTGCCTACCATGGTGGGACCAATCCGAAGATCTCGCTAAACCATTCAATCTGTAGTAGAGACGAGTGGTGTGATAGAAAGAATTTATAAGGTTTGGCCACCAAGAATTTTACCTGGCGACAAAAATTTTAAAATGGCTACTGAAATTTTTGAATTATTAGCCATGTGGCTACCAGTTTTCAAAACCTGCTTGGAGCACTGCATTGTAGGAAAATATGTGCTAAATTAAAAAAAATTCTGTTCATTTGTCTGTGAAAATGTCTGAAATCATGAGTATTATTCATTTGCTGTAAACCACTTTATATTGGCTTGTACAATAAGATCTCTAATTCTATCAGCAGTGCCTAAAATGTTGTTGCTCATCACAATTCCATTGCTTTTGGTATGTATAAAAGTCAAACCAAACATGGAAAATTGCAGAATTTAAAGTGCCCATATATTATATTGATTTTTTCACAGCTTTTATTGATATGCATACAGCAATTCTAATTAATCCATTATCAATATATCCCACTCCTAGATATCATGTCATCAAGTTTTATTATATGATATGATCATGATGATGTACATGTACGTGTTTGTCATTTCTATATAGGTAATACAGTAAAACCTGCCTGAAAGACAAACTCTATATAAGGGCATCCTGGTTTTATAGGCCAGTAAAAGTAAAGCCCAAATTTAGTTATCCTTCAATGTTTTTGCCTTTTATGTTTTTGACCTAATTTTGAAATGTTAATAATTTTAAAATTTCTTCTTATTTCAATAATTGTCAATAATTTTAAAATTTCTTCTAATTTCAGACAGTAAGTTTTTGTCACTACGCTTGGACAAGAATTTGCTGCAACTCAACCAGACCATGTAATACAAAGGACTTCTTGTTATTTGGACCTCTATATAAAGGCTACCTTCCCATAAAGGCCACTTTTACTGCTTCCCTTGGGTGTCCTTTATAGACAGGGTTGACTGTACATATGATGTAGATGTAGGTGTCATTTATTTTTGTATAGGTAATACAGTTGAACCTTAAAAATCACCTCTACACAAGGACCACCTGCTTTGAACAGACAATTTAAATTTTATATAAGTTGTGCTTAATTCATGTTATTTGGACCTCTATACAAAGGCCACCTTCCCATAAAGGCCACATTTACTGGTTTCTAAGGCTGACTTTTACAGATAGGTTTGACTGTATTCTGTGTATAGCATACAGGACATTATTATATAATTAATAAATTCCATCTTTATGATTGGCTAAAACGGTAACACGTGACCATCGGATCTCACATCATATACCACAGATTTTCCGGTGAATATGGAATTTGGTGTACGTCATCGATTTTTGTTGACGTTCTGCGTAAAATGATAAGAACATCATCAATTAGGTGTACGCAAGTGATTGTGTCTTGTTATTTTTTCAAAGAACGTCGACGTTATGGCATTATCAATTTACAATGTAGTGTGTAATTGATTGTGTCTCATCCGGAATGCCATTTATTTTTTCATAGAATCAGACTTAGAAAGTCAGATTGATCCAACAAATGTGGGATAATTTTAGTGTGATCAACCAGGGTGGGCAGGGAAATCTAACATCGGTAAAATAGATAGACTGCCTGGTCACAGGTTTGAGAAAACATTGTCAACCGAAGTGCCACAGTGACTTAATTATATAATAAAACAGTTATGGACTTTTTAGTGGTTGTATATGGTGTGATATTCACCGGAAAAATAAATATTGACCTCGGCTATCGCCTCGATCAATATTTATTTTTCCGGTGAATATCACACCATATACAACAACTAAAAAGTCCATAATTGTATAATATTTACCTGTTAATCAGAGACTCAGCAAACTCTACCTCTGTTGGTTTCATGTCTTGTAATTTGTTTGCAAGCTGAAAACAGTAATATAAACATCATTATACATTCCTTAATCAAAATACAATATCAAGTGTGTTTCACAAAAAAGCAAATTCACATGCTTAAAACAGACCTTTATAGCTGTATCAAATTTGATTTTTGGAATGTTTCTTAAATACAAAAATAATAAGTATACTTTCTAACATGTTCCAAAAGAAACACAAATGATGCTCAGTGATGTCAATGAAATGAAAGTATGTGATTCTTATGTAATGTAGAGTCCCAAAGATCAGGATCAGGATATGAGACAAATCAAAGTAATAAATATATAAAAATTCTCAATATTGGATGATGTGTCATTGTGTCTTAATAGCAAATTTTACAACAACTAAATATATTAACAATGATCTGACGATACAAACTAAAACTAGCGTACTTTTTCCTTAAATGACTACTTTTTATAAAGATAGTTTCCTCTGGAAAAAATAAGGTCATTTATTCGAAAAATGTAAGGAAAAAATTCTAAACAAAAAAGGATACAGTAAAAAATCCACAAAAATCTATTTTTTCGTAAAAAAACTAGCAAAACTGTTAATAAATACAAAGGTGGGAAGCTAACCCTCCCCACTCTAAAACCCAGTTTTATATGCTTGTAGTAAGATAGCCTTAATGTAGGTAAAAATGGTCAAATTTTCAAAAATTGGTAAGCTAACCTTATGGGTAGTTTTCCAATGTGGAACAAAATGATTACCATTGTGTACTTACAATATTCATATCAATAAGACTACAATGATTACCATTGTGCACTTACAATATCCATATCAATAAGACTACAATGATTACCATTGTGTACTTACAATATCCATATCATTAAGACTACAATGATTACCATTGTGTACTTACAATATCCATATCAATAAGACTACAATGATGACCATTGTGTACCTACAATATCCATATCAATAAGACTACAGTGATTACCATTGTGTACTTACAATATCCATATCAATAAGACTACAATGATTACCATTGTGTACTTACAATATCCATATCAATAAGACTACAATGATTACCATTGTGTACTTACAATATCCATATCATTAAGACTACAATGATTACCATTGTGTACTTACAATATCCATATCAATACGACTACAATGATTACCATTGTGTACTTACAATATCCATATCAATAAGACTACAATGATTACCATTGTGTACTTACAATATCCATATCAATAAGACTACAATGATTACCATTGTGTACTTACAATATCCATATCAATAAGACTACAATGATGACCATTGTGTACCTACAATATCCATATCAATATGACTACAATGATTACCATTGTGTACTTGCAATATCCATATCAATAAGACTACAATGATTACCATTGTGTACTTACAATATCCATATCAATAAGACTACAATGATTACCATTGTGTACTTACAATATCCATATCAATAAGACTACAATGATGACCATTGTGTACCTACAATATCCATATCAATAAGACTACAATGATTACCATTGTGTACTTGCAATATCCATATCAATAAGACTACAATGATTACCATTGTGTACTTACAATATCCATATCAATAAGACTACAATGATTACCATTGTGTACTTACAATATCCATATCAATAAGACTACAATGATGACCATTGTGTACTTACAATATCCATATCAATAAGACTACTTCTGTTATATTCATTCAGTTTTTCAAACATCTGTATGGAAAGTGGTGCTGTAATAATATAAACATTAATGAATTTAAATTTGTGACAAATTTTGTGCCTTGAACTATCCTTTATGAAATTTTTTTAAAATGAAATTAAAAAAAAAATTGCAGTAGTACAATCTAAATCTGTGGATATGACGTAAACGACAAAGGTGATCAACTACAATTTAACAGCGAAAGATTGTTTCTACAGAAATTTCGAAAGAGGTTTGACAGTTTTTTGGGTTACATAAGCTGAAACAATAAGTTTTGATACTGAACAAGGCAGGAATTTGAAATTAAAAAGAATGGTGATCATCTTGTTTAGGATCAATATGTTTAAGCGCTGAATCATTGAGATAGAAAAATTATGTCTGTAAAACTGTCATATAGCTAATATTCTAGCCAATCTGAATCTGTGTTATTAAGTACCAGTCCAGTTATTTAGTGCCGGTAAACAGAAGTGATTTTGTTTGGCCTATTCACAACTAAAATTTTCAATCAACAGTAACACAATAGCAAAATTGATCTTATTGTCCTTACCTAAAACACATTGTCATAATATTAACCTCTGCAATGAAGATCCTATTGTAATGCAGCTGGTATACCGGTATATACATTAGAATTTCAATTTTGAATTTTCCCAATCTTAAAGGCAGAAGGTAGTTTTTTCAAAATGTAATAAAATCATTAAACAGCATCATTTTGTTTCCTGCTAGTTGTCAATCTATACCTTAGTACAATTTGTTACAACAATGAATCCTTTATTACTTACTAAATTCTACCAATTTCATTACAGGTGAATCTAATCTTTTTATCCAGGCATCTTCACACTTGTATGCATCAGATAATAAATATCTCTTAAATGCTGTCAAATAAATCAATATAAATACCATTATGATTATCAAGGCATTGTAGAATGTTTTCTTTTTTCCACTTAAATGGAGGTAGTCAGATTGGGAGTGGTTGAGGAAACTGGAGCATCCAGAGAAAACCACCAACCTTTGGCAAGCAAACTGACAAACTTTCTTGCACTAAAATCTGTTCTGAGTGGGATTCGAACCTACACAGTGAGAGGGGCTGTGTTCCCTTACCATGTGTTTTAATAGACAACTCAGCCACCGAGCCCCCCCCCCCCACCCCGGATAACTCTGTTTAATTCAAATCTCAATGAAGTTAAGGATTTCATAAATGATAAGCTAGCCAACCTGTCTGAACTATTGGTGGGTAACCATATTGACAGCATGATATTAATTTATTGCATATAAAAAAATAAATAAAAATATTCAGTGTTAGCTGTAACTTCAAAAAATTTAGTCAAAAGCATTGATTCTTACTTTCATTGATCATGGAAATGTACCAAGTCTTGTGACAAAGCTTGCAAATCTGTCTACGGGTATATTGACTACCGTAAATTATTGATCAAGTTGCCTTTAGAAGCCACAAATCACATTGACAGAATATGCTACTACTATACTACTGCTGAAATCCACAGATAATTTAAGATGCCGATGTTTCAATGGGCAAAGGATTCTATTTAAATACATCTTCACAACTTCAAATTTCTACAGCCACATACCAGAATAAAATCTTTACAATTTTCCTTCTTCCTATGCATATGTTTGCTGAATAACCTCCCTCAGACCACAGCCAGTACAAATGGGACATTCCATATCCCCCCACCCACACACATACACACTCCGGATGACAACTTAATGAAATATTTTTCCCTGAAATTTTTAGCATTATGCGGCCCTTTCAGTAAATTTTAAAGCAGAAGACGACTTTCTTAAATTAGGCAGTAATAATACTAATATGTATTGCAAAAACATATTCACAATAAATGGTGGAGTATCAGACAGTAGGCAACAAATTATCAATCCAAATCCGAAAAATAAAAAGACAACTATTGTCACCTTGTGACTTTAGGGAAACCACTGCTTATGGTAACTTTTATCTGGAATTTCAGTGTCATCAATACAAAATGTTACTGCAACTCCAAAGGTTTGTGTATTTTTCTGCAATTCCAAGGTAATCCATACTAAAATTCTAAACCTGGATACCTTCAGTTCAACTCTGGCAACAAGGAAAACACTCGACAACTAAACAACTGTATATGGTTTTAATAGTACATATTGGATATTTTTATTGTACATAGAATAGTTTTTTTCCGCTGTCAACCAATAATAGACCCATGATTGAGGGAGGCACTAGGCCTAACTGTAGGACACCTTCCTTGCAGGATGGTGCGTTATTTTGAAGAAACATGCATTGATTAGATAACTGTGACATGTCTAATTGAATATATTTACTAAATATGTTATAGAGATATTCAAATCATCATGCTTACCTCTGAGAACATGATGCTTTTGTACATTTTTACAGCGGCAAGCAGTTCGTAAAAATGTCCTCGACATGCTTAGTCAATGTAACAAAGCTGCTTCAACACGAAGTATAAAATCGCCTTATGTAAAACATTTTAGAGATAAAGCTAATGTAATTGTAAAATAGGAAAACGTTTTGGACATATTAATTCCGTATTTTCTAATCAACCAATTTTAATTGTTCTATTATCGTGTAACAGTAGGATAGCCAACCCGGCCAGCGCATTGATTCATCAAACAAAATTTCACGCGCAGACAAAGTGAAAAAATTGTCAAAAATTTGAATTCACTCGAGGCGGTAAAATTAAACAATATTTATTTCACTGCGAGTTTTTAATACTATTTGTAGTATTTTATCGTCTTTTGAGGACAAAAGTAAGTCATTAAAGACGATTTTTATCAAAGTCGGTGAGAATTTAACAATTTAAATCGTAATTGAATGTTAGACACCGGCGAAAAATTGAAAATTGAAACTTTAAAAAATATCATTCTGTGTACGCAGTTCCTCATGCACCAAAGATGTTTTTACATGAACGGAAAGAACTTTTTTTCACGGTTATTTTGATGTATAATTTGTCAAATAATTTTCTTTACACAAAAAACGTACCAGTTTCAAATGTCGAAAAAATCGATGACATTGCCGGATTCTCGATCATGGGCCGCCCCCTTTCCGGCTAATTTGACACAGAAAAAATGCTAAGACAGCTTCCTTATTGTATGTAATGTATAAATTTGATAATCGAGAGACGCTGTGGAGATATTTTTGTTGAAATAAAGTAAGTTTTTCCTTAAAAATATTGTATTTTCTCTCCATTTCTCGTCTAATCTGCCGATTTTTTGGAACTACTTCCAGTCGGACATATTTGATTAGCATTCGTCCCGCTTCGATCACAATTTTAGCATGCAGAAAATGTCATCGTGTATTTTGGACAAAATAGTCAAGCTTTTTTGCCTTATTTGTCATGTATGATCGATCTGCATGGCTGCCGAACTCATTAGATATGCATGTATTCTAATTTTACCCATATGGACTCGGGGTCTGTACCAATACAGTGTACAGTGCAACCTGCCCATGTAGGGCTAGTTAGGGACTCAGAATTACTGAAAATTACCAACTGATTTTGCTTTGCTGGCAAAATATAAACAGGACCTGTCTGTCATATCAGTACATATCATTGGATAAATAAGCTAATATCATTAAAGATGGTTAGACTGGATTTTTCTTTATGAAATATTTCCCAAAATGAGGAAACATCTCCCATGTTAGTTTAGCCAGAGTCAACACAAGTTACACAACATTGGTCTTTATTATTTGAATTTTTGTTTCTGTTCTGATGCCAATAACCCCGGCATTATTATTTTAGTACAATTTAGACATTAAAAGTTGATTATTTTGCTTCATTAAAAGTTTTAAGTCAACTTGACATAGCACAAATAACATTTAAAATAGACTATGTGGAAATAGGAAAAGTGAATACCAATCATGTGGATTTTATTTGACTTGGTTAAAAATTTAACTCCATATTATAATGATTAAATACAGATCTGTAAAATATTTAGGAATTTCAGTAATTTCTGTTAAATTGTAAAATTCTAATAAATAAATATCACCTTCTTTTAGGAAAATTCATGGGAACTGGTTTGATAATAGCATTAAGAAATAAGATGATGCAAATGCAGTGAAATTCATGACACAGTGTATCCAAATGGGCATTATTAGTTTGTAAGAATTCAAAATAATTGTAACACACTAGGCCTATCCCAGATTTATTGATTTATCAGTTAAATTTAGAATTGATTGGTTGGTATACACACCCCATTCAAGATTATTTCAATTATAATCAGGTAAATGAGATTAAGGAGGAAAATAGGTACAGGGATGAAGATTTGCAGGGGCCCAGTAGCCAATGGCTTCTAAATTCGAGTATGGGCCACTTAATGTTTACACATTTAAGCTGTTTAGTACTGTTACAAATTTTTTTATGAAGTGAGCTGGCCCCAAACTCAAAATATTCAGGCTTCATCCCTGAAGTAAATCACACCCCTCAACAAGAGAACTGGCAAACTTTCTGACATAGTAAGATTTTAACCTATGCTACACTTCAGGCAAGGGTGCATGAAAAGCATTTCATGTGGTGAAAAAGAAGTATTCAGTATCAAGAGAAGCATTCAATTCATAAATGTGTAATGGTATATAATTCCCAGTATGTTAAGGATATTGATATGTGTTGATTTTTTTAATTCTATATAAAATGAAACATTCATAAATGTCTGATGATATCTAATTCCTAGTGTATTAAAGATATTGTTATGTTTTAATTTTACATGAAATGAGACATTCAACATTATTACATTTTACAAAGTTGGTTTAGACACACATAATGCATTTTTCTTTGAAAAATGTTCCATTATGTGTAAATAGTAATAACCATGGGTGTTCATTCTAGGATTTTTTCAGATGGGTTCATTTCTAATAAAATTCCTCTAATAACAAGTTGAATAACATCAATGATTTTGCATACATCTAATGTTTGATGTGTCTTGTAGTCTTTTAGGCTGATGTAAAAGCTTTTGTAATGAAGTATTTAAAAGTTTCATATAATGTAGCTTTTATATATGACAATGCTATCAAATATTTTGAACTTGCATTTGAAATCTAATTTCAGATGTGGCCAACTATGGCCTTTACAATGGTGCCATTTGGCAAAATAAAGGATCAACAGCCCCTTTCTAGAATGAACACTGCCATATGATCCCATAGTTTTTGATTTATTTGTAAATGATTTATCTATTTATCACAGCCAGAACAACTAGAAAGTACCTGTCCCCCCAAAAATCACCTGTTTGTGTAGTTTCTAAATTAATTTTTATAATTTAGACAATTTTAGTCCTTTTAAATGCTATTATGGCCCACTTGCCATTCATTTAACAAACAACAATATGACAAAATTTCTAACTATCTGCCTGTTCATAAATTTTTCTAACTTTTTAGTAATTCAATATCTTTTATTTTTTAAATGTTAATTTTGTTCATATAAAAATATTTGTTTTATTTTTCCAAAAAATATCTGAGGTTACTTTCCATGGTACCCATGCCACATTTCATGTTAGTACCTTGAGGAAAGACAAAATGCAACTTATTTTGATCTCTTTTTATGTATTTACCCTATTTATCATCACTAACCTACTCAACATATTGTGTCCCAGCTCTAAGTTATTTCTCTGTAGAATGTCTGATTTATTGATTTATTTATTTATTTATTTATTTATTATTTATTTATTTATTTATTTATTTATTTATTTATTTATTTATTTATTTATTTATTTATTTATTTATTTATTTATTTATTTATTTATTATCATCTCTAACCTGCTAGACATTTTGTAACCTGCTCAACATACTGTGTCCCAGCTCTAACTTATTTCTCTGTAGAAATTCTGATTTATTTATTTATTTATTTATTTATTTATTTATTTATTTATTTATTTATTTATTTATTTATTAACAACTGCTGACATATTGTGTCCCAGCTCTAACTTATTTCTCAAATTAATTTCTTAATTATTTATTTATTTTTATTAACTGAGCACTGACATATTGTGTCCCAGTTCTAACTTATTTCTCTGAACAATTTCTGATTTATTTATTTGTTTATTTATTTATTATCATCTCTAGCCTGCTAGACATTTTGTAACCTGCTCAACATACTGTGTCCCAGCTCTAACTTATTTCTCTGTAGAAATTCTGATTTATTATAAATAAATTTATTTATTTATTTATCATTTATTTTTTTTTTAATTTAGGCCCTATTTATTTATTCCTGTTGGGGTCCTAAAGTATCTCCATCAACAAACACATGTCATATGATGTGTGCCAGATGAGGATGCCTGTTGCAAAAAAAAAAAAAATCGATAAATACAGTACAGACCTGTACAAAGTTTAGCACCCAGCTAACGAATTAGTGCCGACAGCCCATATTGGTTCCTCGTTTGGTGTTTATATCGACAGCAGGTGCCATCTATCTCTCGGCAGCATTTCGACCGCTACCTTTCCATACCTTAGGCACTCGGCAGTCGAGCTTTGACTTCTTTTGGTTAGCTTAGTGTTAAACTTTCGACAGGTCTGTACTGTACATTGCGTGTACTGTGTATACAGTAGACAGTTGACCTGTATATTTGACACGGGGAACGTTGTTTACGTCATTACGCTAGAACAATGTTTATCAAGGTCGCGGCCATATTTGTTTTCATTGACAACAAGACGTACTGAAATCATGCTGTTGGATTTTTGCGATTTTCGCATATTTAACCCTCATGCACCAGGTACGATAATTTACTGGCGTATACTGTAATAATTTTCTGACATTGTATTAAAATTTCTAGGAAAAGTATTCTTTACACAAAAAACGTACCAGTTTCAAAAATGGAGAAGAAATTTCTGTTGATTTTCAAGAGAAATCGGTTATCGTCGGGATATCAGTAATTTTAAATAAATGTGGCGTTTTATCTCGGACTTTTTGATACATGTAGAAAGTTTAGTTAATTCCTCACACGCTTGCATCATATTCGTAGCTAGAAATGTTAATTTTATGGTATAAAAACGATTCTGAAAATGGCGAATTTTTTTCGGGTTCAGACACTTGCCAAAAAGTAATCCCTTTTTATTTACCGCGGAAGGTCTCAAATTTTAAAACCAACGCACATTTTGGACTTGGCTATCCTACTGTAATGACGTAACTATTCTTGAATGATACGGTTAATTGATTTGATTGAATGTGGTTTTACGTTCCAGTCTAGAATATTTCAATTATATCGGAACATCACCAAGTTTATACGCTTTTCGGATGGCCCTAAACCACCCCCGCCTTCTTTTCAAGTTCCAAGTTCAACTTTAATTTTCAAATCATTTGGTTAAATTTATAAAATAAAATAAAATAAAATAAAATAAAATAAAATAAAATAAAATAAAAATGAAATAAAATAAAATAAAATAAAAAAATCAACCAACTTACCAACCAACCAGTCAATCCATCCGAGTCAATCAGTAAAAAAAACACAATAAATCGCCAGATCAATCAATCAATCGATCAATTAATAATGATAAGTTTCCTTACAGTAATAAGTCAATTAATTTAAAATAATTCCAATGATGAAAATATCAATAACGGAAACGAAACAGTCTTAAAATGTTACAAACACAAGTTAGCACCATCTTACACATTTAGCTGCTGGGAAAATATACCACTTGTGCCATTTCTTTGATATCTTAATTGAAGATGAATATCATTTGATTTTCAAATACCATTGATAAGCATTTCAAGTTCTAAGATTCCTCACGAAACCATAGCGGGATTATTTAATCAACATAATTAACATGAATTGTATATTTTACACCCAACTTCCAACATTCGAATCCCACTGTTACTGGTCACTCGATCCGCGAGATCCTTGAGCGAGAAAGTTTATCACTTAGAATCGGCTAGCGTTTTCAGGCTACACAATCCGGGACCCTGAGCTCGATCAAGCCGTTATTGATAATGCGGATCACCGTGTTTCACTCATCCTCATTCCTATCGTTTCAGAATCCCAGCTTCGAGCAGCCATAATCCCAGAGTGAGAAAGTTTGTCAGGTTGTCCCTAGTTTTTTCCACGTCGCTCCGGTTTCTTCCATCATGCTTTACTGACTGGTCGCTTCTGTGCAAGTTAAAGAATCTTGACCGGTACGTAGAATATTATTTTACACTACCTAGCTTCAATTTATACATAGAACATTTTTATTTATTCCAAACTGCATAAGGTCCTTTGAACGAGTTGTTTTAGACCAATGTTGTTACCCATAAGATCAGTAATAATACAGGGCCCAGTTGTTCAAAGCTTGATTAATTTAATCAGTGATTAGCGCGAATTTAAAACCTCTATAAAACTTAACATACCATTATTGAATCAACAGTTTAAAAAAAATGTTTAAATTTGATGAAATTCTATTCAATTTTTCGTGTTTTAAACAAAACATTTGATATAATGCAATAATCAAATTTTGACTGATCAACTGATTAAACTAATCAAGCTTCGAACAACTGGGCCCAGATGTCGGTGTAATGACTGTACCCTCGCATATATATGTGATTAAATCCAACGGTAAGTGAAGTAGTTCTGATTGGAAGATAATTTACGATCCCCTCCGCCAATAATTGACCCAAACATGACCATCAAATTTAATTTGCGACTCATCGGAGGCCCAAAGGTAACGAGTCCGCCTCGAGAGAGGACCGAGTCATAGTTATTCCTCTCCTAATGCTTGGTATGAAATGGACAGAATTCACTTAACTCTAGTGTCAGTGCAGGGGGGGGGGGGTATGATTGTCTACGGCGTACCGCCTCTGTGAGGTAGTACAGATCACAAAACACGCTGGCACTTCATATAGGGTTTCTTCTTTGATTAATCATAATAGAATAACTTGTAGTGAATACCCGAAAAATTGCCGATGTGATGTTAAACAGCATTACAACTATAAAATAAAATTCTCACACCAAATAGGACATAATTTAAAACGTTGGAACAAGACTAGGTATTCTCCGATACCGGTATAGTGTATTAATCATAGACGGTTGTAATAAATAGAGGGGAAATATGAAAGACTCGAACATTTGTTGCAGGCCGTCATTTCACGAAACAACTAAACGGTTTCAAGTTAATGATTCATTATGAAATTAAATTACTAACTAGATATTGGAACGCTTTTGAATGATAGAGAACATTGCATGCTAACTTATTTATTTGCCAATGTTTATTTCAATATAATAACAAGTAAAGGGTATGAAATAAATAAATACAGTTTAATAATTTAACTGATATAAAATAAACTTAACAAGTGTAACAACAATCAATGTTAAAACAATTTTGGTAATAAGTAGCCCTGATAGGAATATTAAACATAGCGTTTCGACTAAGTACACCGGTGTCCTCGCGTCATATTGCGACAATGTCTATGCAAGATATCGAACAGTGACGATGTTTGTGGAGGAATTTGATTTAATGGCAAGAAGTAGTTGACCATCATTCTTGATAGCCATATTCTGAACATCTATCAAACGTCCTAGGGATTTTGGCAATGTCAGATTTTCACGCCTCAGTCCATCTTTTGAGAGAAGATACAGATGTCTTTCAAACGTAATTTTCTCAGTTTTGAAAATAAACTTTGACCTAGTTTCTCTTGTAGAACACTGAAGACACAATAAAACATTACTAGAATTATCAATAGCCACTGCTTTAGGTTCAACTGATGGCGTCCACGGACCACCAAACTTGTCAATCTCGTGTTCGAGAATGACTTCGCCCTCACAATTCAGAACTTTAACGAATACATCTCCATTTTGAGATTCCCCGGTTACGGCTATTTCTCCGAGACTGTTTGCAGCCATGTGCTTTAAAGCAGGTGTACCAGAAACTGAACTAATCTTATTTACAAGACAACCTCCTAAGTTATACGCTCGGATTCCTTGCCAAGAGTTGTACAGAAATATACCGCCATTAGGGTTAGCCGCAATGCATGATGGGATGGAATTGATAAAGAACTGATGGAGGATTAGTCCTGTATCCGACATTATGGTAGCCTTTGATCTACCCTCATGGTAGTCTACCATAAATATATTAGAAGGGAATTCGTTTGCATCATTTCTTAAAACAGTTAACAAAGCCGAATCATCATTGTAATTGAAATCTGGTTTCCTCTGTAGTAGTTTTCCGTTGAAATCATACACTCCAATTTCACGTTCTGTTCCATAGAATGACGCAAGTTCTGAAACTACTGCGATCCTGTTTGAACTAGCACTTAAGGAGATAATGTTTCCGGCTACGGAAGATTTGGACGATTTAAACGCAGAAATGACAGGAACCGTTTGCTGTACTGTGAGGTTCCCAATAATGGTGTCTTCTTTCATGTCCGTATTTTGATACGGTTCATAATTGAATGCAATTTCAAAGCTCTCCAATCCTTGATATCCTGTATCATTTTCCTTCCATCTCTTTTCAATGACATCTGATTGTTTAATAAGTTCTAAATCGGAACTGTATCGGTTTACAGCACGGATAAAATCACGAATACTTTCTGCCTCAGCCTTACGCCCAGTCATGACATCTTTTTCTGCTACAAAATGTCGGTTGACTTCCTTTTCTTTGCATTTAAACTCTTTAAGCACTTTGTCTCTTTGGCTTTCCAACTGTTTAATTTTACTCTCAAAATCCTGAACTATACGTTGTTCCGCGTTGACACTGCTTTCCTTAAATGTCGCCATTGCTCTTTCAACATCCTGTAATTTCTTATCTTCGTCACAAATAAACACGTTCAAGTCCGCATCGATACACTCAAGTTTGTTCCGACATTTTTGTGCTTGGTCTTTTAAATCGCTTATTTTGTGCCCATTGTGTTTTGTAAGATCGCATTGGGCGCACACAACACTATTGCAGCTAGAGCAATACAAATTAAGAGTTTGTCCGTGTTCAGCACATGCCACAGTCCGGCGGGATATGATCTCACTAACTTTGGCGTTGTTGTATTCTTCTGCGGTAATAACGTAATGGTCTGTCATTGGCAGGAAAGTTGCATGTGCAGTTGAGCAACTCTGACATAACCTTTTGTCACAAGTTAAACATACGGTTTTAATGTCTGTCAACTTTTTACAAACATCGCACAGAACATTTTTGGATATTTCACTAATTTGTCTGATTAAATCTGGGTACAACGGAACAGTAGGAAACGTATCGGCACCCATACTTGGTACATAGCTGATTCTTTGTCGACATACCGGGCATGGTGGGAAATTACATCCTTTGATACGAATATATTGATCTAAACACTCCTTGCAAAATATATGCGAACACTTTACTATTCTTGGTGTTTTATAAAAATCCCTACAAATTGCGCACTTCAATGATTGCACATGTTCCACCGAGAGGGTAAACGACTGGCCGGACATCGGCTGAAATGGTTGCCCTTTAATCATTTATATTGCGCCGACTTGAAAAACGAGACAGATAGTCTATATGAATTTATGATCAAGAATCGGAACCGGAAAAATACTGTCACAAATATCTAGTATCTCCAAATAAATGTACAGCCGTCATCTCCAGTCAGCTATAGTCCCCTGTAAAATGAGGTAGAAGACGTTAATGAGACATATTAGTACATGTAATATACATGTATATATAAGATTGATTGAATCAATGGGGTTTAATGTCACAGTCAGGAATATTTCACTTACATCGACATGCCACCAGCTATAGATGAAATGGCAGAAAGTATACACATGTATTTAGGCGCACAACTTAAGGTATGTTAGAAGTAATTAAGTCATTCTTTGTAGGGACGAAATTGCCCTGGAAATCGTATGTCACAGATTTTAAAAATATTTTACCTAATCAATAAGTAGAGGAAAAACCAGGGTTCTGGCCCACTTCCGGTTGATTTTCCCCGTTACTTTAATATGGGGAGCCTCGTCCCTTCGAAGCCGTCCCTTCCGTAGCGTAAGGTACAGGTGTATTTTGTTTATATTTGTAGTTAATCGCCCGTGACATGATAAGTTCCTTCTCTAGTGTAAGGGACGGAGATAGGTTTGCAGGTGCTTTTTAATTAATCATCCATAAATTCATTAACCACTGCGGTAGCTCATTGGCTAGAGTGTTAGCTCCTTAAGTGAGAGGAGTGGGTTCAAACTCCGACCGGGTCTGGCTTCCAAGAATTGAAAGTGGGTAGGGACTGTGTTTTACTATTACGAAATGAAAGTCACAGTTGTTTCGGATAGGAACTAAAAATAGGTGCCCGATAAAGAATTCGGATGTATAAGGCCATCAACGCAACGCACAGGTAAAATACCTACACATTTGCATTTTGGCGACGTCTCGATATAAGTGAAATATTCTTGACTTGGATGTTAAACACCATCACTCAGCTGAACTCTTTATATATATATACGGTCTACTTAATGCAGACAACCAAGTATAATATCATTTGTCAAGTTGTATTCTGTGTGTGTGTGTGTGTTTGTGTGTGTGTGTGTGTGTGTGTGTGGTTTCAAAAAAAGACAAATGCGATCAGTTTATTTACAACAATTTATTTACAAAAGTCAAACCATTTGTACATAATCCCCATATACAGCTGTGTATGTGTGTGTGTGTGTGTGTGTGTGTGTGTGCTTCAAATAAAGACGTGTAAGGCGCCATCCAGGTGAATGGATCCGGGGGGTTATTAAGTGCATGAGCACGAAGAGGGAGGTTTATTTACACCCATGACATGTCATAAGGTCTACCTGAATAGCAGACGACAAACTTTAAAACCGACAGTGCGGTAGAGTCAAATATATTTTATTCAGTGTGTGGTGTGTGTGTGTGTGTGTGTGCTTCAAAAAAGACAAATGCGATCAGTTCTATTTACAACTATTTATTCCCAAAATTTTAAACGTTTGTACATAATCCCCATATACAGCCCTAACAGATAACATCGAGTGCCCAGTACTGGTTGATCTGTCTCTAGTATGTACAACAAGTACTGAAGCCCTTAACGTGAGAACCGTCTACTACCTACACGGAAGTATTCGTTGCGATCTGCATTGACGTACGCTCCTTTCCTTCCATGCAGGGCCCGATATATGGCCTTTCCAGAGCAGTTCGTTCTCTAAACACCCCACCCCCTTTCCCGCTGAAATAAATGGTTTTACAGAGCTCCATATAAAATACATACAGTTACAAAAATATTTACAATAGTTATTTACACATTTTGTACATCATTAGCTTTGACCCAAGAATTGAATTTTTTGGGCCAGTTCAACCATTTAACGAAATATTGCTTATTAGCACCCTTCCCCCGTGTTTTTAGGATTTTTTCAACCTTCCACATATCATCGTCTCTGACCTCAATTTTTTGCAATTCGGATTGATAAAACGTCCCTTTGATTTCATCTCCATCATAATCTTTGATTCTATAGACAGGTAAGCCACCCCGTAATATCTTTTGAGAAATGGTGAAGATTTCACCCGTCCACCGCTCATCGTATTCGCGACTAAATATATTTTTTAAGTGAGAGATCCTTACCTTGTCTCCTAATTTAAATTTGAAAGGTTTATGAACTCTTTTAACTTTTTTAACAGATATTTCTTTTTTCGGCCAATACATCCGCCACCAGATATTAGTTTCTTTTTTTTTTTGTTACTTTGTCCGGAGCCATACCGATAGTACGATGATACGTTTGGTTATAACTATCGGCAAAGGACTGTAATTTTTTGACATAGTCATAAGACTGTCTATAAGTAAAATAACGGTAAATTCTACTTTTTATGGTTTTGATGGCCCTTTCTGCCACTGCCGCCTTACTTTCGTTATATGCTAGTAAGTGTTGTATGTTCTCTCTTTTGAACAGAGCTTGAACTATTTTAGCTTTAAATTCTTGTCCCGAATCTGTCCTTATTCTGCTAGGTTTGCGCCCTTCATTTAAAATAGCTTTGAATGCTTCGGCAACTGTGACGCCCTTCTTGTCTCTTAAGGGACGCAACCACACGTACTTTGAAAAGATGTCGATGACTAACAACACGTATTTTATACCGTCGTTGTACTTGGCAAATTTCACCATATCCATTAAATCGGCAGACCACTGGTCATCGATCCCCGTCACCATAATCTTATTTCTTTTAAATGTTCTTCTTACAGGGCGTTGTAAGCTATAGGACTCTTGTCTTTGCAACCATTTTCTAATTTTATATTTGCTTAAGACATATTTACCGTCTCTTTTAACAAATCTGTATAATTTATCTGGACCGGAGAAAGCAGCCGGTGTTTTCGGATTAAAATAGATTTCTTTTAAATACTCTTCCCAATGAGGCATGTTTACACTTTAAAATTTCTGATAATAATGATTCAATTACAAAATCCCACATCATTATATATTAGTCCTCTTCCTCCTCCGTATCCGCTTCGGTTCCACTGTCTTTATTTTCCATAAATGATTCCAGTTCGTGTTTATATTTTCTCACAGTTGTTTTTATGGCTCTGGTCCAATCATATCCTTCTTCGATGAATTGCTGAACCTTTTGCATGACCTTTCTGTGAAGCTTTCCATTTTGTATTGTAATATGTATTTTATAACTTGTCCATATTTACCCATGAGCTCTTTTAAATCTTCACTTTTTAATTTTTTGTTTGCTTTGGTTTTTGCCTCCTCGTCGGAAAATCCATTTCTGTGTACTTTTTATATTTTCTATCCCACTCTTCTTCTGTGTCTTCTCTTGCTAATTTTAAAATATGTTCGAAAGCTTCATCTTCACGGTCCTCATTCCACCTGGTCTTTTTATTTTGCTGTTCTTCATCGGTTTCCATTTTGCGCTTACCCAAAGGCTGAAGTGTTTTTAATTCGGCATACTGTCCAGGCTGATAATAATCCGGTGGTTCAAGCGTTCTCAGTTCCGCATATTGATTTGGCAATTCGCCGTTTGATTTTTCTGGACACCACTTTTTAACGTGTCTTTGTAAGTCGTGGTGGTCGGCAAACATAGTGCCGCAATCGTCGCAGGAAGCCATGTCACACGTCTGCTCGCTTTGATAATCTTCTGAAGAATGAATTAAATCTGTTGCTCCTGGTCCTTTTATAGCTTCAACCCCTGTGTCTGGTATGTTTCTGTTTTTTTCTTTTTTCTGGTTCAATATATTACACTGCAGGCGCTGCGATTCGGATGTTGCCGGTTTAAGATCTATCATCAAGTAGCCATACGGTTTGGCGGTAGCTTCCTCAAATTTGTCTAATAAATAATTGGCTTTTCCAGGGTACATTTGTCTTGCCAAAGTCATGATTTGTTGTTTATCTATAGGATTTTTAAACAAAATGAGATAATGGCAGTTTCTTCTTTGCGTCGGATCTTTGTTGAAATATAAATTCTGGTTAATAGCAATGATTGATAGGTTTCTATGGTGACTTCCTTCGGTAAATAAATCGTTAATTCTAGCATCTTTGACAGACATGAGGTCGTCTAGTACAATGAGATTCCTCACTTTAGGATCTAGAAACTGTCCTTATCCAAATCTAATGGTATCCCTGGATAAACTCGACTGCTGGATACGCCGTATTTTTGATGACATCATATAATGGTTGCCATCGTCTGTAAAGCCAAAGGATTCTCTCTGGTGGCGGACGTATCCTAAAGTGATTCTGTTGTAACAATGTTTTGACGAGGAAAGTTTTGCCACAAGACGTGGGGCCTGAACATATAGCCGTAAATGGATGAAGAAATCTAAACTCGGGGAGCTGTCCTGTTGGTGTGATGGCGGCGGTGGTGGTGGTAACTGCGGCGGCGGCAACTGCGGTAACTGCGGCGGCGGCAACTGGTGTAACTGTGGCGGCGGCAACTGCGGCGGCGGCAACTGCGGTGGTAACTGCGGCGGCGGCGGCAACTGCGGTGGTAACTGCGGCGGCGGCGGCGGCAACTGCGGTGGTAACTGCGGCGGTGCTGGCGGCAACTGTGGTGGTAACTGCGGCGGTGCTGGCGGCAACTGCGGTGGTAACTGCGGCGGTGGTGGTGATGATATACTGTGTTTAAGTCTCATGTGTCGTAACATTACATCTCTTCTTGAGAGATAAACACCGCAAACGGGGCATTGGTTTGACATGTTTACACCTCGACTGTCAATAGTTAAATGAGAAAAATGACTGGTTTCACTCTTTATATATACGCCAGTGGCCATGTGCTAAGGTGTGTATTCCATCATCTAGTATGTATCGCTTGTCATCGTATGCAGATAGCGTTGTTTTATTTAGTTTTACTGTGTAAATAGCATGGCGGTCCGTTCTAAAAAGATGCATAGACTCCATCTGGTTTCTCTGGAAAAGAGGCATTCTTTATACAGGTCATGACGTAACTTTGATTCAATGACGGCTTTGCTGACTCCTTTGGCTGTCCTCTTTTCTTCATCGCCATAAATTAGGCTATACATTTTAGCTCTGAGACCTAGAAATTCTTTTACAGGAACTGATGAAGTTTCGTCTTTCATTTTCCCAATGACTTTTTTATTGGTGATGTCATAGAGGGGATGTTTTTTCGGGTAACCACTAAAATCGAATAGATCCTTGTCTACTTCCATATCCTGATAGATATCCTCTGTATTTACTTCATAACAAAGTGAATCTGTGTCTGTGAACAAAAGTTGAGCCTTGGGTCCATATTTGGCTTTGATGTAGTTGTAATGAAAGTCATACATCAACACTTTTGATAACTCAAGAATGGAAAATCCGACATAAATGGGGCGGTTCAATACCAACTTTTGTTTTTGTAACTCGACAGATGCAAGATCTTTGTTAAAAATTTTGAAAGATTTAAAACCGGGTTTCTTTGTAAGTTTATGAAGTCGTTTCTCCTGATGTACTAACTGGATATCAACCCTCTTTCTTAAGTTCTCCATGGTTTTTCCAAATACAGCGTTATTCATCAATTTGTAAAAGTCCTTCTCAAATTCGTTTTCTGCATTTTTTCTCATGTTTGTGTTAAAGTCAATGTACGATTTCAACCAGGTACTCTGCTTGAATGACAACACTCTATGTATTTTTTCAAGCCGCATGCCAAGTGACAGGTAAAGCTGGAGATTCCGATAATGCACCACATATTTTTTCTTGTCATACAAATTGGGCACCAACTTGTTACAGCCTGTAAACTTTAAACCAAGTTTCTCCACCATTTTTTCTTGGTAAGGTGATAGCATTTCTGGCTTAATGTTAAATGACTCCGGAGCCAAGGGATAGTCATTGTGTAGATCATGTAGTTCTGCTGGATATTCTAAATCTACTTCTAAAATGTATCCCGTCTCTCCATCTTCCGTTAATGACGGTATGTCAAGGTTACAGGCTTCCTCTCTACACAGCCATTGAAAATCGTGCGTTGGCAGAGACTGACTCATGGCCCAGCCATAAAGGTTATTTGCGTCCAGATAGATGATGTGGTTTGATTCTTGACCTTCTGTATAGTCATCAAGGTAGGTGTTGTTTGCTTTGGCATGACGTTTGGTGATGACGGCCATACCACCCCGTAGGCCTTTTTCAATGAATAAGTGCATATCAGGGTCCGTGAACAGTTCCAATTCTACGCCTGTCATTTTAAGTGCAGCTTGCCATGCAAGGCCCGGTGATGTGTAAAAGTGAGCAGGGTCTAGTTTATATATCTTCATACACAATTCTCTAAAATTTTCAAAGACGTCAGCCAAAAGATGAACGTCAGTTTCCATATACAGGTCATGGTATTGTCCAAGATTCTGTATGTGCAAAACCTTCCAAACTGTTTCAGCATGTAAATACAGATCATCCGTTAGGTGCCTTTCATTCAAATCATTATAAAAAGCATCTATTGGAGGGAGACACTCTTCTTCAAAACGCTTAGTTGAAGTCATGTATCGATATGGATACACACCCTTTTGGCTGAGCAGCTGCATTTTCATATGTTCATTTCCTGGATGTGTAGATTGTATATATGTTCTAAGATGATGAAATTTACTCAAATCTTCCTCGGCCAAGTTGTTGACGAGTTTTTCCAGTGAAGTGGACAGAAACTGAAAACTGTCGACGAAATCTAATTTTCCCAGTGAAAAAGAAATATATTTTTCGTGGTTCTGTGGAATGCAGTTTATTTTCTTATGCTTTATTTTACCAATGGCTTCCATTATGAGATGTGCATCATACCCTCGTAAGTTGTGGAAAAATATAGGAATTCTTTCTCTTTGTTTAAGGTTTAAATTGCATGTATTGTGTGCAGCACCCCGATACTTTCCGGTCACGTGACAATGATCGCGCACGGCATCGCCATTTAATTCTCTTTTACATATATGACAGTGTGTGGCATTTTCAAAATCATGCATGTCTTTTTCTGTCATCTCCATAGGTTTTGTATTACGTAGCACTCCGAGCAATCGCTCTTCTAACTGTACCATATGTTCTATGAACACATCGGCAGCATTCAAACCTCTATATGTCACGTGGTTTTCTGTTAGCTCCTCTGTCAAACCCACAACTTTATAGGTGAAACCAGAAGGTACATGCTTTGCCAACTTGATGGTTGAAGACTTTTCTGGGTTAGGTTGGCATCCGTATTGTCTCTCCAAAATACATTCAAAATCGGCATAGACTACGAATGGTACTTTTAGTTGTTTCGATACATCTGTATACTTCAACACTGCATCTTCGTCGCATGGCATCTCAATCCTTTGTGCGCCATGAATTTCACAGTACGGTAAATGCCTTTCAAGAAGCTTTTTTTTGGTAAATCCATGCAGGCAATAGTGACAGTAATGGTATTGATTTCTGTCATTGTGTTGATCAGACAGCAATCTGTTAAAGTTTTTGATCCAGCAATAATGATATGATTCCCCTTTAGTGATAACAATCAGATTGACGTGTCTTAACCCCCTTTGTTTTGTAATATGGAGTGGGTATACTTCCTGTTTCTCATAACCGAAGACGTTAACGGATATATTGTTTTTCTTTTCAAATCTAGTGACATCTGCAACTCGCATAGGGAAGGATATATCTGTAAAATCCAACATGTTTTGATATTGTATATACTTTGAAACGCGCTGTGCGTGTTTTCCTGTAGGATGAAGTGCTGCTAAAATGGACCACATAAAACATTTCTGATCAGTGTTCTGGACATTTAAAATAGCCTTCTTATTGGCAAGCTTGGCCGGTAGAGGTATGTAGTTCGAACCCGTCAATGGTTGATAAGTCACTATGTGTATGTTGATACCCATAACTTTATCCATTGTCCAGTTACTTCCCTCACGTTGAAATTCTAGAAGGGAAGTAAGCATCTTCTTAATACTCTCCATAACTGCTTCTTGTATATCTTCAAATTTGAGCACAATGTGACATCTGCCGTGAAAATGGGGTTCCATAACTTCAACTTGTTCCCCTTTAATTTTTCTGAATCTCATATGTAATGTTAGATAAAATTTAATACTTTTTCTCTTCTGTACTGCTTCTTTCAACATAGATTCTATTATGCCCTCTTGAGATTTGAGGAATGACATTGGGTTGAATTGTGTTTTACCTCTTGCTGGTATAGTAATTTTTTTAAGATTACCCTCAATGGCTTCTTCTTCAGAAATGCAATCAGAGTCTTCATCTGTGGCCCTTTCGTCTGATTTTGGTGTAGTTTCTGCTTGCGGTTCAATCATTGCTTCATCTGTCGGGTTTCTCTCTGACTGTCGTGTCGCTGCACCGCCTGTCTGACTATGTCTCTTGATATGACAGTTTAGGTTGTCCCTCCTGTTGAACTCTAATGAACAGGTTGGGCACTTCAGTCTGGGGCCACTTTCATGGATGGATCGAATATGTCTTGTTAAATGCTGCTTTTGTTGAAAACACTTCTTACATCTATCACACTTATAATGAATCCTACACTTCTTCGGTTGTGGTTCCATTTTAAATATTATACTTTCCCTTTAATATTCACGGTTAAACTGAAATTTAAAACAATACTATGGGCTAATTATAGTTTATGGAATCTTCTAGAACTTAATGCTCGGGAAAATTCTGTTTATAAATTAAGTTTATTAGTGTGAACAATAAAATATGTCTAAAATGTTTACATTTGTGGTTTGTGAACCTTAACGGCCACGTAAAATTACACACACGTATACAGCTGATTTATCGTTATTTATAACAGGTATTTTGTCTAAGAAGTGTAAGGATAATATTTAACAAAGATCATACCACAATATTTCTATATTAACACTGCTTCTCTTCTTTACATACACCCTCATCAAGAGTCAACTCAATAATGATTAAAATTTGAAAATTTACGGTCTTTATATAGGTAAAGTTAGGACATTTTTAGGGGAATCCCCTTTGTTGCACAATCAGTTGCAATCATAGACTCTTGTTTAAAGAATGTTCTAGAATACTTTAGGTCGCGTGTGAGCATGCACCCTATAACGCATGTGGTTGTATTTAAGGGAATTATGTACAAACGTTTTTAAATTTGTAAAAAATATTTTATTTAACACACACACACACACTGAATAAAATGTACTTGACTCTACCGCACCGCCGGTTTTAAAGTTTGTCGTCTGCTATAGGTAAATCTATAAATTTATGGATAATTAATTAAAAATATCAACAAAATGCAGGTGTATCTCCGTCCCTTACACTAGAGAAGGAACTTATCATGTCACGGGCGATTAACTACAAATATAAACAAAATACACTTGTACCTTACGCTACGGAAGGGACGGCTTCGAAGGGACGAGGCTCCCCATATTAAAGTAACGGGGAAAATCAACCGGAAGTGGGCCAGAACCCTGGTTTTTCCTCTACTTTATAACAGGTATTTTGTCTAAGAAGTGTAAGGATAATATTTAACAAAGATCATACCACAATATTTCTATATTAACACTGCTTCTCTTCTTTACATACACCCTCATCAAGAGTCAACTCAATAATGATTAAAATTTGAAAATTTACGGTCTTTATATAGGTAAAGTTAGGACATTTTTAGGGGAATCCCCTTTGTTGCACAATCAGTTGCAATCATAGACTCTTGTTTAAAGAATGTTCTAGAATACTTTAGGTCGCGTGTGAGCATGCACCCTATAACGCATGTGGTTGTATTTAAGGGAATTATGTACAAACGTTTTTAAATTTGTAAAAATATTTTATTTAACACACACACACACACACTGAATAAAATGTACTTGACTCTACCGCACCGCCGGTTTTAAAGTTTGTCGTCTGCTATAGGTAAATCTATAAATTTATGGATAATTAATTAAAAATATCAACAAAATGCAGGTGTATCTCCGTCCCTTACACTAGAGAAGGAACTTATCATGTCACGGGCGATTAACTACAAATATAAACAAAATACACTTGTACCTTACGCTACGGAAGGGACGGCTTCGAAGGGACGAGGCTCCCCATATTAAAGTAACGGGGAAAATCAACCGGAAGTGGGCCAGAACCCTGGTTTTTCCTCTACTAACAGGTATTTTGTCTAAGAAGTGTAAGGATAATATTTAACAAAGATCATACCACAATATTTCTATATTAACACTGCTTCTCTTCTTTACATACACCCTCATCAAGAGTCAACTCAATAATGATTAAAATTTGAAAATTTACGGTCTTTATATAGGTAAAGTTAGGACATTTTTAGGGGAATCCCCTTTGTTGCACAATCAGTTGCAATCATAGACTCTTGTTTAAAGAATGTTCTAGAATACTTTAGGTCGCGTGTGAGCATGCACCCTATAACGCATGTGGTTGTATTTAAGGGAATTATGTACAAACGTTTTTAAATTTGTAAAAAATATTTTATTTAACACACACACACACACTGAATAAAATGTACTTGACTCTACCGCACCGCCGGTTTTAAAGTTTGTCGTCTGCTATAGGTAAATCTATAAATTTATGGATAATTAATTAAAAATATCAACAAAATGCAGGTGTATCTCCGTCCCTTACACTAGAGAAGGAACTTATCATGTCACGGGCGATTAACTACAAATATAAACAAAATACACTTGTACCTTACGCTACGGAAGGGACGGCTTCGAAGGGACGAGGCTCCCCATATTAAAGTAACGGGGAAAATCAACCGGAAGTGGGCCAGAACCCTGGTTTTTCCTCTACTTCAATAGGTGCATATATTAAACTAAGACAAAAATTATCAACTAAGATTTTTTTTAAATCGTTTCCATGATAACTAACCACTAACAGTCCAATCTCTGAAATTTATGATGCCATTTATGATAGTGATCTTCCATATTCTGTTTTTATTCGGAACTTTGATGGTCATTCTTATTTTTATCTGTAAAAACTGTACGATTTTACAAGTTTTCATTTATTTCAATTCACTTTTATTTTAAAAAGCTCTAAAAATGGCCTGAACTGGTTGAATTTTGGGATTAATTGTTTTGAAAACGCAGATTTGAATAATACCACAAACATTTAAGTAAGAAAAGTAGGTTAAACAAAATATTAAATTAACGTGACACTTTATTGAAGAAAATAAATCAGTTTCAAAGTTATTTTTACAACAGTAGTCTTATAGGGTCCCCTTTTTTAAAATAATTATCTCGCTTTGTTTCTAAAAAAGGCATTTATTTTCTCTTTTTAGGTGCCAAATATTTAACCATTTTTTTTAAATATATATTTTCATTAAGATCATGGTATTAAGTACAGAAAATATTTGTATTTTTAGACCTACAATGTATTGTTCCGTTAAAGCAGGAAGTTGTTTCCGACTCAAAATCACATGACGATACACAAGAGTCATGTGCTTCTGAATAAGCGCTTTACTACTATCGTTATTACTTCTACTACTACTTAAATTTTTATTTACTGTCACATAAGAAAGTTAAAAATTATGTACGCACTTTAAAACACGTCACTGTTGTTATTAATTTATTATTCCCAGTCACCAGTGGTGTGATTTCCAATCTACCCACTTATTTTACAACTTTCACTTCACTGCGGGTGGGGGGTGGGGTGGGGGTGGGTTAGTGTTCTCTGAACACCTTTATTATTATTATTATTATTGTTGTTGATGTCAATATATTGTATTTTTAAAACGATTCAACGCATATATTCCGAAATACATAGTCCGTAAATAAATAAATACTGAACATAAATAAATAAATAATAAATAAATAAATACAGTTGATCTAAAGAGGAGTTAAACAATTTTTAACTGATACAATAAAATTCTTTTGTGAAATTAAACTTACTGTAGTGTATATCTTTATCCAGTTAAAATTGTTCTGCCGATATAGATATTTAAACATATCATAAATATATATATCTACAACGCAAATGTAACGCAATCCTCTCGTGACATACTATGCGATTTAAATTTACTAGAAATTTCCATACATATGAATGGAATTCCTGTCAATCAGAGTCATTCAAAGTTGAGGTCATGTATTTTCGTAGTGAGATTATTATTAATGATATCAATATTATTACTATTATTATAATATTATTAATGCAATATCATTTTCAGCGCATGTATGGAATAATCAAATTAAATATATACATATATTATATAATAATAATAATAATAATAATGATAATGAGAAACTTAAAAAAGGTAAAATAGATCCAGTCTGACCGAGACACGGAAAACGTTATCGTGTCGCGTGATCACGGTTCTGTGTTTTTTATACCACTGCGAGTCAAATTCTTTAGATTGAGTTGGTTATTTTAGTATCTGGTCAGTTTAAAGTGTAAAATCTACTATTAAATAATAAGATGTGGACACGTGATCGACAGGTTAAGGTCGCACTCAAGATTTGAGGCCCAGACAGACGGACGCAGTGGTAAACGCGTTTTTGTTGAATATCTTGATTGAAGACCCTAATTAAAAGGTCGGAAGTATTCACAGTACTCCCAAGTCGCTTCACGTTAAACGGGATATCGGTACCAAAAGTCACAATATTGTTCTTTGGCATACTAGTTCACTCCATATGGTACAGAACGATATATTTTTATCATTATCACACAACATATTGGTATTAATATAGATTCTGAAACAAGCATCCGTGTAAGTACCGGGTCTGCTGAACCAGCCGGTTGCCTATGTCATGTGCTACTTTTGAATTTTTATGAAATAATACATTCAAAAGTAGCACATGACAATTACTTTTGAATGTATTATTTCATAAAAACTCAAAAGTAGCACATGGCACCTAAAATAAAGCATCGTTAGTTTAACGAGTTGTTTTAGTGAAAATTGAAAACACCATTTTAACAGAAAGTTTCAAGAGTCATTGCAGATTCCGGTTATTCAAAGCACCTCTGGCTTAACCAACTGGAAAGTCAAAATTTTGTATCTTGTATTTTAGGCAATATCTCTGAAAAATTTGGTTCAAATATAAATGCATACAATTGTTATAAAATAAAAGCAGTCGGTAAAAGTCAAAACTAGTTTTACTAGTTTTAATGTCAATAACAATATGAATTTTCACTAACCATTTGGTTAAGGTAACGAAGCTTTGAACAACCGGGACCAGAAATATAATGTCATAAGTCACTTCAAGTTTATAAAATTATATGCACCTAGTTTTCAACAAAAATAGCAAATACACAAGATACAAAATAACGAACCAGTTGAAACGTGATCAAAGTTTTAACAATCTGTCTGACTGATGGTTCTTTAGGCTTAAGATAGTCTTACCAAAACCCCACAACAAGCCAGTCTCTAATGACAATACAACAAGCCAGATCTAGACTCGCTTAAATCGAATTCATGTCCAAATCTAAAAGCAAAGTAAAATCTTTGAAACTGGCAAATTAAGTTAAACACGTGGACTTCCACCTGGGAAGTGAGGCCAGGTGCTTCGGAAAGATAAACCAACATGTACAAAACAAAAATGTGACAAAATATTAGATATGTTAACTAAAACTTCCTATTTTTGATTGATCGCCGGATACTAATAAAAGCCGACCAGAACGACTGTGGTGTTCGACATTCTTAACGAACAAATAATGAATGAACGTGCGAACGTTCCGACTGGCGTTTAAAATGCTTACCAAATTAGTTTTAAACTTAAGAAACATTCGACATGGAAACAACGCGGAATAACAAGACGTAATACCGAAAGGAAGCAAGCTTACCAAATTAATGAAGGCTTACTATTACGTTTTTGTACAGGTCCAACATAAATAGCGAAGGGTTGATTGAATAAGGTTTTACGTCCAAATCAAGATTATTTCACTTATATCGACACGTCAACAGCTAAAAATGAAGTGGCAGAAATTTTGACTTTGCAGTGCGCTCAGGTCAATGTGTAGGAAGGGTTCTTTTAGGTACCACACATACAAAAGGAATTTTTTTAAAGTAGATTTCGAAGGACCTTGTGACTTTCATTTCTAAAAGGCAAGTGATAGGCAAAAGAACTGTATCTACTCTTTTCAAGTATTGACCTTGATCGGAGTTCGAACCCTAGACCTCCCACATACGAAGCGAGCACTCTTCTAACTGGTGTGGTCAAACCGTAAAAGTGTGTTATTCTATGAATTACTTCTAGTCGGTGGAAGTTGATGATATGTAGTCAGTTTTATCTAGGATTTTCTGCTTTAGAGAAGGTTTTATACTATGACATCCTCTCAGAGTATAGCTACAACAACCAAAATGTCAAACTTGAAAAATCCCCAATTTCTTGTGGAGTTTGGTGAATATTGGTCAAGTAGTTACAGAGGATTGATTGATTGAATGGGGTTAAATTACGTCCCAGTCAAGAATCTTTCACATATTGTATATCGAGACATCATCAGCTATATGTGAACTGGTTCCACCTTTGCAGTACATTTCAGTGCAATGTGCAGGGATGGTTTTTTTAAGGTGCCAAGACTGCCATGACACAGGTCACCGGTTTTTAAAGTATCTTCCCAAGGACTGTTACTTAAAGGCATTTCTAAATGGGGAGTGCTGGGAAAATACCGTCACTACATATTTCACAACTAACATAGAAGGGAGCCACATAGTGGTAGTTTCTGAGTAGATGTAGAAAAATGTGTGTTACAGATGTACACATGGACAAATCATGAGGTCACATGATCTTCCAGTTTCTCAAAGCTTAATTGGTTTAATTACCTGTTTCTCACATAGCCTTTATTATAAAGTTTTGTAGCAACAGAGTTGCTTAATATATCATAAGTGACTAGAATTCAATTCAGATTTTATAATGAAGCTTTAGTTTCTACTGGTTTTGAAATTTTGAGTTAAACAATCATTAAAACAAATCTAGCTTGGAACAACTGTGTCATAGTGTCGGGCATGTTTATATTACTTAACAGACAAAATAAACAATAGAATGTACAATTTATTCATTAAAATTCATTTCAAAAACTGCATTAATATTAAACAAAATATAACATAAGTTGAAATAACAATGTCTATGTAATAGTTTTCTAAAGAATTGGATGTGAGAAAAATAGCCATCACTCTGTCTCAAGCTCAGTGTGTAAAAGTGTACAATGAACTCTAAAACTCAACATACACATTGATGTTGACACACTTCTAAATGTCCATGGTATCTGGGTAGACACACTCATAAATGTCCATGATATCTGGGTTGACACACTCATAAATGTCCATGATATCTGGGTTGACAAACTCATAAATGTCCATGATATCTGGGTTGGTTGACACACTCATAAATGTCCATGATATCTGGGTTGACACACTCATAAATGTCCATTAAATGTCCATGATATCTGGGTTGACACACTCATAAATGTCCATGATACTGTATATTGCTTTATTTTCAAGGTGCCAAATTTCGCGGTTTGACGATGACTAGTGTATTCGCAGTGTCATATTTTCATGTCTTATCCGATTCAAGGAAAACGACTCTAGCAAGATTAATGGGCTGGTAAAACCGGTGTCTATTCACGGTGGTTTAATTTTCGTGGGAATACACTTGACCGCGAATATAGCGAAAATAAAACCATAGTGAAATATAAGCATTGTACAGTATCTGGGTTGACACACTCCTAAACATCCATGATATCTGGGTTGACACACTCCTAAACATCCATGATATCTGGGTTGACACACTCATAAATGTCCCATGATATCTAGGTTGACACACTCCTAAACATTCAAGATATCTGGATTAAATGTTTTCTGTAAGCATGATAAAATAATGCATACCATAGTAAATTTCAACACTGAATCAATGTTGATGACTTGATTAACATAGTATTGGACATACTCACACAGGGAATGACACACCCACACACATACACACAGGAAGTGAGGCATATTCACACAAGAGTGAGATACACTGAGACATGGACTGAGGCATGCACACACAACACACACTCACACAACATACACACAGATGGAGTGAGATATACTCACACAGGGAGTGTGTGTATTATACCTGATGGGCTGATGCTCATGTGACTCTTCTGTACTTCATACAATCAAGCGTAAACAATGATGCAGGATTTTTACCCATTAGTTCCATAATCAATGATATAGAAATATTTGACAGAGATCCTCAAATCTATTCTGCACATAATTACATCCATACATCATCTCTGTGGTAATTTGAAGTGCCTGGTTGGTAAATTATTACCACATGTAGGTCATCATTAATACATTTTTTTCAAAAACTCATATGGTAAATATATTTATTATCTTCTGAATTTTGAAGCAGGTCCCGTTCTTGAATCAAATGATTTTCTTTTAAGGCCACCTCTCTATCAACTTGCCAGAGTAAACTGTGAGCATAAAATTGTAATGTTGTAGGTAGTTTGTAGGGTTTTCCCATCAAAAAGTCATATGATAACCATAATTTAGATGGTCCACACATTGTCTTTGTAGGAATATTTCTCTTCAGTAAATCCTGAATAATGATCAGATCTTCACCAGGATAAAGGTCTTTGTGGAACAACATTTCCTTGATTTTTCTGGCTCCTTCAAAGTCTAAAGGGTTTTTATGAACTTGTTTTCTGAGTTTTGATTCCTGTCAAACAAAAAAAAAATTATTATTAACTAATTCATAAAATCATTTTAAATGTAAACTGTGTACTTTAATTTACAAAGTTGATATTGCAGCATATGTATGGCTATAAGTGTGATGGAAAAGTCATTGAGGGACATTAAAACAAGGTTTTACCTTATTTATCAATCTGTAAGGGTTCTTTTTGATTATGTCATGCCTTCCATGATAATAATCACTAGTTATCAATTTAACAGTTAACAAAAAGATGATTTTATTTATATTCACCAGTCAAGTGCTTCACAAGTGATGCACTTCACTAGTCATGCACTTCATCTGTCAAGTGCTTCACTAATCAAGTGCTTCATCAATCAAGAACTTCACCAGTCAAGTGCTTCACTAGTCAAGTGCTTCATCAGTCAGGCATTTCACCATTCAAGCATTTCATCTGTCAAGCATCTAACCAGTCAAGAACTTAACCATTCAAGTGTTTCACCAGTCAAGCACTTCACTAGTCAAAAGATTTATCAAACAAGCGCTTCACCAGTAAAACAATTAACTAGTCACACACTTCACCCATCAAGCATTTCTCCAGTAAAGCACTTCACTAGTCCAGCACTTCATCAGTCAAGTGATTCACCAATCAAATACTTCACCAATCAAGCACTTCACCAGTCATGCACTTTACAAGTCAAGCACTTCACCTGTTAAGGGTAATGTTGCAGCAACACCTTTAAATGACAATAAGTACTTAAGTCCTTTTTTCATGACTTGTGTACAATGATTTTGTTTGCCTAAAATGATAGTTACCCCTGGGAAAAAATGACTAAATTTTCCCAATTTGACCACTAAAATTCTCAATACAGTGATATACCTGCAAATTAAATCTACCGTACTATAGTTGCCCTTACCCACAACATGTTAGATATTGTTACAATATAACATCTTTGCAATGAGGATCCTGAGTTATTGCAAGCATGTCATAATGCAGTTTGCTGTATTTCAGAATTTCAAATTTTCCCCAATTACAACGGCAGAAGGTAGTTTAAAAAAATGTAACAAAAAGTTGGGTGTACATACTGTGGTGGAGACAATGATATTAACAGCATTATTCAAATGAATGAAGTGCTTGGCAATAAAACAAGAAGCGCTTCACTTTCCGGAGCACCGGGCATCAATTCCCTGATGGAAGTTCACATGCTTTACTTATCTTAATCTCCAAGTTTTAAAAGTTTTAACTTCGATGGTTGTGATTTGAACATGAATTAGTACATTTATGGCTAATTACTATAGATTCCAACAATTTTCAAGTCTCTGACAGAATGATTGGCAATATAACAGTCACTAGAGATTACCAATTTTCTGCTATAGCAACTGACCCAGCAAAGATTCCAACTACAATGCCTCATTTACAGAACAAGTACTGAACTTAAAAATGTGGTACAAGACATAGAGTTTAATATTTCACCCTACAGGCCTACACCCTCCATATAAATCATACCTGAACTGCAAAACAAAACTGTCTGATAACAGTAGAAATTTTTTGCCAATAGTCTGGTTGGAAAAACACTCTTTTCAACATAATTTCTTCTGTTTTCACACAAACTGCCATAAAATCACACCACAAAAAACCAGTGACTGCCATTTGTCCCTGAATCTGAGCAATATAATACCGTGGTATACCACCAATGCTATTTTCTTTGTTATACATCCTATAGACCGGAGCTTTGAATTCACACAATCCTACCTCCTTCTTACTGTCAACGACATCATAAACAACAGCGTCTGGTGAAGCACCAATCAGATCTTTCATTGTATTATCTAGACAGGGTAACCAGAATCCTGATTCTCTAGTCTTGTTTCCTGTCAACAACTCGTATGCCTCGTGAATTACAGACTCCATTTCAATACCATGTTTTATAGAATCAGTTTGTTCAGGATCTCCATTATCATCTGATATCACTGACATGAAGAAATCATAAGGTTTCCCTCTTCCAAGGCCTAAAACATCTCCAAATCTTGAAGCAGTTAAAGTTACTGATGACCTTTGATCAAACCATTCCTGTGATCTCTGTTTGACCTTTATTTCCATGGTTACGTCTGGTTATCTATTAGTGCGCATGGTTACAATTTATATTTGTTGCTAGGTTTGCTACAATAAACAAAACATTTGATGAATATAATTCAAACTTTATTGTCATATAATCAGATGACAGATTGTGACAAATACAATACAAACAAGCAAGGAACATAAAAAATATACTATAAGTCTGGCATATATCGAATACAAAGTAAAAAAATAACTAAGAGTCTCCTGTCCTCAGTTCCAACGACTGTTTAATGAAGGAGGCTGTTCTTTTTACTTGACAAAAGTCTGTAGTATTTAGCAGGTTCAATATCGGTTTGTAAAGTTTGGTATTTTAAATGATATATCATCAAAGAAAGTATTTCTCAAGTTTTCATTAATTCTGCAATATAATAAAAAGTGTTTTTCATCTTCAATAGTTTCACATGTGCATATTCTTTGTTCGCGTGGTAATTTCAGATAACGACCTTTTTCTATTTGTAGGCGATGGTCACTAATTCTAATTTGTGTAAACAAGCAGTGTGTTTCAAAATTTGGGTACTTCAAGTAATATTCTTGTTCATTATTAAGTTTAATAAATTTATATAGAAAAAGTTTATTGTGTTCATCTAGTTTTAATTTTATTTTCTAACTGGTCAGAGTAAAAAATATTCAAGATATTTTTGAGGTTTTCAAACGGTTTACATCTTTAATATTTTGACAATTTGTTATTGTATTTAGATCTGTATTTTTATTCCTGTAGAGTGTTTGATGAATGTGTACCAAGTATAAATACCTTGATAGTCGAGGTGTTTGTTCAAAGTAAGACATTCTTTTAACAGTGGATTTATTTCTGTAGTATTTAATCTTGCTAAATATAAAATAGATTGTTTTATAATACGTTTTTCTATTGGTGGTCTTCCTAGTTCAGCTCTGACACCTAGATTTGAGGATGTTGTTTTAGTACCTAGGGTATATTTACAGAAGTTAATATGTACCTTTTCAAAGGGTGTCTTGTCTAAATATTGGAAAGTATCTATCTCTTTATTTGGAGATTTTAATCTGATTACAGCTTTATAATAAGAGTGATAAATGTCCATGAATGATATTTCTGCATTATACGACAAAATAGGTTTAACAAGAGAGTCAAATAAGGTGCATATCACATTTATAGGGAAGTTACCAAAGGAGATTGAATGTGATTTTATCGAGAAAAGAGCTTTCTTTGCCTTTTTGGCCAAATCTGTTAAGCTTGCATTCAAATTGCCATTATTTGTTATTATATAATAAGTATATTATATACTCTTCAATGTGTTAATGTTTCAATATTACATATGTTACATACACACTGGAAAATCGTTTTTGTTATTATGGAAAATGTGATGATGACTTTTATAACCTCTGAATTGATTCCTCAGATGCTTTAGTAGTACTCTCGGGAGACTTTTTTATTAATCTTTTGTGAATAAACTATTAACTTCCTAAATGGCTGTGGTAAAATTGGTGAAATAAAGATGGTATCAAGATATTATTGTTCGTCTTTTATACTTAGAGACAGTCCTTAATTAAAATTGCTATAGTATCATTTGATGTCTCATAAAATAATTACAACATATGTGTTTAAAAACAAAAATACTAACAAGGAAAAATACACAAAAAATGGAAATAATTACATATATTTCTGTATATAGAGAAAAAATCAGCAAATTTACAAATATCGCGATTAGACTAAGAACTAAAACACCCGTTATGGACCCCATGTTCTAAACCTTTGATATTCACGCCTGAATCACGCCTGTGTCATAGACTTAATCAGTTTGTCCACTTTCAAATAATGTGATCCTAATGCTTTTTCACAAATAAAAACACTTTAAAACTACATACTTCAAGTCATCTTAAATATTTCTTCTCCATGATTTTGTCAAAACTGATGCCAATAGTAATTGTGATATATAAGTGATTTACATTGTAATTGTTGACCTTAGTTGAACCTTTTAATATATGCATATGGGGTTACCTAGGGAACATACTACAGCTGAATTTTAGTGAAAATATATAATTTTCTCTATGTAGGAGAATAACGGAAAAAGTAAAAATAAAACTAAAAATATTTTTAGATGCGCTTTTTGTTTCCAAAACAAAATATGATTGTTAGGTTTCAAAAATTTAAAAGGTATAAAAATTGTTTATGAAAACGACTGTCTCTAAACATTAAAGATGAACAATAGTATGGTGAACATTTCACATAAATACTTATTAAAACTGCAGGGATGGAGATTAATAGGGGCCCAGCAGCCAATGGCTACTAAAAATCTGTCTGGGCCCTTAATGTTTACACATTTTAGCTATTTATTACTATTGCAACTTCCTTTCTGAAGTGAGCTCGGTCCCTCACTCAAAATAGTTAAGCTTTATCCCTGAACTGTGAAGTAGTTGTTTCCACTGGCTATATTATATATGCCATAGAGTATGAGTGCCCCCCACCCCCAACAAACACTGCTATGAGGAAATATTAACCTGTAGTCGGGCAGTGTGATTGAATCAGAATTTGGTTGTGAAGCAATGCGTAGCCCTACTCTGTGCTGTGGTAAAATCAAACAAAACAGGAGAATTCTGTCACAGGGAGATAACTGTAAATGTGACCTGTGTGAATAGGATAAATTTTACCAGCGACATCTGATTTTACGTGATAACCTATGATATTTAACCCGCTTGATAGGCACATTTTAAACAACGTCAACAAAAAACCAAATGCCACTATTTCATTTTAAAATTTTAAAAAATTGAAAGTTCCGGTTGACGTTTTACTCTGTCCCATTTGTATTTTATCCACGAGTATTTACTTCCGTGTTTATTCACTAGGATGAGTTTTAGCAGATTGTTAGTCATTTATTTGTCTAAATGATCAATTAATGGATCATGCATTAAGCTACGTATATGCACAACACAAGAAAATGATTGGTAATGATAATACCACCTTTGCCAAACCAACTGTTTACATGTTTAATTTAACACCTTGTCTAAGATAATGAGCTATTCTACTCCTAGAGCTATTCCAGATTTACTCCATACACCTCCCTTATGGATAAAAGCAGAATTCACCAAAAATATTACTACTAACCCTCTGGAATTCCATTTGGTATGGATGACCCTCGAATTCCATAAAAATGTTAAATTTCTTTTGATTTTCAGTAAAATTTGGTATAGACTGTTGATGACACTAGTACACTAGTGACTAGAATTCCAGAAAATTGTTACACATCTCTTTTGGAATGGAATTCCAGTGAAAATTGGTATATATGACAGTGAAATGGACTCTATATAACATTTGATGTTGTAGGTGGTGACTCTATCTACAACATTTTACATTGTAGGTGGTGACTATATAACATTTTACATTGTAGGTGGTAACTCTATATAACATTTACATTGTAGGTGGTGACTATATGTAACATTTTACAGTATATTGTAGGTGGTGACTCTATCTACAACATTTTACATTGTAGGTGGTGACTATATAACATTTTACATTGTAGGTTGTAACTCTATATAACATTTTACATTGTAGGTGGTGACTATATATAACATTTTACAGTACACTGTAGGTGGTGACTCTATATAACGTTTTATTTTCTCGGTGGTGACTATATATAAATTTTACATTGTAGATGGTAACTCTTTATATAACATTTTACACGTAGGTGGTGACTATATATAACATTTTACAGTATGTTGTAGGTGGTGACCCTATATAACGTGTTACATTGTAGGTGGTGACACCATATAACATTTTACACTGTAGGTGGTGACTCTATATAACATTTTATACTGTAGGTGGTGACTCCATATAACATTTTATATTTTAGGTGGTGAGTATATATAACATTTTACATTGTAGGTGGTGACTCTTTATATAACATTTTATATTTTAGGTGGTGAGTATATATAACATTTTACATTGTAGGTGGTGACTCTTTATATAATGTTTTACATTGTAGGTGTTGACTCTTTATATAACATTTTACATTGTAGGTGGTGACTCTTTATATAATGTTTTACATTGTAGGTGTTGACTCTTTATATAACATTTTACATTGTAGGTGGTGACTCTTTATATAATGTTTTACATTGTAGGTGTTGACTCTTTATATAACATTTTACATTGTAGGTGGTGACTCTTTATATAACAGAATGTCTGCCACACATCAGATGTTTAGAGAATCACAGGATACAGAGTTTGAATACAAAGTTAAAAAAGGTAACAACCAACAACAGTTGATACTGGTAATTCATTTCCCTATTACATATACATAATTATGGCATATCATATGGACACCATATGTCTCACTGTAGCTGTATGGTGACATTGAAGATTTTAGGAGGATTGCAATGATCTGAACCTGGATTGAATGTGTTATAGAAGGCTTCCTATGAAAAGAAGTATATATTTTGGAATTATGATTTACAAAGTTTGATGTACCGGTACACAAACATGTTTTATTTTTACTGACATATTATTAAGAACTTGTTTAGATTGTATACAGTTTATACCATTGTTTTGTAGGGTGATGTGTCGCACATAATAAGATTTATAATAAAATTTATAATAAAATTCCATTTTAAAAACTGTTATTTTTTGTTTTTCCAAATTCTATTAAGATATGTCATAATGGAAATACATACATGTAATTATCATCAGATTTATCTTGTTTGTAAGAATTTTTCCCATATAATTACAGTTCCATCCTGGTAGGCAATATCACCTTTAGCTTCAAATTTTTGGGAAATTCTTTCAAAAAGTAACCTATTTTAGAACTTTTGTGAAAAAAATCATTATAAATGACTATTTATTCACAAATGTTACAAATAATTTTAAATTTAATGAAACCTTGTTTATAAGTAGTATTGAATAAATGCATGTGATTATGATGATATTTTTTTTTTTATTCATTTGTGTTATTTAATGGACAGTTTCAGATAGAATATCAGAGAGCATGAACATAATAGCAAATGAACCTTCCCTGGCATTTTTTAGAGTTCAAGAACACGTAAGGAAATCGTTACCACAGCTTGTAGAACAAAAGGTAAGGCTATAAACTCATAGTTACCACAGCTTGTAGAACAACAGGTAAGGTTATAAACTCATAGTTACCACAGCTTGTAGAACAAAATATAAGGTATAAACTCATAGTTACCACAGCTTGTAGAACAACAGGTAAGGTTATAAACTTATAGTTACCACAGCTTGTAGAACAAAAGGCTATGTTTCCATTCCTGGTAGCAAAAATCGCCATTGGCTACTAAATTCTGAGGAATTCTTTCAAAAAGTAACCTATTTTAGCAAATTTGTGGAAAAATACTTTAAAAAGGACTATATTTTCACAAATTTTGGAAATTTGGCTACTAATTATTTTAAATTTATGGAAACCTAGAAAAGGTAAGGCTATAAACTCAGTTACCACAGCTTGTAGAACAAAAGGTAAGGTTATAAACTCATAGTTACCACAGCTTGTAGAACAAAAAGTAAGGCTATAAACTTGTAGTTACCACAGCTTGTAGAACGAAAGGTAAGGTTATAAACTCCTAGTTACCACAGCTTGTAGAACAAAAGGTAAGGTTATAAACTCATTGTTACCACAGCTTGTAGAACAAAAGGTAAGGCTATAAACTCATTTACTGCAGCTTGTAGAACAAAAGGTAAGGTTATAAACTTATTGTTACCACATCTTGTAGAACAAAAGGTAAGGCTATAAACTCATTTACTGCAGCTTGTAGAACAAAAGGTAAGGCTATAAATTCATAGTTACCACAGCTTGTAGAACAAAAGGTAAGGCTATAAACTCATTGTTACCACAGCTTGTAGAACAAAAGGTAAGGTTATAAACTCCTAGTTACCACAGCTTGTAGAACAATAGGTAAGGTTATAAACTCGTAGTTACCACAGCTTGTAGAACAAAAGGTAAGGTTATAAACTCATTGTTACCACAGCTTGTAGAACAAAAGGTAAGGCTATAAACTCATTTACTGCAGCTTGTAGAACAAAAGGTAAGGTTATAAACTTATTGTTACCACAGCTTGTAGAACAAAAGGTAAGGTTATAAACTCATAGTTACCACAGCTTGTAGAACAAAAGGTAAGGCTATAAACTTATAGTTACCACAGCTTGTAGAACAAAAGGTAAGGCTATAAATTCATAGTTACCACAGCTTGTAGAACAAAAGGTAAGGCTATAAACTCATTGTTACCACAGCTTGTAGAACAAAAGGTAAGGCTATAAACTCATTGTTACCACAACTTGTAGAACAAAAGGTAAGGCTATAAACTCATTGTTACGACAGCTTGTAGAACAATAGGTAAGGCTATAAACTCATAGTTACCACAGCTTGTAGAACAAAAGGTAAGGTTATAAACTCATAGTTACCACAGCTTGTAGAACAAAAGGTAAGGTATAAACTCATAGTTACCACAGCTTGTAGAACAAAATATAAGGTATAAACTCATAGTTACCACAGCTTGTAGAACAAAAGGTAAGGTATAAACTCATAAACAAATTTGTCTGAAACTTGATAAATTAAGAAAGTTGGAAATTTGTCCCTCCTCGTCCTAGTTGGTGAGGACCATTTCCAAGAGGAAGGCTGAAAAAACAAAAATCATTGCTGAAGGGGGATTAATGGTGATTAATAATTATGACCCAGTATGGCTTTAAATTAACATTAAATATTGGTAACCATGAACCATGGTAACAATAAAAGATAAATTGTAACAAAATAATGATGTAAGTTTCTCTTATTGGTACAAATGTATATAATAAGTACTATTGTTTTAAGTATAGTATAGATCTAGGTACAAAATGTTAATGATCAGTATTTTTTCTCATTCTAAAAATGTTGTTTGTGTACTTTTCCTCATGGTAATATTCAAAAGTTAGCAATGTATTTTTAGAACATTTTAGTGTGAAAAAGTTGCTCTTTTTTCTGCATTAGCAACCTGCCATTTTGAAATCCTGACTGGAACACTACAGTCAAGATGTTTTATTTCAAGGCAGCCAGTCTTTGGAAGTTGGAGGGAGCAGGAATAGCTAGTTGAACAAATAGAGACTATCTTTATAAAGAAAAAGGTTTTTTTCTATTGTATCTCTGCTTGTTGGTATTTTACAGCATGAAGTGGAAAATTTACAGCAAAATGTACAGGGTGCTGGGTTTGACACAGAATATGCAGCAAAGTAAGTCTTTAAAATGTATTGTGGCCATAATAGAAGACTTCCTAGTTTGAAATTTATTTCTACAAAAAATGGTACAGATATTTAAATACAACACCATTACAATAGCTAACTAATTGCACAAATTTTGGCAATCATACTCAAACAGGAAACTCTAGCAAAATCATACCACTTAGTTAAAATTGTTCTCTGATAAATCAGCAGGACATTAGGTATGTTTTAAAGAGCTAAAAAATTGAGACCATCTTTATATGCAGCATGGAATGGTCAAGTACATGCTGTTACGTATTTGCTCAAATCTGGATTGTTTGACAAATGAGTGAAGTAAAGGTGTTATTTTATCCCAGTCGAAATTATAAAATTAAAAATATTTGATATAAAAATACAGTTTTAACTTAATCTAGTCAGTAGGATAGCCAACCCGGCCAGCGCATTGATTCATCAAACAAAATTTCACGCGCAGACAAAGTGAAAAAATTGTCAAAAATTTGAATTCACTCGAGGCGGTAAAATTACATAATATTTATTTCACTGCGAGTTTTTAATACTATTTGTAGTATTTTATCGTCTTTTGAGGACAAAAATAAGTCATTAAAGACGATTTTTATCAAAGTCGGTGAGAATTTAACAATTTAAATCGTAATTGAATGTGAGGCACCGGCGAAAAATTGAAAATTGAAACTTTAAAAAATATCATTCTGTGTACACAGTTCCTCATGCACCAAAAATGTTTTTACATGAACGGAAAGAACTTTTTCTCACGGTTATTTTGATGTATAATTTGTCAAATAATTTTCTTTACACAAAAAACGTACCAGTTTCAAATGTCGAAAAAATCGATGACATTGCCGGATTCTCGATCATGGGCCGCCCCCTTTCCGGCTAATTTGACACAGAAAAAATGCTAAGACAGCTTCCTTATTGTATGTAATGTATAAATTTGATAATCGAGAGACGCTGTGGAGATATTTTTGTTGAAATAAAGTAAGTTTTTCCTTAAAAATATTGTATTTTCGCTCCATTTCTCGTCTAATCTGCCGATTTTTTGGAACTACTTCCAGTCGGACATATTTGATTAGCCTTCGTCCCGCTTCGATCACAATTTTAGCATACAGAAAATGTCATTGTGTATTTTGGACAAAATAGTCAAGCTTTTTTGCCTTATTTGTCATGTATGATCGATCTGCATGGCTGTCGAACACATTAGATACGCATGTGTTCTAATTTTACCCATATGGACTCGGGATCTGTGCCAATACAGTGTACAGTGCAACCTGCTCATGTAGGGCTAGTTAGGGACTCAGAATTACTGAAAATTACCAACTGATTTTGCTTTGCTGGCAAAATATAAACAGGACCTGTCTGTCATATCAGTACATATCATTGGATAAATAAGCTAACATCCGAAAAAAGGGTTAGACTGGATTTTTCTTTATGAAATATTTCCCAAAATGAGGAAACATCTCCCATGTTAGTTTAGCCAGAGTCAACACAACATTGGTCTTTATTATTTAAATTTTTGTTTCTGTTCTGATGCCAATAACCCCGGCATTATTATTTTGGTACAATTTAGACATGAAAAATTGATTATTTTGCTTCATTAAAAGTTTAAGTCAACTTGACATAGCACAAATAACATTTAAAATAGACTATGTGGAAGTAGGGAATAGGAAAAGTTAATACTAATCATGACTTGGTTAAAAATTTAACTCCTTATTATAATTATTAAATACAGATCTGTAAAATATTTAGGAATTTCAGTAATTTCTGTAAAATTGTAAAATTCTGATAAATAAATACCACCTTCTTTCAGGAAAATTCATGGGAACTGGTTTGATAATAACATTAAGAAATAAGTTGATGCAAATGCAGTGAAATCCATGACACAGTGGATCCAAATGGGCATTATTAGTTTGAACGAATTCAAAATAATTGTAACACACGGGCCTATTCCAGATTTATTGATTTATCAGTTAAATTTAGAATTGATTGGTTGGTATACACACTCCATTCAAGATTATTTCACTTATAATCAGGTAAATGAGATTAAGGGGGAAACTAAGTACAGGGATGAAGATTTGCAGGGGCCCAGTAGCCAATGGCTTCTAAAATCCAGTGTGGGTCACTTAATGTTTACACATTTAAGCCATTTATTACTGTTACAAATTCTTTTATGAAGTGAGCTGGCCCCAAACTCAAAATAGTTAGGCTTCATCCCTGAGGTAAAACACCCCTCAACAAGAGAACTGGCAAACTTTCTGACATAGTAAGATTTTAACCTATGCTGTTACCTTTATGCCACACTTTAGACAAGGGTGCATGAAAAGCATTTCATGTGGTAAAAAAAGAGGTATTCAGTATCAAGAGAAGCATTCAATTCATAAATGTGTAATGGTATATAATTCCAAGTATGTTAAGGATATTGCTATGTGTTGATTTTTTAATTCTATATAAAATGAAACATTCATAAATGTCTGATGATATCTAGTTCCTAGTGTATTAAAGATATTGTTATGTTTTAATTTTACATGAAATGAGACATTCAACATTATTACAATTTACAAAGTTGATTTAGTCACACATAATACATTTTTCTTTGTAAAATGTTCCATTATGTGTAAACAGTAATAACCATGAGTGTTCATTCTAGGATTTTTTCAGATGGGTTCATTTCTAATAAATTTCCTCTAATAACAAGTTTAATAACATCAATAAATTTGCATACATCTAATGTTTGATGTGACTTGTAGTCTTTTAGGCTGATGTAAAAGCTTTTGTAATGAAGTATTTAAAAGTTTCATATAATGTAGCTTTTATATATGACAATGCTATCAAATATTTTGAACTTGCATTTGAAATCTAATTTCAAATGTGGCCCACTATGGCCTTTACAATGGTGACATTTGGCAAAATAAAGGATCAACAGCCCCTTTCTAGAATGAACACTGCCATATGATCCCATAGTTTTTGATTTATTTGTAAATGATTTATCTATTTATCACAGCCAGAACAACTAGAAAGTACCTGTTCCCCATAAAATCACCTATTTGTGTAGTTTCTAAATTATATTTGATAATTTAGACTATTTTAGTCCTTTTAAATGCTATTATGGCCCACTTGTCATTCATTTAACAAACAACAATATGACAAAAACTATCTGCCTGTTCATAATTTTTTTAACTTTTTAGTAATTCAATATCTTTTATTTTTTAAATGTTAATGTTGTTCATATAAAAATATTTGTTTTATTTTTCCAAAAAATATCTGAGGTTGCTTTCCATGGTACCCATGCCACATTTCATGTTAGTACCTTGAGGAAAGACAAAATGAAACTTATTTTGATCTCTTTTTATGTATTTACCCTATTTATCATCACTAACCTGCTCAACATACTGTGTCCCAGCTCTAATTTATTTCTCTGTAGAATGTCTGGTTATTTATTTATTTATTTATTTATTAACTGCTGACATATTGTGTCCCAGCTCTAACTTATTTCTCTGTAGAATTTCTTATTTATTTATTTATTTATTTATTTATTTATTTATTTATTTATTTATTAACTGCTGACATATTGTGTCCCAGTTCTAACTTATTTCTCTGAACAATTTCTGATTTATTTATTTATTTATTTATTTATTTATTAACTGCTGACATATTGTGTCCCAGCTCTAACTTATTTCTCTGTAGAATTTATTTATTTATTTATTTATTAACTGCTGACATATTGTGTCCCAGTTCTAACTTATTTCTCTGAACAATTTCTGATTTATTTATTTATTTATTTATTTCTAATAATTAATTTATTTATTTATCATCTCTAACCTGCTCATGCTGCTAGACATTTTGTAACCTGCTCAACATACTGTGTCCCAGCTCTAACTTATTTCTCTGTAGAATTTCTTATTTATTTATTTATTTATTTATTTATTTATTTATTTATATTTATGTAGGCCCTATTTATTTATTCCTGTTGGGGTCCTAAAGTATCTCCATCAACAAACACATGTCATATGATGTGTGCCAGATGAGGATGCCTGTTGAAAAAAAATCGATAAATACAGTACAGACATGTACAAAGTTTAGCACCCAGCTAACGCAGACAGCCTATATTGGTTCCTCGTTTGGTGTTTATATCGACAGCAGTTGCCATCTATCTCTCAGCAGCTTTTCGACCGCTACCTTTCCATACCTTGGGCACTCGGCAGTCGAGCTTTGACTTCTTTTGGTTTGCTTAGTGTTAAACTTTCGACAGGTCTGTACTGTACATTGCGTGTACTGTGTATACAGTAGACAGTTGACCTATATATTTGACACGGGGAACGTTGTTTACGTCATTACGTTGGAACAATGTTTATCAAGGTCGCAGCCATATTTGTTTTCATTGACAACAAGACGTACTGAAATCATGCTGTTGGATTTTTGCGATTTTCGCATATTTAACCCTCATGCACCAGGTACGATAATTTACTGGCGTATAATACAATAATTTTCTGACATTGTATTAAAATTTCTTGGAAAAGTATTCTTTACACAAAAAACGTACCAGTTTCAAAAATGGAGAAGAAATTTCTGTTGATTTCCAAAGAAATCGGTTATCGTCGGGATATCAGTAATTTTAAGTAAATGTGGCGTTTTATCTCGGACTTTTTGATACATGTAGAAAGTTTAGTTAATTCCTCACACGCTTGCATCATATTCGTAGCTAGAAATGTTAATTTTATGGTATAAAAACGATTCTGAAAATGGCGAATTTTTTTCGGGTTCAGACACTTGCCAAAAAGTAATCCCTTTTTATTTACCGCGGAAGGTCTCAAATTTTAAAACCAACGCACAATTTGGACTTGGCTATCCTACTGAGTTCTATTTGATAATAACAATTAACTACACTCAAACCTGTCTATAAAGGCCACCTAAGGGAACCAGTAACAGTCAGCCTTTATGGGCAGGTGGCCTTTATATACAGGTTCAAATAATATGAATAAAGAACAATTGGGATACAATTCTACTGGTGTATATAAGCAAGTGGACCTTATATAGAGGTGGCCTTTAAGGCAGGTTAGACTGTATTGTGTGCTTTAGCTTTTGAACAGAAGTTTCAGAAATATTGCCTAAAACACAAAATATAAATTTTGTTTAACTAAGTGGTTAATCTAATTTGTTTGTTTCAAAGTTTTTACTTTGCTTTGGGATTGTGAATTGGGCATGGATTGGTATGTTTGTTCTTACTTTGCTTTGGGATTGTGAATTGGACATGGATTGGTATGTTTGTTTTTGATTATAAAACATGTAAAAGTTTGACTCACCACAGCGTTTTGTTTTCTACAACAGTACAGTGAGAACAATGCAGAAAAGTGCAGTACATTTTCAAAATATTCAGGATTTACTGAAAAATGCCATGTTTATGAAACAACAGATAGATTATAAAGAAGAGAAAAAGTAAGTTATGCATGTAATTCATTTAATCCAGATTTTAAAAATCTTTAATTTCTCTATACAGTTGGTTAATTAGATCTTCTACATTTAACTCTGGTCCTTTTAGATGTTGATATTTTGATGGGCTAAACTCTGTCCAACAACATTTGTGTTATTTTTCAAACATCCGTGTAAGAGTAAAAGTTATTTGCGTATTACAATCATTTTTGAATGATAACAATACATCTTTGTTTATGATTGATGATCATGTACAAAAAACACATTAGCAGGTTCTTATGTCCTTTTTGCTGAGAGAGAGAGAGAGAGAGAGAGAGAGAGATAAAAATACTATTAGATAATTGGTCCTCCACTGAATAATAATAATGCCCAAGTTTTTATGTCACTGTCAACTTCAAGATTATTTCACTAATAGCATCATCATAGAATGTGACTGACTATTGTGACCTTACATCTAAAATTCTTTTCACTCTGAGAGAGAAAAAGAGAGATTTAAAGTGTAACCAGAAATCTGTTTGTAAATGCAGAGAGCAGGAAAAGATGAAACCAAACATGTATAGAACATCTACTGCAGACGAAATTGCTGCAAATATCACTACACAAGAAAGTAGTTCTACCTGTACAGAAAGTAGTGCTACCGGCAAATCAAATATTTCACAACCACTGTAAGTTTAGGTGTTGTCTGTGGTTTGCTGTAAAATATTGCTCCATCTGTGACCTTATCATGGTTACTTTGTGTTAACTTTGAATACTTATAATTTTCTTTTTACCAGCATGTTCAGATAGTTGTTACAAAATTAGCTTGCCTACATTGAGTGCAAACACCTAAAATTGCATATACTTTGCATCTATTTTATCTAGCAGCTAGCATATCTAAACAGTGTTAATTTTTAGATTATATTTAGTTTGTTTCTATATTATTATAAGTTTTTTTCCTCCTATGTTGATGTTGTATATTATTTGCATACACAGTAAATTCACCTCATTATACCGCACATTTATAATTTTGCAACCTCTAAAATGTTTTTCTTTAAGAGTCTCCATTGGTTATGTCTAGAAATGAAAAAGGGGCCTCGGTGGTAGAGGGGGTCTAAAACACACTTCCGGATCACTGAACCTGTCACCCCTCAGTGGTCAAGGGGGTCTAAAACACACTTCCGGATCACTGAACCTGTCACCCCTCAGTGGCCGAGGGGGTCTAAAACACACTTCCGGATCACTGAACCTGTCACCCCTCAGTGGTCAAGGGGTTTAAAACACACTTCTGGATCACTGAACCTGTCACCCCTCAGTGGTCGAGGGGGTCTAAAACACACTCTGAATCACTGAACCTGTCACCCCTCAGTGGTCTAAAACACACTTCCGGATCACTGAACCTGCCCCCCCCCCCTTAGTGGTCTAAAACACACTTCCGGATCACTGAACCTGTCACCCCTCAATGGTCGAGGGGGTCTAAAACACACTTCCGGATCACTGAACCTGTCACCCCTCAGTGGTCGAGTGGGTCTAAAAACACTTCCAGATCACTAAACCTGTCACCCCTCAGTGGTCGAGGGGGTCTAAAACACACTTCCGGATCATTGAACCTGTCGCCCCTCAGTGGTCGAGGGGGTCTAAAACACACTTCTGGATCACTGAACCTGTCACCCCTCAGTGGTCGAGGGGGTCTAAAACACACTTCCAGATCACTAAACCTGTCACCCCTCAGTGGTCGAGGGGGTCTAAAACACACTTCCGGATCACTGAACCTGTCGCCCCTCAGTGGTCGAGGGGGTCTAAAACACACTTCTGGATCACTGAACCTGTCACCCCTCAGTGGTCGAGGGGGTCTAAAACACACTTCCGGATCACTGAACCTGTCACCCCTCAGTGGTCGAGTGGGTCTAAAACACACTTCCGGATCACTGAACCTGTCACCCCTCAGTGGTCAAGTGGGTCTAAAACACACTTCTGGATCACTGAACCTGTCACCCCTCAGTGGTCGAGGGGGTCTAAAACACACTTCCGGATCACTGAACCTGTCACCCCTCATTGGTCGAGGGGGTCTAAAACACACTTCCGGATCACTGAACCTGTCACCCCTCAGTGGTCGAGTGGGTCTAAAACACACTTCCGGATCACTGAACCTGTCACCCCTCAGTGGTCGAGGGGGTCTAAAACACACTTCCAGATCACTGAACCTGTCACCCCTTAGGTTCAAATCTCACTTGGGTTAGATCCTTGTATAAGAAGGTTTGCCACTTCACTTGCTGAATGTCGGTGGTTTTTTCTGAGCACTCTGGTTTTCTCCACCATCCCAAAATGACAACCTTAACTTCATATAGGACATTTTTAAAAATTACTCAAATCACAACATTGACAAGTTTGTTCTTAGCAGATGTTTGAAGCAAAGTTTTGCCTAGGCTATTATGAACAAGAGGCCCATGGGCCTTAACGCTCACCTGTGACCTTGACCTTTGAACCCATGAGCTTCATTCAAATATCAAAATGATAATTAGGCCAATGTTCTAATATACATCCCTATACAAAAAGTTTATAGTTTTTGAGATAATAATCATTTCAGTACTTGTTTGTATCTGTGATCTTGACATTTGAACCCATGCCCTTCATTCATATATCAAAATGACCATTGTGCCAGTACCAACAATATTCTAATATACATGCCTATACAATAAGTTAATAATTTTCAAGATAATTAACCATTTAGGTATTCATTAGCATCTGTGACCTTGACCTTTAAACCCATGACCTTCATTCATATATCAGTATGATCATTAAGATAATACCTAAATATTCTAATATACATGCCTATACAAAAAGTTTATAGTTTTTGAGATAAATAATCATTTCAGAACTTGTTCACATCTGTGACCTTGACCTTTGAACCCATAACCTTCATTCATATATCAAACTGGTTGTTAGGCTAATACCTACAATATTCTAATATACATGCATATACAAAAAGTTAACAGTTTTCAAGATAATTAACCATTCAGGTATTCATTCGCATCTGTGACCTTGACCTTTGAACTCATGACCTTTATTCATATATCAAAATGACCATTGGGCCATTACCTACAATATTCTAATATACATGCCTATACAAAAAGTTCATAGTTTTGCAGATAATTAACTATTTTGGTAAACTTTTACATCTGTGACCTTGACCTTTGAACCCATGACCTTAATGGATATATCAAAATGATCGTTACACCAATACCTACAATTAACCAAAAATCCTACGTCATTATCACCAGAAATGTTTTAAAAATAGCTTTTTTTATCAAAGGTCAAAAACTGGGACATGACCTTGACCTTTGACCTTGACATCAATCGGAAGAAAATCGCAAGACAAGATCAACAGTGAAAACTCCATACAATCATCTTCAGGCATTATGAAGTTAAAACAATAAATGTCTCATTTTAAAAATTACATAATTTTACGCAAAAAACGCGTAACCTATTTTTTGTCCAATTTTCATGAAAAACACAATTTTAATGTATCTAGGTATCCTGAATCCAAAAATCTTTTGGTTTCAGAGAAGAAGATTTTTTTGTCTTTTGGTTATTTATAGTAACGTCAGCCATATTGTTGGGCGTGGTCAAACCCTGAACACAATTTTGAAAGCCTGTTACCCAGGCATAATAATCACCAAGTTTCATCAAATTTGGCTCAGTAGTTTTGGAGGAGAAGATTAAAATGTAAAGTTTAAGCACGACGGATGAAGGACGGTGATAGATAGCAATAGCTCATCTGAGCCTTTCAGCTCAGGTGAGCTAAAAAGTCAACTGAATATTGCGGTTAATATGTTTATTTCTTCTAAACATACAATCACTATATTTTACATATTTCAGTAAAATTGAAATACCAGGTAACTACAACAAGAGCAATTTTTTGACAGATAAATGCCCCCCCCCCCACCCTCAACATTGCCAAAATGTTATCTCCTAGATTTGACCTTGACCTATGCACCTAAATGCTAACACACATCATCTCGTGTTAGGGTACATTTGTTGATTGTTCCAAGTTTGATAAATATCCCCATAAACATTAAAGATATGGAGCAGACACAGTATTGGTATGGACAGCTGGAGCTGCCGGGCGACATGGGTGATTACTATATGACCCCTAAACTTATAAAAATGCCAGTAGATATATTTTGAGTAACACTGTATGAAATGTCACTAGTTATGTCTTATTTCTTATTTCAGTGACACAGATGAAGAGGTTATAAATCCAGAGACTACAAGCCAGAACAATCCAGCTAAAACAATCCAGTCAGCTTCACTACCACAAGAAAATGTAGTATCAATTAACTAAAACTTATAATATTATTTGTATAGCATGTACATCATGTATTTATTTAACAAAAACAATGCGTGATAGTGTTACACATAGTAAGCTTCATGGAACTAGAATGTGGAGAAATGTTTCTATAAAGATGTTGTTGAAATTTAGGCAAACGACATTGACCTGTCCGTTTTACCCTAAATGAAAATATTTATTACACATTTATGTACAGGGAACACAGGTGTTTATTTTGCCTAAACCATGGGGAAACATGCATTGTCTACGTATTAAAACTGAATCTTAACACAACGTATGTATTGGATGGACCCTTCTATATGAATATTCTTAACGAGAGTCGAGCTGACAGGTCAGTGTTTGCCAATATTTATATATTGTAATTATACCTGGACATGTGCAATATACTACATGTTATTCATGTTTTTAATTTTACAGTGAGATTTTTTATCTTAAAAATTGATATTTTTAGGAAGCTTGTACAAAATACAGTTTCTAAACCTGAAAATATTCTTCATTAATTGTCAACTAAGGCCATGTTTGTAGATTCCTAATTAAAACAATAAGTAATTGGGTTAGCCGTTGTACCATGTGATACCATCTATCATTTGTGGGGAATACATATTTCCAGTTGTTATCCAATCGCATAAGATGATGTTTTTCTCTAAAGCAATATTATTAAAGGAAATTGCAACATTTATCTTTCCAAAAGGTTTTGCACAAACGTTAAGAGGTATAAATTATGTGGTACAGTGGCAGACCCGATTGAATGGTACTTATTTTTAAACTTAAGATTAATTTTGTGTGGCCATAGTCATTGTTATGATATGTAAATGTTATTTAACATTTGAATTTGTTTTTAATTTGTGATATTAAAATCAATTGATATTTTATAATTATAAAATGTTACAGAAATCTTAAATTATATTTTTGTTTCTTTTTATTTTCTGTGCCAGATAATTGGTTTCTTTTATTCCTGTATGAAATTTAGACATAAGTATTTACATAGTATAAACAAAATGTTAGAGATTTTGATTGACAACATATTTGTTGTGTTGGTAATACAAAAAATTGATATCCCAATGTGCACAAACTATGTACTATTGCTTGCTTATTTCTTTTTATTCTTATGACATATTTGTTGTGTTTGGTAATATAATTTCCAACAAACATTTGGTATACCAATGTGCACAAACTATGTACCATTGCTTGTTGATTTCTTTTTGCATTCTTTTGACATATTTTTGTGTTTGGTAATACAAAAGACCAACAAAATTTGGTATACCAATGTGCACAAACTGTGTACCATTGCTTGCTGATTTCTTTTTACATTCTTGTGGTTGTATGCAGAACCTTGTTAAATCTGGAAAGAAGACTCATCTTATCATTCAACTCCAGATACACATATATAGATTATGTTCTATCTCTAGATAATCCTAAATTTATCTATAATAGTGAGCTTGAAAAATTAAAAAACAAACTTACATACTTATCCATCCAGAATCAAAGTAAAATCTTTGAAACTAACAAATTGGGTTAAACTAACACATGACCTTCTATCAGGGAAATGGGGCCTGGTGCTCTGGAAGGGTAAACACCACCTATTTAGCTAACTTCACCCACCTCATGGGTAATCAATATTGAGTGAAAGGAACACGAAACTATGGGATGTCAGAAACACCATACTTATCAACAATGCTGTGGTGACGGCAGGCCATAAATCTTTTTGAGGGCACCAATGATCCTAGGCTTTCAATATCCTTGGGCCATCAACAATTGTAGTTGTAAGCAGCTTGCTTAGTTGTATAAAGTTTCCGTGGTAGGAACAAGATCTACATACCATATAAGTTGTGAAACATGCGCCATAAGCAGGAGAAGCATGTATATTGCTGAATAGAAAAGGTAAGTTGACAATAGAAAAATTCATCACGTTTGTCATACAGTTTCAAATAAAGACTTTTGTTGGCGTCATAATTGAGGTACAAGTCAAAATATGAAGCAGAACTTGTAAGAATCAGTCGTATCTTCTATTCAAGCTCACTAGGATATATGACATTCACAAAGTTTCCAAATTGAGGATTGTTAAGAGACGGAACTTCAGATCATCTATATATATATGTATGTGGAATTGAATGATATGGCCAGTCTTTTTCAATACGACTGATTCTTCATGTTCTGCTTCATATTATACTCAATACCTTAATTAGTAGCAAGTCGCCCACGGAAGTTCACATTTGAGACTGAATGACAAACGTGACGACTTCAACCTTTTTATTGTCAACATTCTCGTTGAGATATTACAATCCCAGACTTATCAAGGTCATCAAAACATCTATGGCCATCACCATAATATTGTCGATAAATATGATGTCTCTATGTTCAAAGTTACCCTGAATATACTTAACGGCACATCATTCCATGTTCCTTTCTATGGCCATCATCATAATATTGTCGATAAGTATGATGTCTCTATATTCAAAGTTACCCTGAATATACTTAACGGCACATCATTCCATGTTCCTTTCGTTCCAATTACGATTTCACACATGGTGGATGAAGCTAGATAAACAGGAGGAGCTTACCCGTCCGGAGCCCTGGTTTAAGTTCACCTGTTTGCAAGTTTCAACGTTTTTACCTTGCTTTGATTTTATGTGGTTTGGACATGGATTGATATGTTCGTGTTTGATTCCTTACTTTCTTTTTAACAAACAATTACACTAACTTTATTCTTGATGAAACAACACAAAGTTTAATTACTTGCAGATTTAGGTAATCTGTTGACGTTTTCATCCGATCCTCTTTTTCAAATATATCACAAATTGAACCCAGAAAGTAAAGAAAATAAGAACATTTAGACACATTGTGTATAACTTCTCATTGCAGTATCAAAATGTTATTCACCAGCCTGTTACAATTCTTGTTAGAATTTTCCCATTTTATTAAACAGAGTCCAAGTCCATGATTGTTAAAAACGGCTTCTTTGCAATAGCGACAGCAACCGAGAGGGACGAAATAACAAAAATAATTTTACTACTACCGTCTACTGATTATTAAAAAGTCTTTTTTAGCGCACAGTTGTGGGTTCAATAGAAAGCAGACATGTATATTGTAAACAAACACCAAAAACTATTTTAGTTGGAGAACTTCAAAGTTGATTCAACTAATTTAAGACCTGGTGTCACGGAAAGAAAAGTTTCATTGATCTTGCAACTCTCATCGACGTGAAATAGGGTTATGTTGAGAATACCACCTCAGCAACAATACACAAGACCATCTATTGCCTAATCTGCGTTAAACTTGGAATAACTTATTGTAACATAACTCCAAAATAGTTGTTACCCCTAAATTGAAATTTAATAATGGTTATATACCGCAACTTGACGTAAGAGAACAAATGCTGCTGTTGGTTACGTCAAATAATGAGAATTTTTGACGTGGTGTCTAGCGACAATGATTGTTTTGGTCCCGTAAGTCGAATAATTTAGCAGATCGATTGACCAGACTTTCAGACCCTTTACTTAAAACAAGTTACCTAGCTATAACTCATGGTCCACCAACTCAATAAGAATAATGAAATGAAAAGAAATTTGAATTTTTCATTTGATACTTTCATCTAGAAACCTAAAGGCATTTAAGACAAAAGTGGTTAGTAAAATTGTAGCTTATTATAATTGTGTGCAAGGCTCAAGTTGCCTCACTGTAATGTCATGAACATTACGTCATAAACATGACAACTTTTTTATTTAGTACGAGCTGGAGTATTGACGGACCAGTTTGAATACGTTCGTCCAGTAATTATTCCAAAGTTCCTTGGAGTTTCCGTTCCACTGAATTGTAACTGGCTTTCTGCGTCCCACTGTTCACATACATTCTTTGCCTGTAATTATATAAAACATACTTGTTTAAATATAGTGTTACCGCATATTGAATTAATAAACTGAACCGACTGAGGTTGAAAAGCAAAAAGTTGTATGAAAATGGCTTCATACAGAAAATTTACAAGCTGAAGTTACGGAAAAAAGAAAAAAAGAAAAAAAACATACTCATGTCCAAACCACAAGTCCAAAAGCAAAGTAAAAAAAATGAAATCTGAGAAGTTAGTTTAAACACGTGAGTTCCTGTCTAGTTAGCTACACCCGCCACGTGTATAATCAAAATTAAGAATGAAATTCAAAAGGAACATTGAACTATGGGACGTCAAATATATCCAGGCTAATTTTGGGTACTGAGACATCATGGCCAACAACAATACATTTCTAAAGTGTTTGTGAAAAAGTAAACAGGATAATATATAATAAATAAAGAACTTCGACCAGGATAAACATAAAAAACAACCATACTAATCCATTAAATAACTTTTACATTTTCTCTAGCGCTTTCATCCCTTATTGAACTTTTCAAGGATGATATAGTTGCTCAAATGTAAAAATTTTAACATGTTTTGCCTGGTCGAAATTTTTTCTTTATTATATATTTATATGCCATTAAAGTAAAGTTGATGACAATAAATCATACAAATGTATAAATAGATCTAGCACAAAAACTATAACTAAGACATGATAATGATGATCCATCTGATTAAGTATGTTTGAAGTGAACATGATGCCACTGATGCTTGAACATTAACTGTGGCTTAATTAACAGAGAATTCAGCAGCATTACAAACAAGTTGTATGTAGAAAATTGGTAGATAAACAGAAGATTGATTGTTTTGCAAACAGTTATTTCATGTATGATTTCGGTTTCACCATAAGGAAATACAATGATGATCTATATATACTGAAGCGAATAACATGAATTTTTCATCAAAATATTTCAAACATGAAATTTTGCACAAATAATTTTCAATGTACGTATTTTTTTAGAATCATAGTTGGCCATTCCGATTTTTACCATTTCATGTCAAATTTGATGTTTTTATTAAACGGTTATCCGCTCTACTAATACCATTTATTGTATAACAATATTGTCAAGGAATGCGAAGCACGTATTGTAATACTTGGAGACGTATGCCTTGTTTCCAACCTGTTTCCGTTAATCATGAAAGCAAGATTTTATATATTTTTAACCAATAATGTTTTGTAGCATACAGTGCATTTTGATGAGATGGGAATGCTTGCTGATTAATCCCTAGTGTAGTTATAAACCTAATATAATTTTACATTTGTAATGTTTTTGTTCTATAACTCTGTTTGATCATGTGTAATTATCAAAATACATGTCCACATCACTATCCTGAAGCAATGTAAAAACTTTGAAAATGACAAGTTAGGTTAGACACGTGAACTTCCACCAGGGAAGTGAGACCGGGTGATCCGGAATGATAAGCATCTCCTGTTTAGCTAGAAACACCCGTTATGTGTGTAATCAAAATTGAGTGAAAGAAACATGTATGGGGCGTAAAATTTATTCAGGGCAATCTTGGACATCAAATTTATCAACAATACCTTAATATACGGCCATAAAACTATTTGAGGGCCTTGATAAGCCTAGGTTAGCAATATTCCTTAGTCAACAATTTATTTGCAAGCAGTCTGTTATATGTGGCCATAAATACCATTGGTAAAGTGACGTCACTTTTTTGTTCATGTATATAAACGTGACGTCATTTATTTTAGTTTTCCCATTGACTGGAATTGCATTCCGTAAACTACCGTGTTTTAAATTTATTTAAGGATAAAAAAACCCAAAATAACATTTTAAACATACGAATATTAAACGGTCCAGAAATGGCGTTTATAGTGCTATAACGTCAATTGATGTACAAAGTAGACTAATCATAACGTGCGTTATTCAGCTATGGAAGTTATATAGCGTTATCTAAACGCCGTTTCTAGACAGTTCAACGGTCAAATGTACTTTGTCATTTTGTTTACATCATCTGATACCATCATTTATCTTTGTTAAATGAATTAAAACCAAAATCTACGATCAGATCAAAACAACTACAATTTTAAATGGAACACATTACACATTTTCTAAAAAAAATGTCGAAATGAATAAGCTTTCAAGTAACCCAACAAACTCTAAAATATCTACAACTAACTAACACCGTCCCTCCATTTATTATTTCTTGTTACTGTGCAGGCCTGTCGACAGTTTAACACTAAGCTAACGAATTAGTGCAGCTGCTGCTCATTTCTTCCCTTAGCCATAAAACTCGTTCATTTGACATTACGAACATGTACTAACTAATTATCCGTCACATGTATATTATTACAACACATCATTTACTTGTTTCTACACAGAAAGCACTGCTTACCTTTACAATGGCTTTCACCTATAAGCATTTATATAGCATAATATTGATATTGGACAGTATGTTTACGAGACCTGTTCAATTTGAAATACATGTATTAACACTTTTGATTTATAAAATCATCCTTTATAATTCAGATTTCACTCTTACAAAAGTTCTATTTGTGAACCGTTGAAGTTATATACAATTTTGCCTAACTCGAAAGTGTCTTACTTACACTGGGTCATATAAGAAAAATTGTTTTGTACGGAATTGATGCGTGAAAAAGTAAGAAAAAGAAAATCACGGTTGATTAGTGTTCCTTGAATTGAACAGGTCTCGTACTGTTTCTGTTTGCACGAAATGACAAATTATGTATTCTAATTTCCACTGGTGTACTTGATTCTAATGGCTTCAAATAAGTTCGCATCATTTTTGTGTGTTCAACATATTCAATATGTATATACAATTGGTATGTAATTATGTCTCTTTGTCTCTTTATGTTTCTTTTATGGAATGTATGATTAGACAGATCTGTCAGTAGATATATGGATGTGCAGGTATACATTCGATTCATTGCAGGTTTTGATTTTCGTTGAAGATGTTACATGTATATAAAATCCAAAACAAAATAATAAAAAGGGACGACGCGTAAGGATTTAAGTGGGAGGAGGGTATGGATCGAGTGATTTGCGGTAACTACAATATACATAAAGCAAACTGTATATCCTGTCGATAAACTAACCAGGAAAACCAAGAACAAACTTCAGAACAAAGAACGTGACACAATCAATATTTTTCGGGTTTGGGAAGGGCAACTTTTATAATGACCAAGCGGTATCCAGTGTTTTGGTTCAAGTACTTTTGTAAAACCCAAACTTTATATATCCAGTGATCTAAGATAATATAACTTAATTACAAATTAATTACCCAGTTGTAGATAGCTCCTACACCGACACTAGCTGCCATCGCAGTCTCCTCGTTATACAAACTTAGCAGATCTGCCACATTTTCGACCGTTTCTTCTCCAATGTCAACGAAGTCGAACATATCAATGCGAAACACAATACTTTCGTCGTTTTTCTTTCGTAAGAGATTCTGTAGATTTTCCCATGTCTACAAGAATAATCGTGGATTAAAATCATCATTTATATTCTTAAATATCTCACATAAACTATTTTCTAAGCTATACTTTATCGTTCAAAGAACATGTATTGCACTAGGTGAATTTGGTGAAACGTTAAGATTTTTGTCTTTCTCATTTGAATATTTTTTGTCTTTCTCATTTGAATATTTGTATAATATTTGGATTTCCACAATTTTGGTCCGACTACTAGTGATACGACCGTCTTGTAATACGAAATTATAACAGGTTTAGCAATAAAACAGATCGATGGATTTACATACAATGGATTCAAATTAAACAGAGGAATGATTAACTAAATCAAGCTTTTAAAAAAGCAATAAAATACAAACACTTTCAAAAAGCGTTATAATATTTATAAATGCATCGTGCAACTAAGTTTACAACCTGGACACCGAGTTCCTAAAACTAAATCTGCACATAATGTAAAATCTGATGTTTGTGCAGAAGCATTTGTAATTATAGAAATAACAAACATACAAGTCCATGTTCACAATCCCAAAGCGAAAAGAAAAATCTGAAAAAAACATATATATCTAATTATAATTAAAGACGAGTTTGAAACAATCTCTCTTTCTATTTTGAATGTTATCTTATTTCTCACAAAGATTAAATAAGATAACTCACATCAAGGTTCTCAGGTGGTTCTCCCAGTAACAGATATGTAGCTTTTACAACATCAATCACTACGGGTGGTGGATTGAGATAACTCTGGAGTTCTGATATTGCTGGTCTTCTGAGGTCTATGTAATGAGCAAACCTTTTCAAACTCTCTATGTCATCCAATACAGACTGAGCTTGTCTTATAAGGTTTTGAAGTTTTTCCGCAAATGTCGATTGTTTTGCACTGCGAATCGCGTGTTTTAGGAGCTCCGGTTTTCTCACCTTGATAGCCTCCCTGAGATCTAAAATATATACATATTTATAATCGATATTTTTTCAAACAAGATTAATTCAGTTAAAATTGGATAAAAACATTGGAATATTGAATACAAAATTGAAACGGTTCAATTTACTACAACAATCAGTTAAAACCAGCCCAACAAATAAATTAATAAATAAATAAATAAACTAGAACAATCTTTTGAGAGACAAATACCCCGTCCCCAATATTGCCGAGACGGATATTAAATTTGGTATACGACATATCGTCTCGTGAAGGTTTACATTTGTGTCAAATATGATCACATTTCATCCATAGCCATGAAAGATACGGAGCGGACACGATATTGGGACTAACGGCTAGGCGGATATACCCCGTAACTTTATTTTCAAGAGGGGGTATAATAAACGCCTATGCAATTATAAGGAATTGTCAGTAACTCCTGATTTCCTTATTAAAGCTTTGATGAACGCAGTTTGAAAAGTGGGATGCCTTACCTGTTTGATTTTTCAGATATGCTAAACGAAAGTTGGCTTCAGTCAAATCCCCGTGATCATTCATAAGTTTGTGATTAAATTTATCAATGGCAGTCTGTAATTCACGAGGGCTTTTGGCTGAACTTGTTTGGTGTCTGAGGTCATGACGTATGTGTTTTTCTTCAAGATCCTGAAAACAGAACCGTATAGCCATTATACTAAACATGTAAATCACAAATTAAAAAGTGAAAATAGTGTTATTGTTACTGTTACTGCGTTTATGACCATGTAATTTGGAATTTGGAAAATTTTCTAATAGAAAATCTCAACTTTGGTATTGTTTATTTACTTCAGCCTGGGTGTTTATTTCAGACATTCAAGCGTAATGTTACAAAATTGCAATTAACAACAAAAAAATACATTAGTAGATTTGACGTATGCGTTTTGACGTCACGTATGGCTGTATATTCCTGTAATGTCCCTTATCACGGTAGGCGTTGGGCGCGTAGCTAATTGAAAATGACGAAGATTAAAAGTAGAATAACCAAAGACATGCCGCTTGGGGAGTCAAGGGGTTCCCTCGTGAAAATTTGAAATCCTGGTGTCAAATGGTGTAATTTGTTGGCATTTTAAATGGAATTGGCCGAATCTAAAGGCAAGATTTTGACAATAACATGTTTACCTTCGAAGATCAGTTTTTTTTCCAAAATCTTCGTAGGGTCGCAATTGGTAGTAATCAAATCAAAAACAAACATACCAATCCGTATCAATCCCAAAGCAAGGTGAACTATTTGAAACTGGCTAATTAAGTTAAACACGTGAACTTCCGCAAGGGACGCGAGACGGAGTGCCCCGGATACACTTGATAGACCTGTGTGAAATCTAAATTGAGAATGAAAAGAGCATGGAATTATGGGACGTCAAATATATCCAGGATAATTTTGGATACAGAGACATCACACTTTTGGATATTTGGATGGCGGCCAAAATGTTTTTAAGGCTTTGATAAAATTAGACTTGCAATACTTCTACGCCAACAATTTATTTGTGAGCAGCTAAAGTTCCCGTAGTGGGAACACACTCTACCATATCGCATTATTTGAGAAAGAAATACATGTACATGATAGGCAGGAGAAGCGGGTATATTGCTACATTGAAAAGGAAAGTTGGCAATAGAAAAATCGAAGCCATCACGTTTGCTATACAGCTCCAAAGGCATCATAATTGTTGTATAATCTGACTATGAAACATAACTTGAAGAATCAGCCGTGTCTTTCATTTGAAGCTCACTAGGATAGATGTCATTTACATAATCTCCAAATTTAGGTTTATTAAGAGATAGAACTTCATCTATATATCATTATGTGGTGTTAAATGATGTGGTAAAAGTCTTCTCTCTAGATTTAACAAGGCTCTACATAAATACTGCTTCATACGAATATAGCAACAAATCAGCAAGCAATGGTGCATATTTTATGCTTATTAGTATACCGATTGTTTTTTGGAAAATTATATTTCAAAACACAACAAATATGTTATGCTATAAAAACTCTTTACATTTTGTTCAATACCTTTTTGTTTGCTGGAATCCGTGCGATGCTTGATAAACTAACCAGAAACAAGAATCCATGTTCAGCACTAAATATTTGTATCGTGGCTTACCGTTTTTGTCGTTTTTGGTAAAAGAATTACAAGTGAATAATAAACAAATTACACAAAACAAAAGCCTGAAACTAATCGATCGTTTGAAACCTCTGCTGGATTACAACGCCGGTATATGAAACTTGTGGGACGAATTATATTATTGTATATGTAGATAATAAATAGCATTGCCATGTTTTCTCTCTGACGGAATGCGAGCAGAAATTATATTTAAAAGTATTTTTTAAAAATAAAAATTATGTGGACGCCGTGGCGTACTGGCGTATAGGGAGATACGCACATGCCGCGTGACACCTCAAAATTGCGCTGTTAATGTTTAAGAGTCTTTTAAGTCACCTATATATACATATAGCTATAGCTGGTGACGTCGTTTAACTGAAATATACTTGACTGCGATGAAAATTCCTGCTCAAACAATCGGCCCAAAACGCACATTTCAAAGATTGAACTTTGTTTTACCAAGCAATGAAACAACAAACTGGCACGTATATTATATTATTCATCACATCAACCACTATGCCAGCTCATTTGTACTATACGTGAGTGTTCATTGGTTCAATCCCAGAATGTGTTTGGCCAAACTTTGATTTGAAAAAGAACATACCTTTGCTTTGAACTTACATTTAGAATGGAAAGAAATACATATTATATACACAGTGTGTAGGTACAACCCTCAGTATCAGGTCGAGTCCTTTTTTCGTAGCCGTATCACTACGAGTCGCGCTTGCGCGACGAGTAGTGATACAGCTACGAAAAAAGGACGAGACCTGATACGAAGGGTTGTACCTACACACTGTGTATATAATATTTTTATCTAACATTTACAATTAGGTTATTTAAAATAATAAAAAACAATACTTAATGTGAAAAAATTACATTTTACCACAGAAAACCACTGAACTATGTTTTGACCGACAAATCCAAGACTCTCTGATGACGTAACAATGAGAAAGTGCACGTGCGTTTTACCGCAAATGTTGTATCACCACACTGTGGTGATACAAGATTCTGTATTATACGTGTTCGATAAAACTTGTATTTCACCAAATACAGACAGAAAAACTAGTCTAATGTTAGATAAACGGGGTTATCGTGTGATATGGCGTTCTTCGTGAGACATGGATTTTTCATGTGACATGGTTTTTTGTGAGGTTATCACAACTGATAAATACACGTACCTCCCATCTTTTCTTGATCTTGTTTGGATCTTCTGTATGAAGGAGATAATTGCAAACATTCCGGAAATCCGCTTCCGTTTTATCTTTTACATATATCCTGAGTGCGTATTCTCCATTGTGGGGAACGTTAACAGTCACAGCTAAATCGTTGTTTAATGGGGAGTACCACACATGTTTACTCAACATAGATTGTGGCATATTGTTATGTAAAAGTAAAATCTGAAAATCCAACTTTTTACCTAATGTAAAACAAATCCTGTGTTCAACATTTGATTTTACAACAATAAGGCCAGCTTCCGCACTAGGCTTAGTAAACCCTGTTCGGTAGGTCTCAATACATGGTCCAAATCCTTGCCGAGACCTGCATGGGTACGGTTCACAATTTTTCATAGGTTTATCACAAGTAATTTTAAATGAACAAATCCATCTGTTAATCTGAGGTGTGGGTCCACCAACAATGTCAAACTTGTAAACTCCGCTCTTTGGAAAACGTATTTTGAACGTGGCTTTCGGACCATCATGGAACACACCTACAAAGTTATTGAACTTTTCGATTGGCCCTCTAGATGTCCATGGTAACAGGTCATAAGAGTACAACAGTCCTGTTCCAGTTGCCGATTTCAATACTATCTTACATTTACCGTTCTCAGCTTGAAGAACACATGCGTACATACTGATTATTTTCAGCTTACTTTCAAAGTACATAGGACGCAGATACGGAACAGATAAGAATTTCTCCTTTGTAAATGGAATAGTCAATAACTGCCATTTTTCATCGTCCGGTAGACATCGGTAAGCTAACTCTGACGGTTCAGTCAGGAAGTAGTACTCATTAAATGTATTGACTGAAATCACCTTGTCATTGTTACTCTGAGCACCTTTATCTGGAAAAAATTAAAAATATCGATACAAATGCCAGTTTCACTAGCTGAAACAATCTAGAAAAATACTGAAACAAAAACCTAATAACCAAGACAAGTGAAAATCAGACGACACAATTAAAAAACAAGAAATAGGTCATGATATCAAAAGCTAACATATCACTTCATTTCCAAAAACATAACCCAAAATCAAAGTAAAAACTGAAAGTGGCAAATTATATGAGAACTGACAGATAATCATAATTGCCCCAAAATTTATAAATATTTGTCAGCGAAAGACAACCTAGAATTTTTATACACCAAAATACATTTGGAGCAATAAATACATTTTTTAATCCATGTCATTGTTCAGCGATAGTCAAGTTTTCATAAACACCATAAATGTATAGAAATGTATTTAGACTGAAAGGAAATGTTCAGAATTGAACCAAAAAGCTTAAGTTTATCTATTTTAAATATTGTACCAAGTTTATTGAAATTAAATCGTAGCTGTAAGCCACAAGATACGAAAGCTTATTAGTGCCATTAAAAACAACTTAGTAAATTGTTTGTACGATTTTAAAAAGTTCACTAACAAGCTTTCGTAACAAGATCACACGACTTACTTTTGAACGTTTTTTGTCCAATAACTACTCTATAAGCCCACAGTGGGAAGACCAGCCTCCAGGATCCGGCTACATGAACTGCATTCCACATGTTACGCCAACTAGTATGAGGAGCATCTCCTGGCTCATACGACGAACCTTTGGTTAATCCAGGGATTATAACACAAGGTATTTTAGCTGCCCTATTGGTACAGATTAGATGATTTTATTATTTGGTAATAAAAGTGGGATGTCCATCAGTCACAAGGGAAATTAAATTCTCTATGCATTTCTTAAACTCAACAAAAAAGTAACCAATTATAGAAGCAGAGCATTAAAATTGAAACAATTCCAAGGTGAAAAGTGTGAGCAAGGTTGGAAATAAAAAAACAAATCCATGTCTGAACCACAATGCAGAAACAAAGTAAAACCTTTGAAACTGACAAGTTAGGTTAAACACACGAACTTCCACCAGGGGCGTAAGGCTGCATGCTCTGTTTAGCTAGCTACCCCGAACGTGTGTAACCAAAATTGACTGACACTGACAGAAACATTAAACTAAAACAAAAGTCTACATCAGTTTTCCAATAATTCCATGGGAATCAATTAATCTTTTTCAGACAATACAGAAATTGTTTAATTTTCAAATGAAAGCTCCGGGATGTATATTTTATTTGATTCTAAAACTACAAGTGCAACATAGGTCATTTGTTGGAAACTTATAGCGCATTTCTGGCAGTACTTCGAACATAACTTCACGGCACTCTTATGTTTTAGTCCGTTTACTACAATAAATTCTCACAGTGACAAACTCTATGTAAAGATCGTATGTCTATTACCACTACTGTTTTAACCGTTTTAAGGTAATTTTTCTTCATATTTCGACCAAAAAGGACACTATTGTCTATATGAAGACCACTTGTTTATAAAGTTCATATTTTTGGGTCACATAGAATGGTCTCTATGCACACGTCTTACCGAATTTTGCTTGTCTTGCGAAAATACGAGACTACGAATCGTTAACTTTGCTTACTTAAAATGCACTCATTTTATACTTGCCGACCAGATAGAAATCTCCAATAAAACAAGGTTACATTTTCATATCATACATTTATTCTGTATCATTTGTACCAAACATACCAATCCATGCGCAAATCATAATACCAAGGCAAAACAAAAACAAACATACCAATCTATGTCCAAACCACAATCCCAAAGCAAAGAAAAATCATTGAAGCTGGCAAATTAGGTTAAACACCTGAATTTTCACCAAGGAAGTGAGGCTTGATGCTCCGGAAGGGAAAACACCTCCTGTTTATCTAGCTACGCCTGTCACATGTGTAATCAAAATTGGGATTGAAAGGAACATAGAACTATGGAATGCCAAATATATCCATGGTAGACATCATACTTATCAACACTATTGTAATTATATATACGACTATAGAACTTTATGAGGGCTTTGATAAATTTTTATAAACTGCAAATACAACCTACCGACATATTAACGTAAAGAAGGTTGCATATGATACTTTTCCTTTCTGCATTCGTTTCATGTATCCCAGAGGGGACTCGGGATCTAACCCCATGTCGTAACTACGTCCGAAGATCATCTGGTTTCCGACCCATGAGAATATGGCTCTTACTTTGTATAAATCCTTAACCAAGTCATCAGTCAACAGAAAGGCTAGCTCGTCTATAGTCTTAACCTTTTCTGCTTTTATCTGTGAAAATAAATAAATAAATAAATAAATAAATAAATAAATAAATAAATAAATAAATAAATAAATAAATATCTGAATAATGTACCCCTATCAATACTCAAAATGGTCTATAAATGTGCTATATTAAGCAACTTTTCTTATTAATAATTTTAATACATGTCTACTCCTTACATTAGTTTGTCTGTCCGTTTAAACACTTTTGGGTACATAGATTGTGTAATCTGTATCTCCCGACTTTCCCAAATCAAATAAAATGTTATCCGTATATTTTACATACATTAATAATGTGCACTTCTTACTTGATGACAATCAATGGATAAACACAAGAGAGAAGCTGATTACAAAATTCCCGGCTACTTCGAAAAAATACTGCATATGATAATAAACTTTTCCATCGGTATTGACAAAAAAACCCACAATCATTGTACTAATGATCATCCGGGTAAAAATCGAATTGTTTAAGTTGTTACATGTTCCTCTGTGTTATTGAAGTGTATTTGGAATTGCAATACACCATTAGTACTAAATTATAGCCCCATTCATCAGCTATGCATATCAATAAGCTAATTCATACGAACAATGGTATCGGTCTCCTGGCATTGCATATAAATAAAAGCTTTTCATGTATATGAAAATGAAGCTTAAAATGGTAATAGTTTTACCTTCCGTGCAATGTTATCGGCTTCTCTGCACTCCAGTAAATCAAAAAATTCATGCTTTTTATTATGTGGCGGCTTTGGTGGAGGATAACCTTTCTCTATTAATGGTATCTGGATCTGTAAATAATAAAGTCAAAGTATTCATGTTTTTTATTATGTGGCGGCTTTGGTGGAGGATAACCTTTCTCTATTAATGGTATCTGGATCTGTAAATAATAAAGTCAAAGTATTCATGTTTTTTATTATGTGGCGGCTTTGGTGGAGGATAACCTTTCTCTATTAATGGTATCTGGATCTGTAAATAATAAAGTCAAAGTATTCATGTTTTTTATTATGTGGCGGCTTTGGTGGAGGATAACCTTTCTCTATTAATGGTATCTGGATCTGTAAATAATAAAGTCAAAGTATTCATGTTTTTTTATTATGTGGCGGTTTTGGTGGAGGATAAACTTTCTCCATGAAACAGATGGTTAGGGTACTAAAATCACACTTAGCTTCTATTTTGTCATGATATTCATTGTCCTTCTCGAGCAGAAAAAAGTGTAATCGATGACCTCAAAAATTATGTTTTATATGCCAAGATTGTTGGTTTATAATGTGGTAAAAAGTAGTCATCTTATATTTATAAATTGGCGCATTTATGGAACACTTGTTATAAAAGTAATTGGATAGTTGAGGGCCCTCTAATAGTAATATGCCCACACTTAACATTTACTAGTGTCTGTCAGAAGTGTCATGTGCTACTTTTGAATTTTTATGAAATAATACATTCAAAAGTAGCACATGACAATTAATTGTCATGTGCTACTTTTGAATGTATTATTTCATAAAAATTCAAAAGTAGCACATGCCAGAAGAATACCCAATTTTCTTTGTTTGACTGGGTTATTTTTATTTCCTTGTATCGTTTCTTGGTTCCATTGGCTGTTGCCAGGTACATGTTTTCACTTGCAAATTGTCTTCTTGATATTTCAATCTTGTCTTTTTTTCCTATTACATGCCCTTTCTGTTTGGTATATTTGAATCGGTTGTTTTAACGTACATATTTTACAACTATTGTTAGGGCCCATTTTAAGTAACTACGTAATTATATATATTTCCGCATACATAATATATAATACTCAACAAAAAAGTTAAGGACCACATCAAAAATATTATTTAGTCTTATAGAAAGTTAATCAAATAATTTCATCTTCGCACTTCGTAATTGTTTCAATGAGTATGATTTCATGCACATTTTTTCTCCGTTACATCATTATTTGAAAGAAGAAAAGAATGAGAACAAAATACAGATAGATTATATATTTTTTGAGTTCTTGGGTTGTTATCTCAAACCTTGCATCAGTCCCTAACTTTTTTGTTGAGAATAGTTTCATAGTCTAAAACATTATCAAAGACCACTATGGTCTTGGGCAGCTGATTAACAAACCAATGACCATTTATTGAGAGAGATTACCTTTTCTTTTTCTGGTGATATTAAGATCTTTTCCCCTGTCTGCTCCGCCACTTCGTCATATTTGCCGTCTGGATTGGAGCATCCTGCACCCATTTTTATATATTCCTGTCAAACAAAGATGTAAAATATAGACGACGACGACCCCAACGGCGACGACGATGATGAAGTTGACGACGGCCATGATGATGATGACGACGATGATAACGATGTTGATGATGACGACGACGTTGATGACTATGATGACGACGACGTTGACGACGATTGCGACTACAACGATGATGATGATGATGATGATGATGATGATGATGACGATGGTGATGATAATGATGACGACGACGACACTGACGATGATGATAGTGATGATGATGTTGATGATGATGATGATGATGATGATGATGATGATGATGATGATGATGATGATGATGATGATGATGATGATGGTGATGATGGTGGTGGTGAAGTTGACTACGACGACGATTGCGACTACAACGGTGATGATGATGCATTTTCATCGACTGATTTTTAAAAATACCAACATGATTCAATTCCGTTTTCAACTATAATACATGCGCTTAAATCTGTATATTAAGTTCATTTGCTAATAAAAGTTAATTTTGTTAGTTTAAGGGGTGACCATTGTAGACAGGTACACGTTTGACATAAAATATGAAATTTCATATAGAAACAACTGTCCAACCTGTCTATGAAGACGACGTAAGGGAACCAGTAAAAGTGGTCTTTATTAGCAAGTGACCCTTATTTACAGGTTCAAATAACATGTATTATGACAATTGGGACAGAACTTTGCTGGGCTTTAAAAGAAGTTGGCCTTATATAGAGGCGGCCTTTAAGACAGGTTCGACTGTATGTACATGATGATAAGTAGTTACCTAATCTACCAGGTCAGTGACTATTTAAACTACCCCGTTATTTATAACTCCGTTTTAAATACCTCTATATAAATATCATGTTAAATCATACCTATTGTTTTGTTATAGATATCTAATTGAGCTAGCAGCTGAAACGGTCCGTGAAAAGATTTAAAATATTCAACATTTATATATCTGAGGTATTCCATTCCGACAATGTTTCTTTATTCTGTACTTTGTGCACGATATACAGTACAGTCCTGTCGAAAGTTTAACACTGAGCTAACGGATTGCTGCTGAGTCGACATCTCATCTCGATCCTTCGTTACCTGTATCTCGGCAGCTGCTATATCTCTCGGCAGTTGTTCGGTCACTAGTAATCCAATGCTAGGCTACTCAAAAACCGAGATTCGATTCCCTTTTGTTAACTTGGTGTTAAACTTTCGACAGGTGTGTACTGTATATGCTTATAGTAAATATCAATACCATAATTGTTTTTTATGGCGATATCTAGTAAACATCGGGTTTACAATGTCAAAATGTAACATGTGTATTGTAGGTCATTATAATGTGTTTTATTTTAAAATTCATAACTTTATTTATTTATCTATAATAATTATCTAGTAATCATTGAATTTGAGTATTTAATATAACATCAAATTTGATTGAAACATTTAAAAATAAATCAATTAACTTTATCCTTTTGTCAACTAAATATTCGATTCAACATCAAACTTAAAAAATGCGATTAGACTATTAAAAAGAAAATTAGTTACTTTTATCTTTTTGTTAATTGATAAACTTGAGATAATCATGCGATTAGTTGAAGATTAAGAGGTGTTAAAAGACCACGATACAATTCCCCGTCTAATAGAAAATATAGCGAATGTTGCGTATTAAGGAAGCAACGGTGATTTCAAAAGTGTGAATGTGCAAGCCAAGTTGCTATAAAAAAAATACTAATTTAAATATATTATAGAACAAGGGATAGTAAGATCATTCAAATCTCCTTCTAAGAAAATTACAAAATGTATAAGAAATCTCTTTAAACCATGGTTACTTGTGTCATATTAGAAGGTTTTTTTTAAATTTCTGAATTAAACTTTAAAAATTACGGAAGCGCTTTCAGGACATACAAAACAATGTATTAAGTTACTTATCTGCCCGGGTGGATTACTTATTCCGCCCGGGCAAAATAAGAATCTGCCCGGGTAGAATAAGTAATCCGCCCGGGCGGAATAGTAATCTGCCCGGGCAGAATTGCAATCCGCCCGGGCGGAAAACATATATTAATATGCCATAGATAATTAGTTTTATGTACCGCCGACATTACTAGTTTATATCTTGCTGTCCTACATGGACAAGGGGCCTTTGTTGCAGAGTGGTCTATCGAGTGTGCTTACGTCACAGTGCCTCTCACCGCCTAAAACTCGCGATCGAATCTCGACAGATCCTAATGTGAGGTTTGTCAGTTCGTTTTTTCCGGGCACTAGAACTAGAGAAGTTAGACCGTGTGCTCGGGAAGGGTAAGCACCGCCTGTTTAGCAAGCTACACCCGTCGCGTGTATAATCAAAATTGAGTGAAAGGAACTTCGAACTACGGTAAGTCAAATAAATCCAGGGCAATACAGGGCACAGAGACATCAAACTTATCAACAATACTGTGATGACGTCTAGAAAACTTTTCGATGGCTCTGATAAGCCCAGATTTGCAATATCCCCGTGTCAGCAATTTATTGGTGAGCAGCTTGCTTCGTTGTTTAAAGCTCCTATAGTTGTAACAAATTCTACCATAGCGTATTAACTGTGAAACAAATACACCACAAGCAGGAGAAGCAGGTAAAAAAGGAAATTAATAATAGAAATATTGATTTCATCATGTTAAATAACTTCAAATGATTATATAGCATTTCTTAGGTGGTATAATTGAGAATAATTTAAATATGAAGCTGAACTTAAACAATCAGTCGTATCTTTTATTTCAATCTCACGAAGATAGATGATATTGATATAACCTCCAAATTTAAGATTATTAAGAGATAGAACGTCATCTGTATTTGTGGAGTTGATTGATTTGGTGACACTTTTACAAGCTTTTGCATCAATAAGGGCTTCTAAGCCTTTTGGATACGTTATCCGACTCCTGGAACCGCGTTGGACTCAAAATTGATCATCCATCATTATTATCCAAAGGCGACGTACCAATTGCAACACATTACACAGTGCATCATGTGGTCTGTTACAAAACTCAACAAATACATATACAGACTAGGCTTCAGGTACTCTCAACAAGTCCAAGACATGTAATCTTCACAAAACGTAGACACAAATCTCTACAAGTCCTAGACTTGTAGTCTCCAAATGTCCAAAGCATGTACTCTCCACAAATCCAAGATTGATACTCTTCACAAATCCAAGAGAGATACTTTCCACATATCTAAGACATTTAATCTCAACAAATCCAAAAGAGATACTTTCCACATATCTAAGACATTTAATCTCAACAAATCCAAAAGAGATACTTCCCACAAATCCAAGACAGGAAACAAAGCACTATATCCCAGCAAAATGCATTGTTTATATCTATTAAATACTTCTCCAAAGACACTAAGTTTGGACTACCTATAGGCCAAATCAGTCTGGAAAAGAAACTCAAATTTAATGTGCATTTGTTTTTTTCTGTATGGTGAACATGAAGGTCTGTGAAACTCGGTATTTGTCTCGAGAAGTGAAATTGACTATTTGTTATTTATATATATCGTAACTGATCTCACATCCGATTTTCTTGCTGTAACGTAATGTCAAATGTATGCTGCTTTTATTCTCAACGAAATGTTGACAAGTGCTATTATTTCATTAAAGAGTATTAGGGGACGTATTTTGGGACCACACATTTTGACGCTTTGAAAGTCTGGTCAGATTATAAAAGCCTTTAGCTATATTACTTGGCATGGTCTTTGGTGTCAATTATAAAACGAAGGAGTTCAACTCCTTATCATTTTGAGCTTTTTTTGTTTTCTATAGTTCTGTCTATTGCAATGTTCTTACAATTTGTGTGACCTACTCGGTCACTTATTGAGGCCCTTTTTTGCCAAATATGTAGGGCAATTTCACATTTACTCACATAAAAAATAATGTCCCCGTATTCAAGGAAAAAGACTAACGAGCTTCCATTTTATTTATATTGCCATATATTGTCCTCACAGTAATGGAGAGAGAGAGAGAGAGAGAGAGAGAGAGAGAGAGAGAGAGAGAGAGAGAGAGAGAGAGAGATAAAACAAAGCATTGTCATCAGCACTTTGTACATTTGTATTTATAATCCATAACTAGTGACGATATAAGTGAAATGATTTTGTGGGGACACAATGATATGAAGGAGTGGAGTGTTGGCGTTTTACGCCCAAGTCTAGAATCTTTCACTTAAATCGAGGCAGACAGTTCAGAGATGGTGGAGGAATTCTGAGTGCTCAGAGAAAACCACCGATCTTCGGCATGCAAACTGCAAACTTTCTCACAATACGATCTGTCCCGAATGAGATTCGATCGCGAGCCTGAGGCGGTTAGAGACACTAATTCGTAAGCACACGCGTTAGACCACTCTGCAACAGAGGTTCTTTCTCCATCTAGGACAGCACGATATAACCTAGTAATGCTGGACTACATAAAACTAATTCTCTATGGCATATCAATATCAGTTCTTATTCCGCCCGGGCAGATTAATTAGTTATTCCGCCCTGGCAGATTACTATTCCGCCCGGGCAAATTGCTTTTCCACTCGGGCGGATTATTTATTCTGCCCGGGCAGATTAGTTATTCCGCCCGGGCGGATTACTTATTCTGCCCGGGCAGATTATTCTGCCCGGGCGGAATAAGTAATCCGCCCGGGCAGATTAGTAACTTAATAATTTTTTTACATGTCCTAAAAGCGCTTCCGTATAAAATAGTAAAACATGACACTTGTCTAGTTTCTAGTTTCTTGGTATTATAAAACGATTTTATGACCGTATTGCCAACAAAATACTTGTTATCATTTTAATATTGGCACGAATATAAGAGAATGTGTAGAATTCGTTAGAATTATATTGTCAATTATGCGAATTATGTTGAATATTTCTTTATTAAACATCTGGAACCAGTTGTTTAAATCTCCGTTAGCTTAACTAAATAACTAGTGAAAATTCAAAATGTTATTACAATTAAAAGTATTTTATATAAAAATGCAGTTCTGATTTAACTGATTTGAACAGAAATTTCAGAAAAACATATAACAAAAAAAAAAAAAAAATACAATTTTTGGCTACTACTGTGTTAAGCTAACATGGCTTTGAACAAATGGGACCTGCGGTAGTGTCTATTAAGTGTTGCTTTCAAATTAGTTGGGTGATTGGTTGACTTCTGTTTTTATTAAAGCTGTAATCTTTTAGTTAATCTCGACGAGACAATTTTAAGAATAATTTAAACACAAGTTTATGTGAGTTTTAAAAAACATTTTGGAAAACATAGAATAAGAATACTATCCGAATAATTAAAAAGTTAGCGTGTAACTATAACAACTATGAACAGCCGGACCTAGACAAGGGATTGGTCTCATTTTTCTAGCATTCTTATTAGATGTTGATTTACTTGTTTCTATTGAATTGTTTTCCTAGCGATATAGACGTTTAAAATATAGCACATCGTGGTTAGCTGGATAAAGGAATTACCAGCATGCTACGCGCTCAATGCGGACGACGTTTGTGTCAGAGACTAATGCCACAAATTCCAGGAATTATGATGTTTGTAGTTCAGTAAAACGAACAACTTGTGACATGCCATGTCCATTAGAAATAATAGTTCTTTATTCACAGTATGGATTGGAGTATCAGATGGTATAATGGTGAACCCCATTTTTCAGTTAAACACATGTTTCGCATAAAGCAAACGTCTTTTTGTCAAACACCAATAACTATACATAGCAGGGATAATGCATAAAGCAATTAATACTAAAGCCCCATTTATACGGCGAGAATTGCATACCTAAGTATTTTTACTCATATGTAAATTTACTCATGTAAGCAAAAGTATATTTTGCTTTGCGTTCATACATAATTTATGTACCGTAAGTAAATTTGAAGTTTTCAACCAATTTTGGATAATTTTCATTCTGAACATTGAATAGTTTAGACTTGATTATCAGATAAGAACATTTCCTTACTATTTAAGCACTGATTTGATATTGAGCTATTATAATGACAAAGGAGCAGTTCTACTTGGTGATCCTGCATATCTGTCATATAACAATTTTCGAATTTAATCATAAAATACATTAAAAATGTTATATGACATATCCTTTAAAGAATTGTTTTCTCAAGCCTTTTACAAACAAACAAAATCTTACACCAGTGCAGAGCACACTTATTTACTGTCAAGTTAGGGTAGAACGACACTGGATTTACGATCTCTTTGGGTTGCTTGAAATGCCCATTGTGATGTTTGCAAAAAAAAAGATTGATGTCCATGTCGAGTTTGCTTGTTCTGTAAAAGGAGATTGTGTTGTTCCTCATAACATATATCAGATATTTAGATAAGCCCATGTCTCCTAAAACCCAGTCTGGGCCCCAAAACTTTTACACATTTTAGCTATTTATTACATTAAAACTTCTTTTTTAACTGAGCTGGGCCCCTAACTCAAATAAGTTAAGCTTCATCCCTGTGTATGAAGCTGCAAATTAATTCTTTAGGGATCGGTCGAATGTTTTTATTGAACTTGATGGTGAAAATTATTTCAGTGATATTGAAGATGATGATGTTTGTAATATTTGTTCTCCCAAAATACTTCGTGACGACATGGCATCTCCTTTCATGGACAATTCATTGTCAAATTTGTAAAAGTAAATTTTCTTTACATTCTGTGGTTGGCTTTGGTTGCTCAAGCACTTTCTCTTTGAAAACTACTAAAACGTCAAATTTTGGTGACAGTTTGTTACTAGTTTTTGTGCTTTTGTCAAATAAATTTCATTTACAACTTTTGATCTTTATTGGATAATTATTACAAATCAATGAGGGCCCTGGTGGTTAATAGTGGTTGGCTTCTTTAACCGTTATGAGTTAGATCCCGGATTTTAACACCATATGTGGTGAGTGGGTTTCCCTTACAATTGGCACCTGTTGGAGCCTGTTGGTTAGCTCGATGTCAACACAATGAGATGTAATGTTAATATGTGATATTGTATATCAGTGGACAACACTAACAAACAATTTTTTCTGGTACAAGGCAGATTACAAACACCCATATTCACTCCTGCACCACATGGACCTTAATGAACATTAACCCATAGAGATAAATAACTTGACATAAGTCCATGTGTTTAAAATTATGTGAGTAAATATTACTGTGGGTTCATACGACACTGTAGCAAAATTTGCATACCTAAGTATAAAATACTCACATACTATAGCAAAATTGCACTTGGTCCCTACTAGGTGCAAATTTACTTACATGAGTAAAATTTGCGTATATGCAAAGTTGTTCATACGACACAATTTGCATATGTGAGTAAATTTACATATGAGTAAAAAATACTTAGGTATGCAATTCTCGCCGTATAAATGGGGCTTAAGTTATTCAACATTGTTTCTATGGAGTCAAACGTACATTTCCCCCTAAAATTAAGTGCCGGTGCTGGAAGCTGTAGAGGGCAAATACATTCTGCGTGTTCGTTCCCTAAATATTTGTCGGTAGGTGTAAATGTTGTTGTAAAGAGGGTTGTTATAAAGAGGGTTCTATGTATAAGCTATACATTGACATTTAGCACGTTATTTCAGCACCTTGCAAAACTTAAAACATTTAAGATTAAAAAATAGGACATTGAATATAAGCATTTCAAATTCACACGGTCACTAACAAAACACGAAAAAACTGATATACTTACATATCAGAAAATAACAGAAACAACATTGCTGTGCTAAGTGTCCATTTAAATTATCCCATAGCAGTTTGGAAAAAGGAATAAAGTTATAATTTCACAAATATTCGCAGCAGAAATGCAGAAACAGTACATTGTTTCTCACATTACCGTATATATATAATTTCTATAAGTATTCTTCTTAAGTTTAAATGGTGTCATTGAAAAATCTTTTTGGGTCAATTAATTATCTTAAAATAAACAATTAATCATTTAAACAATATTCAGTGACCTAAAGTAGTAACTAAGGACTGATGACAATAGCTAGTAGTATATATCAGATTTGTGTAGATGATACTATCAAACTATAGCTGTATATCGGTATAACAAATGTATGTACCCCATCTCGGGGCAAAGGTACTTAGTTCGACAGACAACCTCTGGAGAAAAAATACAACAAATGCAAATCTAGTGGATTGATTGATTGATTGAATGGGGTTTTACGTTCCAACCAAGAATATTTAACTTTTATCGAGACGTCACAAGCTGTAAGTTAAGTTGCAGAAAACCTTTGCAGTGCACTTAGGGCAATGTGCAGGGAGGGTTCTTTAATGCACCACGCCTGCCATGACACGGGGCATCGGTTTCTAAGTCTCTTCCTAAAGACCTAGTGGCTTTAATTTATAAATAAATTCATTTATATCAGGTCGATGCCTGTCCCAATTCAGGCTTATTAGATCGTTGCCTGTCCCAATTCAGGCTTATTAGATCATTGCCTGTCCCAATTCAGGCTTATTAGATCTTTGCCTGTTCCAATTCAGGCTTATTAGATCATTGCCTGTCCCAATTCAGGCTTATTAGATCTTGCCTGCCCCAATTCAGGCTTATTAGATCATTGCCTGTCCCAATTCAGGCTTATTAGATCTTTGCCTGTTCCAATTCAGGCTTATTAGATCGTTGCCTGTTCCAATTCAGGCTTATTAGATCATTGCCTGTCCCAATTCAGGCTTATTAGATCGTTGCCTGTCCCAATTCAGGCTTATTAGATCATTGCATGTCCCAATTCAGGCTTATTAGATCTTTGCCTGTTCCAATTCAGGCTTATTAGATCGTTGCCTGTTCCAACTCAGGCTTATTAGATCATTGCCTGTCCCAATTCAGGCTTATTAGATCATTGCCTGTCCCAATTCAGGCTTATTAGATCTTTGCCTGTTCCAATTCAGGCTTATTAGATCGTTGCCTGTCCCAATTCAGGCTTATTAGATCATTGCCTGTCCCAATTCAGGCTTATTAGATCATTGCCTGTCCCAATTCAGGCTTATTAGATCGTTGCCTGTTCCAATTCAGGCTTATTAGATCATTGCCTGTTCCAATTCAGGCTTATTAGATCATTGCCTGTCCCAATTCAGGCTTATTAGATCGTTGCCTGTTCCAATTCAGGCTTATTAGATCATTGCCTGTCCCAATTCAGGCTTATTAGATCGTTGCCTGTTCCAATTCAGGCTTATTAGATCGTTGCCTGTTCCAATTCAGGCTTATTAGATCATTGCCTGTCCCAATTCAGACTTATTAGATCGTTGCCTGTTCCAATTCAGGCTTATTAGATCGTTGCCTGTTCCAATTCAGGCTTATTAGATCATTGCCTGTTCCAATTCAGGCTTATTAGATCGTTGCCTGTTCCAATTCAGGCTTATTAGATCGTTGCCTTTCCAATACAGGCTTATTAGATTATTGCCTGTCCCAATTCAGGCTTATTAGATCCTTGCCTGTTCCAATTCAGGCTTATTAGATCATTGCCTAACCCAATTCAGGCTTATCAGGCCGGTGCATGTCCAAATTCAGGATTACCAGACCGGTAACTGTCCCGATTCAGTCCTTCCCCGACCGGTAACTGTCCCGATTCAGTCCCTAGTCTATCTTTAGACGCATTTGCTTGTTCTGTTATAGTCTGTAAAGTCGTATTTAGACGAAGTAGATCGGTGTTTATACCGAGGAAGCCCTAAGCTTGTTAATATAGCGATTTAATTCTTGTATTGTCTTTAGACTTATCAGGTCGGTGACTCTCCGGCTCAGTCCTTAAGATTGCCTATTGCTCAAAAGTTAGACAATTGTCTCGGTTTTGGTGTTGTGAAGGGACTGTGAGTACTAGATTTACGTTGGACGGGACAATACTCAAATAGAAAGTTATTCATAACATTCCAATCTCTACTCATATTTAGCAGATGGTACGGGTGTAAAATTTAACGCCGCTAAAACATACGGCACAATCCGATCTATACATAGTATATACACAAGCCTCGGTATCAGGTCGAGTCCTTTTTTCTAGTCGAATCACTACGAGTCGCGCTTGCGCGACGAGTTGTGATACAGCTGCGAAAAAAGGACGAAAGTTGTACATACACATTGTGTATATGATATTTTTATCTAACATTTCTAATTAGGTTATTTAAAATAATAAAAAACAATACTTTATGTGAAAAAATACATTTTACCACAGAAAACCACTGAACTATGTCATGACATGTTCTGTAGTAATGATTTCCCAATGACGTCACAATGAGAAGTGTACGTGTTCTTTACTGCCAATGTTGTATCGCCACAAGATCCTGTATCATACTTGTTCGATAAAACTTGTATTTCATCAAATCAGATAAAAAAAACTAGTCTACTGTTAGATAAAACGTAATATTATGCAAGAATTATTTAATTTTGTAATGTAAAAAAGACTTCTCGTCTTGAATCTCAATCATAAGCTTTTGACTTCAATAGGCGTTCCATATTTCATTAGGCGCTGGACTTCATTAGGAATTGCTACATTGCACTACTAGTATACGTTTGTTTGCTATTCTCCTACTTAGATTCATACATCACATCAATGGACGCCTTTTTGTCACCAATATTGACATGTGTATTCTAACTGGAGCTTTATCACTGTACGTCTTTTTGCGTGATTTTCTGTTATTTGATAAGTTCAGAACTATTTTATTTTTTATTCGACAACGACATCTTGACTATGAACAGTATTAGATACTTGATTCCTAGTACTGGTATTTGAAAGCATAAAATCAAACGTAGTGTACGTAATTATAAGTTTGAAGTAAATGATATAAGCCTGTAAAAAATCATAACATATATCATATAGCTTTTAATTGAAGCCTAATAAATCATAACATGTATCATATAGCTTTTAACTGAAGCCTAATAATAAGAGACGCTACATAGTGTATCTGACTGTCTTCTTAAAGGTTAATATGTTATGTTGTTTGACACAAACAACCCTGTGTATAGGTTTCAATATGTCATGGGCTACTTTTGAATTTTTATAAAATAATGCTTTCAAATCTAGCACATGACAAATATATAAACATTTTATCATTCTGTATTACAAGAATCCTTCTAAAAATATTTCTAGTATATCTCAGCTTCCAAACCCATTGTTTGCCGATGGATTGTGCAAAAACACCCAGGAGGACACTCTAATGGAATGTCGGTGGTTTTCGTCGGGTGTACATGTTTTCCTTCACAAACTCTAAGCTGTCTGTTTGATAAAAGTGACTTGATCTAGACTTTACAGTAGGATAGCCACCCCGGCCATCGCATAAATCTCCACGTGCACCCGAGGTGAAAACACGAAACAAACGCACAAAATTGACTCGGCTATCAACCTGTTACGCACGTTTATCAATTTATATCTACACAATATCGCAATCCAGATTTCTGCCATTCGAAATTTAATTGTCTTCTGCAATTAAACAAGCGATTAGCAAGTCTTAAGTGCTTTCAATTAAGATAAATTACTTGTTTACGTTGGCTAATTGGTGATTAGTGACTTTAAAACACAATAATTTTGAAATGTTGATAAGATAGTATAAAGACATGGTCTGTTATTTCCCGAGCCAGGTACAGTACAGATCTGGTTGAAATTTAAAACTGAGCTAACAAAAAGGAGTCGAAACTCGGCTGCTCGGAGTTGCTCTTACTAGGGACCGAGATGAACTTTCATTTCGGCACTAATTTGTTAGCTTAGTGTTAAACTTTCGACAGGTCTGTACTTTATGTCATTCACTTTGGTAACAAGAAGATACAGTACAGACCTGTTGAACGTTTAACAATAAGCTAACAAATCGACGTCTCATCTATAGGCCCTTTGTTACATATGTATCTACTGTAGGAACCACTGTGACTGTGACAGTGAAATTCTCTTTATATCCATAGAAAATCAAATAAATTTGAATAAAGATCGATATTTTTCACTTACTTGTACTTAGTCGTAACAGGAAATCTGTATGCGCATCCGCGATTGTCATAAAGTGTGTCTGTAAAAAGGAAAATGTTGGCGGTATGGGGATTTTACACATGCGAAAATGACGATGTTTACACCGGAAGTGATGTCCTTGGTGACGTTTTACGTCATATGCGCAACAGAAGCCGTCATTTGCATGGTTTTCAACATGTTAAATCCCCATAGCACCAACGTTTTTTCCCTATGCAGATATATTTTGGGCTATTCGCGGATGCGCATACAGATTTCCTGTTACGACTAGGTAGTAGGAAGCTATCCGCCTGCTGCTATTTATCTCTCGGCAGCATTTTGGATACGAGTAATCCAAACCTCAGTCACTCACTAGTTGACTCCTTTTCATTAGCTCGGTGTTAAACTTTCGACAGGCCTGTGCTGTCATTATTTAATTACTGGGGACAACAAAAAAGTCTGGTAGATTAACTAGGAGAAACACACAGAGGCTGAAATATAAAGATGGGAGTTACGTGTACAGTTCTGGCGACAATAATCGTGATTTTCTGTGAAGTATTTTCACGAACTGTATTAGCCAAACAGAATACAAGTACAAACACAAACCAGTCAGATGTCGTATGTATTGAAAGAGATTTACTCGGTAAGATTTTGAATATTGTTATTAGGATTTGATTTAGAATTATATTGACCGATTAAATGAAAATCTCCATTTAGAAGATCGTGATTGATTTCCATGTCTATAGCTATCATTCTGTTAAGGAACCCTGCCCATTGACCCGAGCGCACTGAAAAGGCCAAACTTTCTGCCACATCACCTTATAGCTGTTAATGTCTCGATATACTAGTAAGTTAAATTATTGATTGGGCCATAAAACACTTATAAATCGATCTTGTAAATCAAACACTGGGGAGGCATGAAGGACTGAAACTACAGTCTTCAAAAGCAATTAAACTTAGGAATTCGGCATCTTGCACTTTGTAAATGCAATTTGACCTAGCTAATTATAATACATTCACATTCTGGAAAAGGACTCACTTGACATCTCGTTTTTACTTTCTGGAAATGCAGTGACTTGACATCCCGTTATTACACATTCGGGGAATGCAGTTTTTACACATTCTGGTAACGGAGTCACTTGACATCCCATGTTTATATATTCTAGAAACGGAGACACTTGCCATCCCGTTTTTACACTTTCTGAAAACGGAGTCACTTGACATCCCATTTTTATATATTGTAGAAACGGAGTCACTTGACATCCCGTTTTTACACTTTCTGGAAATGCAGTTTTTACACATTCTGAAAACATCCCATATTTACACAATATAACTTGTAGTAAGATATATTTTAGATTACAGAGAATGTGATTATTTTTTGTAGAATATTATCGACTATTTTATCCATAGTTTTTGTGTAAAAACCGTTAATAATTAAAGTATAATATTCATTATTGTCATATAAATGAAATACGAGGAGTAATTTTTTATCAATTTCTATACTGACCCAATGCCCGATATATACAGTACAGACCTGTCGAAAGTTTAACACTGCTCGAAGACTAACGAATTAGTGATCTGGGTCTCTTGTTAGCTACATGTACATCTCGATAGCTTTTCGGCAGCGGTCATTATTTCGGTCACTAACAATCCACTTTGACTTTGGGCTTCTGACTCCTATTCGTTAGCTCACATTCGTTAAACTTTCGACAGGACTCTACTGTACAACATCATTTACAACGGGCTCTTAAATATACCCGAATTGAATTAAGAAATTTGCTTTTTTTTAAGCTGAAAAACATGTACTTAAGCATAGGTATTTGAAGGTTTATAAAAAACAAATGAATTATTGTAAAAAAGTGATAAACGATTGAAAAGTAAATATTTATTGTAGGATATGTAATTGGTTTTAACGTATCATTGGATATGTTTTACAAAAAACATGATATTTAAACAAAAGTAACATAAAATATTTTCTTTATAGGAATTAATAGAAATAATAGAAACGTATTCAAACATGTGCATAAAATTAATAAAAGGGACATAATTCCTATTATTAGTTGGCAAAATCGTTTATGTAGCTGTCATAACACTTTTGTTAATTTTGTTTCTCTGCTCACGACTATCGTTTTTTGTCTCTGCATTCCTGTTGTTTACAGTAACCTATTGCCAGAAGTAACTTTAGCGTCACGCGTTTGAAGCTTAATACAATTTTACCGATTGTCTACAACTTTACTGAAAATGACCATCTTTTTCCACCGACAGTATGTTTTGCTCTATTTTCTCGATCTTGCATGTTTTGTGTACGTTTTGTCCTCTTAGCGATTGTCCACTTATATTCTTTTCCATTTAAACTTTCCCGATGTAGCTGAATGCATTTATACATGTGAAAAAAAACATTGCGATCCCGGATTCGCCCGATAGTTTCCAACAGCTGCTTCTGACCTTGTAGTCAAGAATATCGGTAGCTCAGTCGGTAGAGTGATCGCTCCGTAAGTGGAAGATCGTGGGTTGGAAACACGACCGGGTCCGACATAAAACTTGAAAATGGGTAGTAACTGTTCTTTTGCCAAGCACTAGGCGTTACGAAATGAAAGTCATGGCTATTTCGGATGGGAACTTTATAAGCAAAGTCCCGTGTCACGGTGGGTGTGGCACGATAAAGAACTCTGCTGTATATAATGCCAGCCATCAGCGCTACACAGGCAGAATGTTTGCACCTTCGCACCTAGGTGGCACAGTTAGACAATGTACTGATGAACCAAAACAATTTTTAGAAATTATTTATCATCAAAACATAATTAAGGTTTTCAAACTATTTTGGTAAAATTATTTTTGTTTTATGAATTTAAGGATTTTTTCAGAAATTGCATATGATATTATCGTCAAAATAATTTTCCCAAAATTGTTTCTTTTCTGAAATTGTTAACGAACAATTTATTGACCTACGTCATCAGCAATATTCATATTTCACTTTTGACAGGTTTGGCACAGCGAATGAGTAGTTTAGAAGCAGCATTCAGAGTCCAAAACGAGGACAGACAACAGATCTTGCATTACTTCAGTGTTTTTACAGATGTTTTATCAAGACTGATGAGAATCGAAAACGAGACCCATGACATGATGAAAACTCTACACGAGTTACGTATCAAAAGTGACGTAATAACTAGCAATGTGGAAGAAATGAACCGAACGGTTCAATCCATTGGGAAGTACCATAGAAACATGACTTTAGAATTGAATCGGAGAGCGGATTTACACGCAAAAGCAAATGAACTTAAGATTATGCAGGTAGTGGAGAAAGTCGTCCAAATTCAGAAAGTTCATGAAAAAGAAATTGGCAGAAGAATTGACAATATTGAAAACCAAGTATCAAATGTAAACAGACATACAGAACCAGCTGTACATGTAGATAGAAACATAACGATGTCATTTTTACTGGACAGTATACAACAGACACAGACACTGTGTAGAGATAACTATACCGCCATGATGTCGAGATATGCGAGTCTGGAGAGCAACATCCCGGCGTTGAACCAGAGTCTGTATCAATCAATACGAATGGTTAATACGCTTCAGAATAATGTATCGTTTTTAATGAATGGTAAGTAACCGTTTTTTTTTAAAATGTAATTTTTGTTAATATAATAATAGTAAACGGAACTGAACTGTACGTTTGCTATGTTAATACTTTTACGACCCGACTCTGTTAATTATATATTGTTTCCAAGGCCTGCTAGCTAGAAATATGAATTTTTTATTACAATATGTAACATTACATAAGGTTATCGCAAAGAACCAACTTCTTTAAATCAATTGAGTTTATAAGCTCACCTGAATCAAAGGGTGAAATGAGCTATTGTCTGTCGTCCGTATGGTATTTTTCAGTTCAACAAATTGTTACTTTAAGAGTTACAAACCCTGCTTATCTCTATGGCGCAAGTTCAGAAATGACATTCATACATTTGCTCTTTAGTTTTTTTATTAACTATTCGTTGAATAGGAAATATTAATTGTACTTCTATTGACATTGAAAAACCACCTTGACTCGTCATAAAGGAAACTATTATAGAATAAACTTTAAAAGATCCATAAAGTTACTTGGAAAATTAATACACGTTGTTCTTTGGTTCACAGGTTTTACTGCAAAGACTGCATTCTGTGCTGTTATGTCAAAGAAAGGATTTGTTGGCAATAGGATAATATACAATCAGGTGCTACTTAATGCTGGATTCGCCTATAACAACAATACTGGGATATTCACCAGCCGGTCCAGTGGACTGTTTGTCTTCTCATGGGTGACAGAGGTCTTCAATAACCAGAGAAAGAATTCCTACCTAACTGTGAACGGAAAACAAATGTTTGTTGTGTATTCCTTTGCCGAGCCTAACACATACACTGATGTTACAGGGGTTGGTGTGGTAAGACTTTCTGTAGGGGATCAAGTGTATATAACTGTTAGTTCTACATACGGGATTGACACACACCAGACGACATTTTGTGGCTGGGGTATCTGATTGAGTGATGAAACGACACGTCTTTAGTTTGACCAGGAGCCAAGGAGCAACAGCTTTTGCTTTTACTAAAATCCATATGTTTAAAATTGGTCATATCATTCATTACAGACGAACAATCTTGACAAAATTAAATTAGCGAAGACCTCATTTTGATATATTGGTATTTTTGAGCTAAAATAGTTGTATATTTTCATAAGTTATAAGTTGTTTTTTTTTATTATTTTCCCTTAAAATTAAAAAAGGGTTTTTAGAAATACAATTTTGTTGCATATATTTAGATATTTAGTTCAAAAACATGTACTGCAAAAACTTCAATATTTCAAGTCTTTGTATAAAATTACATGTAAAATACAAATCTATGACACATTAAAAATGGTATAGGTAATATAGATGACAGTGCCTTATGACAATGACGTTGTATAGGTATTATAGATGACAGTGCCTGATGACAATGACGTTGTATAGGTATCATAGATGACAGTGCCTGATGACAATGACGTTGTATAGGTATCACAGATGACAGTGCCCGATGACAATGACGTTATATAGGTATCATATATGACAGTGCCTGATGACAATGACGTTATATAGGTGTCATAGATGACAGTGTCTGATGACAATAACGTTATATAGGTATTATAGATGACAGTGCCTGATGACAATGACGTTGTATAGGTGTCATAGATGACAGTGTCTGATGACAATAGCGTTATATAGGTACAACAGATGACAGTGCCTGATGGCAATGGCGTTGTATAGGTACCACAGATGACAGTGTCTGATGACAATGGCGTTGTATAGGTATCATATATGACATACCTGATGACAATGGCGTTGTATAGATATCATAGATGACAGTGCCTGGTGACAAAGACGTTGTATAGGTACCACAGATGACAGTGCCTGATGACAATGACGTTGTATAGGTATCACAAATGACAGTGTCTGGTGACAATGACGTTGTATAGGTATCACAGATGACAGTGCTTGATGACAATGGCGTTGTATATGTATCCTAGATGACAGTGCCTGGTCACAATGGCGTTGTATAGGTATTATTGATGACAGTGCCTGATGACATTGGCATTGTATAGGTATAATAGATGGCAGTGTCTGATGACATTGACGTTGTATAGGTACAACAGATGACAGTGCCTGATGACAATGACGTTGTATAGGTATTATAGATGACTAAGGTTGATGACAATGACGTTGTATAGGTATCATAGATGACAGTGACTGATGACAATGACGTTGTATAGGTATCATAGATGACAGTGCCTGATGACAATTGCGTTGTATAGGTATCACAGATGACAGTGCCTGATAATAATGACGTTGTAAAGGTAGCATATATGACAGTGCCTGATGTAAATGACGTTTTATAGGTATCATATATGACAGTGCCTGATGACAATGACGTTGTATAGGTATTATAGATGACAGTGCCTGGTGACAATGGCTTTGTAGAGGTATTATAGATGACAGTGCCTGGTGACATTGACGTTGTATAGGTATCATATGTGACAGTGCCTGGTGATAATGACGTTGTATAGGTACTACAGATGACAGTGCCTGATGACAATGACGTTGTATAGGTATCATAGATGACAAAGCCTGATGTCACTGACGTTTTAAAGGTATCATATATGACAGTGCCTGGTGTAAACGACGTTTTATAGGTATCATATATGACAGTGCCTGATGACAATGACGTTGTATAGGTATTAAAGATGAGTGTCTGGTGACAATGGCTTTGTATAGGTATCATAGATGACAATGTCTGATGATAATGACGTTGTATAGGTATCATATATGACAGTGCCTGATGAGAATGTCGTTGTATAGGTATCATATATGACAGTGCCTGATGACAATGACGTTGTATAGGTATCATATATGACAGTGCCTGATGACAATGACGTTGTATAGGTATCATAGATGACAAAGCCTGATGTCACTGACGTTGTATAGGTATCATATATGACAGTGCCTGATGACAATGACGTTGTATATGTATCATATATGACAGTGCCTGATGACAATGACGTTGTATACGTATCATAGATGACAGTGCCTGATGACAATGAGGTTGTATAGGTATCATATATGACAGTGCCTGATGACAATGACGTTGTATACTAGTAGGTATCATATATGACAGTGCCTGATGACAATGACGTTGTATAGGTATCATAGATGACAGTGCCTGATGACAATGATGTTGTATAGATATCATAGATGGCAGTTCCTGATGATAATGGCTTTGTATAGATATCATAGATGACAGTGCCTGATGATAATGACGTTGTATAGGTATCATATATGACAGTGCCTGATGAGAATGACGTTGTATAGGTATTATAGATGACTAAGGTTGATGACAATGACGTTGTATAGGTATCATAGATGACAAAGCCTGTTGTCACTGACGTTGTATAGATATTATAGATGACAGAGCCTGATGATAATGGCTTTGTATAGATATCATAGATGACAGTGCCTGATGATAATGACGTTGTATAGGTATCATATATGACAGTGCCTGATGAGAATGACGTTGTATAGGTATCATATATGACAGTGCCTGATGACAATGATGTTGTATAGATATCATATATGACAGTGCCTGATGACAATGATGTTGTATAGATATCATAGATGACAGTTCCTGATGATAATGGCTTTGTATAGATATCATAGATGACAGTGCCTGATGATAATGGCTTTGTATAGATATCATAGATGACAGTGCCTGATGATAATGGCTTTGTATAGATATCATAGATGACAGTGCCTGATGATAATGACGTTGTATAGGTATCATATATGACAGTGCCTGATGAGAATGACGTTGTATAGGTATTATAGATGACTAAGGTTGATGACAATGACGTTGTATAGGTATCATAGATGACAAAGCCTGTTGTCACTGACGTTGTATAGGTATCATATATGACAGTGCCTGATGACAATGACGTTGTATAGGTATCATATATGACAGTGTCTGATGACAATGACGTTGTATAGGTATCACAGATGACAGTGCTTGATGACAATGACGTTGTATAATTATCATATATGACAGTGCCTGATGACAATGACGTTGTATAGGTATCATATATGACAGTGCCTGATGACAATGACGTTGTATAGGTATCATATATGACAATGCCTGGTGACAATGACGTTGTATAGGTATCATATATGACAGTGCCTGATGACAATGACGTTGTATAGGTATTATAGATGACAGAGCCTGATGACAATGACGTTGTATAGGTATCATATATGACAGTGCCTGATGACAATGACGTTGTATAGGTATCAATTATGACAGTGCCTGATGACAATGACGTTGTATAGGTATCATATATGACAGTGCCTGATGACAATGACGTTGTATAGGTATCATATATGACAGTGCCTGATGAGAATGACGTATCTTAAACTTATAATTGTACAATGTATTTATAAAAATATAAAATTTTTACTTTTGTAAAGTACATGATTGTAATTCAGTTTTACAATCTAATTATACAACCAAATATTAATGGAAACTGAATACTCGGCGGATAAAGTTTCGATTATAAAACAGTTGAGGTGAATTATATAATACAAAGTTAATGACTCTCAATAGATTTCATTCTGAAATTAAAACTGCAAATGTGATTTAATATCCTGTTTATTTGTTAAAGATCTTATTACAAAAATTACGAATATTTGAGCTTAAAAACACTTGGTCACAATTATACATACTTCGTGGTTAATAAATGAGGAAGTTGTCTTTTGGGATTTGCAATAAAAGTGCTTCCATTTACTTTGAGTTTTTATTACAGCCTGTTCAGAAAGTCCCTAGATCCTGATCAATTAAATAGCATACAAACGCATGATGTAACATAAATACGCACTGTAGTTGATAAATTAACGGTGTTGTATATACTGTCCTTGAATTTATTTTTAAATGCAACAAGTAGCATATGACAAAGGAATAATTAAGTTTGAGTTGTGTTTACATTGTAACCATCCTAGTACAGAAGTGTTGAAAAATATTTAGATATTTTAACCACAATTCCAAAGCAAGGTAAAACAAACATACCAATCCATGTCCAAAGCACAATTCCAAAGCAAGGTAAAACAAACATACCAATCCATGTCCAAACCACAATTCCAAAGCAAGGTAAAACAAACATACCAATCCATGTCTGTGTTTGTGTTGTATAAAATGCAACAAGCTGGGCTAATCGTATCCTCTGGAAAAAAAACCATCAGTATAGATACCGATCCATAAGAAATTTTGTGACATGACAACTTTTGCCATGTGTTACCTTTGAATTGTATGATTTAATAAAAAACAGTAGCACATGTCAATTTTCCATCAGTCGTATAAAGTATACAGAAAGTGTCTGTTTGTGTTTTATTTTTTCATTGGTGTGATATCTTGTAATGAATTCGATCTTGACTAACAGATGGACCATTTAGCGTTTAAAAATCATTATTAATTATTTGAAAAAGAGATGTTTTGAAATGCAAGACAACATCATTATGAAGTGCAGATTTTATATAAAATGTAATATAAACATACTAATCAATGTCCGAATCACAATCTTGAAACAAAGCTAAAACTTTAAAACTGACAATTAGGTTAGATACGTAAGCTTCCACCAGGGAAGTAAGGCCGGGTGCTCAGGAAGGGTAAGCACATCATGTTTAGCTAGCTACTCCCCCCATGTGGTTAAGTGAAAGGAACTGGACAATGGACGTCAAATATATGCAGGGCGATCCTGGACATAGTGACATCATACTTATGAACAATACTGAAATGAGGGCCCTGATAAGTCTAGGCTTGCAATTCCCCGGGTCAACAATTCATTTGTAAAAAAAACCTCGCTTCCTTGTTTGAAGTTCCGTAGTGGGAACAGGATCTACCATAACGTATTAATTGTAGAACAAATACACCATAAACATTGCAGTATAGAAAAGGAAAGTTGACTACAGAAAAATTGAAGTTATCACGCTTGTTATACAATGTCATTTTCCCTCATCTTGCATACACATCGGGAGTCTAGCAACTTGGTTTTGGCTAAATGGTCTAAAACGCACGCTTATCAATCACAACCCCTCTATATATCTCACAGCCTGGAATTGAATCTCACTACGGACATATCCTCATGAGATTTTATTTCCAAGTTGGTGGGGTTTTTTTTTCGGGTATTCCAAGTTCCTGCACCATCACTGAACTGACTTTCGTTACATAGCTGAAAAATCCTGACTTGGACATAAAATTCGGTTTTTCCACGGTGACGGGATCGGGATCCAACAAGAACGAACGAGGAATGTATCCAATTTCTACAGCTTCAGTTGTTGTAGATTTCCCTTTGCTCTTTAAAATACTGCATTAAAAAGTATTTCACAACAATGACTTTGGAGTATATTATTAAGTAAGTTTCCTTTCGCTCACATTTTTACTACCAAAGCGTCTTGCATGCATTCAGTATGATCACGTGTTAAAAAACCCTGACATAGAACGATATGCTTGTTTTTTCATTAAAAATATCCATCAGTAACAGTTTAGATTTTCTTAATGAATGAAATTAGTAGCTATTTTGTTACTAGAGTATGTGGGTGTTCACGTGTCGTAATCCCTCTTTTTAACGTAATTGATATCACGGGGGACATCTCATAAAAACAGGATAACACACGACATTAAAGATAATAAGATTCCACAACACGTAGATTATTTTACAGTTTTCATCTCAAAATATATAATTTGGACAAACACTTTTGTTTACTGAACAATAGCACGTGACTCTGCGTTGAACGTGATGTCCAATTTATGTTTCTTGTTGTCAGACAAAAAATACAAACACGTGTTGTCGGGATTGTTTAGCAAGCACCTTGAAAAGTACTATATTGACTAACAGCGAAAATAGCAATTGAGGTTTGTGTTTTAGATGCAATTTATTGGTTTCTAGGTGAGTTTATAAGAGTATATTGATTAGAACTAACTTGAAGAAACCGGTCAAGCTTGTAGAAAGAAGGCAATATTAACCTAAACACGATTCAAAGATTGTTGTTGTTGTTGTCGCATTTATTATTATTTATTATTATTATTATTATTATTATTATTATTATTGTTGTTGTTGTTCATTACATGTTTGATGTTTTGCAGTGATTTTTATTTGTGTTAAAATTTCAAACCAGTATATATCTGTAAAAATAAAGTTCTAAAATATTTAATGAATCAAAGCAACTATATACATACTCTTATGTGTTTTTTTTTTTTTTTTACAAAAAAAGTAATGAAAAATCAGCACAGGAAAACGCTTTCAAATTCGCAAGAGAGTTGAGTAATGTTTTCAATGTTCCAGAATATTTCACTTAAATCCCCAGCTTTTGGTGCATTGTGTTGATGGCATTATACAGCAGGGTTCTTTATCGTTCCACACATACCATGGCACGGGACCTCGCTTGAGTTCTCATCCGAAAGAACCGTGGCGTAATGCCAAGTGCTTGCTGAAAGAACAGTCACCACCGACTTTCAAGCTTTTGTCAGAGACCCGGTCGGGGGTTCAAACCACGACCTCCCATTTACGAAACGAGCATTCTACTGAACTACCGCAGTGGTCAAACTCGTAAGAGCGTACTATTTCTAGTTTATTAGATATAGTTATTTATTTACATGTTATTAACCTGTTAGTCACAATGGAATCTTCAATGAAAATAATGTTACTCTTACATAAGTAACTTCACGCCACGGCTCTTTCCTTGCAATAGCAATTAAGAAGCAGTAATTGTTCTAAGTGTTCTATTTGTGTTTAATGCTCAGTGGACAGCATTTAATTTGATTAAATAGGGGTTTGCATCACAGCCAAGAATATTTCACTTTTATTGAGACGTCAGCTGTAGTGTCAGAAATTTGACTTTTACATTGTGCTCAAGGCAATGTCCAGTGAATGTTTTAACGTGCCACGTGACTTGAGACGGACATTTGGTTTTAAGGTCTCTTCCGAGTGTTTGGCGAAAGAACAGTCACTACCTATTTCCAGGTTTTGGTCACACTAAGACCTGTGTACGTACCCACGACTTCCATCATACGGAGCGAGAATTAATCAATTGTGAGTAGTATTGCTTTGTCTTGGGAATTTAATAAAAACAAAATGGAATTTAAAACAAAATTCCTTTCATTCTGATTTGTAAAAATATAGCATCTTTAAATAGAGCTAGAGGTAATTAGTTATCAATTTTAGGCTTCAGTATTATGTCATCATCTATATAAAGAAATATTGTACATGTTATGTATCTATAAGCGACGGATTCAAATGAAGTCCTTTTTGGCTTCAATGATAACTTGATTACTGTTGCTTTTGCGGAGTTCTATGAGTAAAAGTTTTTTATAGTTTGAGGAGGTTACATTAAAGACCTGTCGAAAGTTTAACAGCAAGCTAACGAGTTAGCGCCAAAGCGGCAACTCTACTCGCGTTCCTCATTAGATACAATTCTGGAGCTTTTCGATCACTTTCCATCCACCTCTCGGCAGACGAATTTCGACTTCTTTTCGTTCGCAGTGTTAAACTTTCGACAGGTCTGTACTGTATATAGAAATCATCATGTGACTTTGTCTGTCCGTCCGTGTAAAACCGTGTCCAGGCCATATATAAAAATTGCTTTGGACGACTGTCATAAAACCTTACATCTTGATGATTTGATAATCTTCATGGTCCAAAGATGCCTCCTGGCCTTGAACCAAGGTCATATCGAAAATATCAAGATGGCGGAAAACATTAAATGTTTAGGCGGATGGTATTTGACTCTCAAGACAGTTTAGGTTATTTAGCAGTTGTTGTAGATGTTATATTTATTTTCAGTGTGCATATTATTGTTTTTGTTGACTCTTTTGTTTTCGGTATACATGTATGAGGCATTGGCGTTCAAATGACAAACATAAGCATGTAATATACTTACTCAATATAATTAGACAATTATAGTGGCGTGGAGTAACGGCGTTTTACGTCCTATTCAATATTCTTTCACATATATCGAGAAGGAGAGGGTTAGTTGTGGGATAGAAAAGGAAATTGGACATCTACTACTAAATTGTATCATAAGGTTTAATTATATGCGCTGCGTTTATATTTCAAGCCTCAACACGCTTTTTTACGTGGTATGGAATCACCCGTGTTTATAATCTGTCATCAGGTCGTGAACGGTCTATATAGGTAAACAATTTTGATCTGTCCGTTTGACCTTTCAATCGGAATATTCACAGTGTTCGTGTTTAAATGTTTCTTACTGTGCAGGCGAAATAAACACGTGCTTTCCCTATATATAAATAGACTTGTGTATAATAAATATTCAAATTAAAGGTCGAGGGGACAGGTCAATGTTGTTTACCTATATCAGTTGTTTTGTGAATACACAAAAACATCTATAAATGCCATAATAAAAAACAAACATACTTATCCATGTCCGAATCACATTCTAGAAGCAAAGTAAAAACTTTGGAACTGACAAGTTAGGTTAGACACGTGAACTTCTACCAGGGAAGTGAGGCCGGGTGGTCCGTAAGGATGATCACCTACTGTTTAGCTAGCTTCACCCGCAACGTATGTAATCAAAATTGTTTGAAAGGAACATGGAACTATGGGACGTCAAATATATCCAGGGCAATCCTGGATACAGAGACATCAAACTTATCAACAATACTGTGATGGCGGCCATAAAACTTTTTGAGGGCCTTGATAAGCCTAGGCTTGCAATATCCCCGAGTCAACAGTTTATTTGCAAGCAGCCTGCTACGTTGTACAAAGTCCCTGTAGTGGAACAAGCTCTACCATAGCGTGCTAATTGGGAAACAAATACACCATAAGCAGGAGAACCAGTATAATGGAGGGCGCGTATTGAGGTGTGGTTTTGTAGGACCCTGATAGCAACTAAACTTATCTTATATTCGATGGTTCTAAAGTATGTACCGTGGTAAATTATTTCAAGAGTGGAATATTCTAAAACACAACACGGACACGAATGGAATAGAAAAGAAAGAGAAAAGTTATAGATTATCACTGAATATGGTCACTAATTGTTAAGTCTGACTTGGATTACTACTGAATGTTATGGTATATTGTTAGTTTATGTACATTCGTAGGACCTAAACAATACCACCTTTTTAGCCTGAATCAGGGTCGCTAATTGCGAGTTTTAAATTATCAAAACTATAAATAACATTTTTCAGTTCATGACAAAAAATTACCAAAACATAGTTAAAATTTAAGATGTTAAAAAAGTTATTTTCTGCTGAAACGGAAATTATTAAAATAAATTGGGAAAAAAATATTATAACGATGAACACTTGGAACATATCAAATATAATTAAATTCTTTACTTATCTTCTTTTGAATAAAATTTACAAAGCAATTAAATGACGAATTACATAAAATTAGAATCAAAATAGAAAATTCAAATGCAACCGATGAAAAAACAAGGATTTATCCAGAATTAATGCAGAAAATTCAAAATAGCGGATGCTATGTTACAACATCAAATCAACGATGTGCCATTGAAACGAAAATTATCACTTGAACATTTTAGCAGTCAAAACACAACACGCAGGGTTTGTCCGAGTAACCAACAATGAATCCATTCCATAAACACCAAGGTGCGCTTTAAAGGTCTTTATATCAAAAACAAACATACTAATCCATGTCCGAATCATAATTCAAACTTTGAATTGACAAAATAGACTGAACACGTGGACGTTCACAGGAAAGTGAGGCCGGGTGCTCAGAAAGGGTAAACACCTCCTGCTAACTATTCCCGCCACGTGTATATCAATAGATATTATATATTATGCTTATTAGCTTCATTTACACTTGCGTACATGTTTCATACTAGTACTGTATATAGTGCAGTTAAATGAAGGCAAAATGTCTTTCAAAATCTATACATGTATGTATATATACCAACCCATTAATTACAAAATGTTACTGGAACTGGAAGCTGTAACATAATAAGTTTCTTACCATCAAGACTTACACCATGTAACACTATTCTGTATCAATAGTGTGGAAGAAAACAAATACACTGTATACTAATCCATGTCCAAACCGCAATTCCACAAAGTAAAAACTGAAAAATTAAGTTAAACATGTGAAACTCCACCAGGGAAGTGAGGCCGGGTGCTCCGGAAGGGTAAGTACCTAATGCTAGCTTTACCCGCCAAGTGTGGAATTAAATCCGAGAATGGAAGGAACAGGGAAGCAGACATGGGGTAATGCTAATTTGTAATTGCAATGCCCTGTAATGCATTACATTTTCTCCAAGTAATTCATGTAATGTATAATAATCTCAATTTTTGCGTTACATGTAATTATAATGTAATGCATTACATATACACAAATGTATGTGATTTAAGCATTACATAGCATTACTTCTCTCTATTAAGTGTTATATATTGTTACCATTAAAATTCAAGGTTAGTAAGTACCTGGAGACCACTTTTTCTAAAGTAATGAAACAATATAAAAATGCTAAATAAGCTAGTACACCTCAGATCATTTTGAAATTCCAACAAATATAAAGGATAAAAATTAATAATAATTTTAAAGTAAAATGCATGCACTGTTTTATAGTCATATCTGGAAGTCTTAAAATCACAGTAACTGCATTAGTTAACTAATAACCTCTGATGGAAACAACTCTATATTTCTATTTTTACCAGATATTTTTTTTATTTACAATCCTTTTTACATGCAACAATAGTAATTAAATAACCTATTTTTAATGATGAAAGAAGTCACGCGTAATGTATTTATAATTTACGTCTGTTAATACTACTAATTAGTTTGTATACCTATCAATTCTTCTTCAGTTTTGATTTAATGGTAATTAAGTAACAGCGGGATTCATCAGTAAATTAAAAAATAATAAAACCATACAATGGTAGAATAAATTCCTTACAACATCTCTTTTGTTTTCTTCTTTTTAAAGAAATCATAGAAATGTATATTTTAAAAATAAGAAGCCTGACATAGATTAACAATCAACCTTGAGAAATTTTGTAAATATCAGTTGAATGACCCAAAGCAAAAAGAAGCTGCACTTATAATTATTGACTATATTGCTGGTGATTTGCTCCTATTTCAACAGTTGAAAGTAAAAACTTTATAGAAATATTAACCAAAAATTTTAAATTCCAAACCGGTCTATATATGTTTAAATTCTTTCGCTAATAAAATTTATGAAATATAATGTGTAATATAATGCATTGCTTTTGTAAAAGTATTTGTAATGTTCCAAAATGCATGTAATTGTAAAATAATGCTAGTTTTTTTTAAAGTAATTGTAATATAATGCATTATATGTAATTCGCCCCATGTCTGCATGGAAGTATGGGATGCATATTTCGTAGTTATGAGAGTGGGCAGATGGGTGTTATTATGGTTCTTTGGTAATGATCATTAAGTATTACACGCGTCATATGCCCCACCCTAAAGACCCGAAACCTGGAATTGAACCCGAGTCTTCCATTTAACAGAACGATCATATAACCAGAAAAGTTACCGTTACGGTAGTAATTTGTCATCTTCCCAACGATGCTCTGGTTACACCAGTCCTGTCTGCTCTGTGTTAAATATGTTGTTTCTTTAAACGTTACGTATTCAACAAATGATTAATAATACTGTACAAGACAAAACAACTAAAATATCCGACTATTTCGTAATTCCTATTATGACTTTGTTTCACATCCTATAAGATCTATACAATGCATTTTGAATGATGAAAAAGCATTCATTTTTATTTTTAGCAGGACAACACTCCCATGATTGTCACATGGAGCACCTGAACTCACTTCCCTGGTGGAAGTTCACGTGTTTAACTTAATTTGTTAGTTTCAAAGTTTTACTTTGCTTTCGGATTGTGAATTTGACCCAGATTAGTTTTTTATGTTACATGCAACAGTACTCGCACAAGTTCATATACAAACTGTGTAGGCAATTTTTTATGTTCATATAAATTTAATGTTATTTAATATCTGACATTCATCAAAAACTAAGGTATACCCCCATGCAAAATATTTGCATTTAGGTAAATTTGGTAAAGCACAATGAAGTATATTTGGTCCTTTGGCTTTTTTCAAAAGCTTGAAAGAATTTTGATTTTACAATTGATGACTACTGATGAGAAATTATATTCCTAAATGACCGCCTTGTGTTAAAAATTAAAACTGGTGTTAGATTAACTTAGGAACTCGAGCGTGTTTATCAAGTAAATACAATTCCAGTGAAAACTATTCAATACAATTTTATTTTGTAATTGAACACAAGATTTATTTGAGATTTATCGGTCTAAAAGAGAACCAGATGATAATTTGAAGAATTCAAAAAAAAAAAAAAAAAAAAAAAAAAAATTTTTGTCTTTGTACAAAAAATGTTTTAAAATAGAAAGTCGTTTATTTCTTTACAAAAAATCTGACACCAGCTGTTATATTTAACGTTATTTACATGGATTCAACAAAACATTCTCCCTGTGCTTGCTAAGGTGGATCTGATGACAGTATTGAAAAATGTACTCCATAGAATTTCTTTGAAAACGTTTATAATTTTTATTTCAATTTATTCCGGTAAAATAAAAAGTACAGTCAAACCTTTCTATAAATGCCACCAAAGGGAACCAGTAAAAAGTGGCTTTTTTGGACAGGTGGCCTTTATATACAGGTTAAAATAACATAAATAAAGAACAATTTTGATATAATTCTACTGGCTTTTATAAGCAGGTGGCCCTTATATAGAGATGGCCTTTAAGGCAGGTTGGACTGTAATCCAAAATTGTAAAACTTGCATACAATAGTAACAGATCCTTTTATATTAAGCATCATTGACTAGTTTATGGTCTGTGTATGGCTGAAGTGTGCATTTATATTTGAATTTCCTGTCATTTGAAAGTCGTTTGATTCATTAATTTTTCTGGTTGACATTAATTAAATTTGTGGGTAGAAGTATCCATGGTGACATCACGAAAACCGGAACCGGAAATAAGATTACAAAGCATACACACATATATGTATCAGTTTCTTGTTTTTTTTTTTTTTGCCTAAATATTGATTTTGATTCAATGAAATATTACGGAATGTGAAAACCATCAACCAACAGTGTTTGTTTTAAATCATGGTATATCAATAGAAGGCATGGCATTGTAAAAACACACAAACTATAACATTTAATACGTTTTTTAGATTCAGCAAGCAGACATGTCTTCCAAGTCAATGATATTACTTATGTCACTGGATTGTTTACGTTTGAAGCATTTCTTGATTTGATGACGTATCATTTGTCGTATGTTCGAATCCGTAAACCACATTAAAGGTGTAATTGCCGACGATGAAGCGCCAAGCCAAACAAACGCTACCACAACAGGCAAGGGAGGTAAGCAATCAGCACAAAACACCATTTGAAATGTAATCACTTTGTTTGGAAACGATAGTACAATCCATGAAATATTTACTAAACTTAGCGCTAAGGTAGAAATGGGCGGTTTTCTGCTGTTCTGTCGGTTACCAATTGCTTGGTAGGTATCCGTGTTTCTTGATTCGATTACGCTAATTTCGGATTCTTGAAAATTCTTCTTTAAATTGTTAACACAAATTAATGTAGTAAATATAAATGAACAAACAGCAGGAATGAAAAATGTTAAAATAGGCGAGATAACCGAAGCTTCAAATTTGAGCATGAACCAACAAAGTCCTGGGATAAACTTCAACTTTTGCTCTCCTACGGCCCACACAGACGACACAATAACCACTCCTAATAACCAAGGCATTATGGTTAAAATCATATTTAAAGCTAAGGCGTAGATTCACTATTAACAAAACTAATGTTGTACTGTTTCATCAGATACAAACTGTCAATGAATAATATCACAATTAATGAAATATATGGTAAAATTACATCCAGAAAAATATATGTTTTACAGAGTGTTAATCCGAGCATCCAGGGGTGAAGGTCATTATATATAGTCAATGGCATGACTAAAACACTGACTAAAACATTTGTCACTGATAAGTTGACTATTTGAAGATTAAACGTTCTATGTTTGACAGTGACATCACGCAGTATTATAACTATCAGAAACATATTGACGAGATAAGACCAAACTGTCAATATCACAGCGAATGTCACCATGCTAGGTGCCTCTCCCTCGATGGCCAAAGCCATATCCTCAATCGTATCGTTGTATCTATCCTCGTAATACATCTTTTGCTCTAATGCCATCTGAAATTATAAAAAAGAATTACAATATACCAAAGTTGAAAAAATTAAAACCAAGCAAATGTTGTCAATCAAACGCTGATGGTGATTTTACATGTTCAGGTGACAATCACGTGATTTATGTTAATCATATACATAGAGGAAGGAGCCCGTTTCGATGGTAAGCTAACCTTAGTTTTATATAATAGCATGTGAATTTGAACAGATTCTTTTTTTACAAATACTTCGACTATTTTGATGAAACATTTTCGAAGTGTTTGCAGAAACTGCGGAGAGTTGAATTTTGTCCTTTGGCATTGAAAAGTGATTCCATAGACTATATCTTAATTTGCAAATTTACGAGCCGAGCTATTACGGTTAAAGGGTCATTTAATTATTACCCGAGGTGACATGGTCTCAGAACCAGCCGATCTCTACACTTGTACTGGCCGGTCTGACAGACCAATCTCTTACCCTGGACCGACGGGATTCTAACCACGAACCTACCACTTTCATACCCTAGACCGGACTAACTAAAAGATGGCATTACGTTCTGACGATAAAGATGTCAGGTTATAACGGTTTCAGACAAGTTTAAATTAGTTTTAAGAAGTTTTCTTCAATCAATTGGGCTGTGTGAAGTGTAAAGACTAACATTATCGGGCTGTATGTACTTTTAGCTGAAAGCAAATACATGTTGAACTGCAAAAAATAAACAGCTGTGTCAATAAACATTATAGATTACGCAGAAAAATGTAATTCTCCACTTAAACAAAACATATTTAACGAAAATATTACACTTATTCTTAAAGATAGACAAACAGCTGCCATTTCAGTTGCCATAGATACTCCAACATGGCTTGTCACTGTCTCTTAAAATGACGTTATTACACTTCTAGAAAATACATTTTTATCGTGATGGAAATATCGCCTTGTCCCAAAATAACTTATTATTATGGAACATAATGTTGAAGGAATTATCTCAGAAGACAAAAACATAACAAGAATCATAATATCTATATGATAAGTGCAAATGATTTTCAATGCAACCGTTCACACGAGTTATCATAGATACCGTTGATGCTTACAAAGATGTCTAAAAGCAGACGTCAATAAATAAAGAGCCAGTAAATAGTTCATCGCAAAACATACAGGGCTCCGACATCACAGAGTAAGAAAGGCTTTAAGCTGACTGCAAAATACCCTTGCCAAGCAAAATTCTTATTTCTACATGATGATGTTTTGTATGATATTTGACCAACGCGACACCAGAAATTCATCAATCTCTTTTAGCTGCGATTTTTTAATTTCGAAATTTTCAAATTGGATGTAATTAGATAATATAATCTTAATAATCTTATTAAATAAATGTCCATGATTGGTTTTATCGATTGCTCATATATACAGTAGAATCCTGTCGAAAGTTTAACATTTTACTAATGGATTAGTACCGAGGCAATCGTTCAACTCGACCCCTCATTAATTGTATCTCGACAGCTACAATGGATCTCTTGTCCTTTAGCTATCAATATATCTGTCACTTGGTACTCGAGCTTTCTATTCCTTTTCGTTAGCTCAGTGTTAACCTTTCAACAGGTCTGTACAAAGCCTTTTCTTTTTTCCCAATGCAAATTGACATACAATTTAAATAATACACGATGCAATTCATAAGTGGTTCTTTCATTCAATTTTATTCCAAGTAAGAACATGAAAATTAAAATATTTTATTTAATTTTTAACAATTTCCGTATTTTATTGGATTGTCATTCCTTCAAATTATCTGAGATAAAATCATTATATTGTATATTGCGTTTTCCGAAGATTTGATTACATTTTGTGAAGATAAATTCTTAATCAAATAGTAATGCATAAAATTAGTTTTTAACTGTTTGTTAAGCTCATCTCAAAGGCGCTTACATTGGTACTTTAATATAACCACTCCACTGGGTGCCGTTTTAATAATATGTCGGGTGCTCGAAACAGTAGATGTCCCATTATATGTTTGTCTTTTGTCGTGTTTTCGATTCTATTCTCAAATTTGTATTTTTGACATGTTATGTTAATATCTTTTCTTACCTTTCTAGTCTTTTGCATAAAACGTTAGATGTATTATATTCAAACTACATCCTTAGTTTGAAAATGAGTTAGTTGGCTTGTTAAAGATCGGTGGTAAATTATCCAACTTGTTTTAATTTTGCAGCACTAGACAGCCGTTTCGGAAAATAAAGTCCATTTTTAGGTACGCAAACCTTAATTTGTTGAGGAATTTACTATCATCTACCAGCCCAAATCTTAAGTGAATCAGAGAAAAAAGTAAAACTTGTAACTCCGCTACACTGTTAACTTTGTCATATACCATTTTTTTTAATTTAATCATAAAATACATTAAAAAATGGCATATTGTCATATACCATTTTTTGAATGTATTTTTTGATTAAATTAAAAAATGGTATATGACAACTTTAATTGCCATATGCATTCGCTTTGTTTTAAGATGCATATGTGTTAAGCAATATACTTTGCTTTATCGCAGTATTGAATAGTCTCTTTGCTTAAAACATAATTGGGTCAGGCTAGGTATATTGTGTTTATTGGATGTAGGGTAGTTATAGTTTAAATCGAGGGTATGACACAGTAATATTAAAACATACAAATAAATCTGTTTTACGATTTTTTTCTAACAGTTAAAAATTGACGTTTAGAAAATGAGATTCTTTCTATAATTCCATTATAAACTAGATTCTAGATAGAAAAAAGTTCTTTTTATTAATCAAATCAAATCAAATGAGTATGTGTGATAAAAACCATAATTTAATATATTCTTTTAAATACCTTTAACCCATTTTAGATAATTTAAACATATTATTTAAAAAAGAGCAAGATAAAGTTAAATTAACCCTTGATATTTGTAATTTGATTTTCGCTCAAATAATTTATTGTTGAAAATAGTTACTTTATGTTGATTAATTTCACAGCTTTGGCAAATATATTACGTTTATTTGCAAAAGTATATGCTAATTAATATTCATAACACAAATCTAACAGAATAATTCCATTTTTAATTTGTTTGTAAACCGTCCGAAGAGTCAGAAAGCAAATCACAAACTTTTTCCAAATATGTAGTGGATTGAGAATTGTTCCTTTCACTATTTCTTAATTTGTTAACAATAAGTATAGACATTAGTCAAATGTTTTATGTTTTTTGGTAATAACTGTGTTCAATCAAGATATTTTACGAATAACTTTCTTTCATGATCCTGGCCTGATTGCGATATAATGTCAATATTTTTTGGAAAGAATAAAGATGGCGTTCCAAATAGTGTACAAGTGTGAATAATTTTGTCAAATATCTTCGCATAACTAAATAAAAAAGCCAATCTATATCCAAAAACTAAGATATACTCCCTCATGCAAAGTATTTCCTTAGCTGATTTTGGTCCTTTTGAGTTTCTTTTCAACATCTTGGGAAAAGGTTTTGGTTTCATAATTTTGGTTCAAGCACTACTGATGAGGAATCGTATTCCGAAACGGCCGTCTAGTGCTGTGAAATTAGACTGGTATAATATGTAGTAATCACATCCCAAAAGCATATAGAAACGTTGAAGCGAACAAATTGAATTAACACGCGCTAACTTTCACCAGGGAAGTGAGGCCAATTATGTTGTACAATTAGATGGGTTTAAAGCCACAAAAAGTTGGACAATTAGCGTCTTGAATTATTTCATGGTCGTTTCATTTATAACTCAGTCTGAGATGATGAGACGTAAGGTTTTCTGATAATTCTTACTTGTATTCCAGGATCGTACCTGGAGACAGTGAAAACTTGTGTTTAATATTTATTGTCCGTTAAAACAGGTTAAGATACAACAAGACAGTAGTTACTGTCATGCACTGGCATAATTTCTATTTAAACTTTTTGAAATGTTTGAAGACATTTTATAACAATTGTACCGTTATTGTTTGATGTCTGTTTATCCAGATACACACCAGTGACAATACCAAGTTTTCTGTATGTTGGAATTCTGGAAAAAGAGTCTTACTAAATCTATCAAATTATTGAGAATGTGTGATAAAAAACCTTAATTTAAGATATGTTTTTAAACCCATTTTGTATAGTTTAATAGTAGCCCTTTTAAAGAGAGCCAGATAAAAAAACTTATCCCTTGATATTATAATTTGATTCTCACTCAATTGATTTATTCTTGAAAAAGGTTGTTTCAGGATGATTAATCTCTCTGTAACAGTAAATATCATACGTTTGTTTTCAGAATAACGTGTATTAATGTGCAAACACCACACAAATCTGCACAGACAAATTCTAGACAAGTTGTATGTAAACCTTTCACAGAGCTAGAAAGCAAAACACAATTTATTCTTGAAAAAGTTATTTGTTTGTATGATTTTAATTGAATGTTGCGCATTTAGTTTTGGATGTACTTGTGTATTAATATTAAAGCATCATTCTCAACAGAATAATTCTAGTTTATTAAAAATTGTTATCATTCCACAGAGCTAGAAATCAAAACACAAATTATAAATACAATAATGTTTTTACAAGGTTCTATATTCAATGTATTGAGGATTGCCCATTTACCTCTTTCAAATATATAAACTAGATGAAGAGACATTTGACAAAATTGCTCACGTTACTTTTGACTTTTTTCTGATAATTACTTGTGTTCAATTAAGATGTTTTATAAATAACTTTCTGATAAACCCCCTGTCCTTGCCTCTTTGTGGCAAAATGTTCATCTATTTTAAGATGGATACTTTTGGGATGGCGTTCCAAATAAAGTAAGTGTAAACGTGTGAATGCTTTTCTCTAATATCTTTAATTTAACAAATAAAAAACAAACTGCCAATCCATGTCCGAATCACAACCCAAAAGCAAAGTAAGAATTTGAAAGTATGGGACGTCAAACATACACAGGATAATTTTAGTTACAGAGACATTGTTCTATTAACGATATAGTGACGACGACTACAAAACTCGTTGATAAGTCTAGACTTGCAATATCCCTGGGTAAACAATTCATTTTATAAAGTTCCCGCAGTGGGAACAAGCACTACCATAGCGTATTAATTTTAAAACAAATACGCCATAATCAGGGAGTAGTAGGTATATTGCAGTATAGAAAGGAAAGTTTACAGTAGGAAAATTTAAGTCATCAACATTAGATTTCAAAATAAATTTTAATATTATACTCTTTGTTACGTTTTATTTGTTTTATTACAAGTAATGTCATTTCTCTCTTTCTTGCTGTCTCAATGTATGTTCATCATTGCCTTCTAGAAACTCTTAAACTACTTAGCATCTCTTCAAATCGCTGACAAATATTTCCTTAGCAGATTCTATTCTGGTAAAATATATTTTGGTCCTTTGGATTTCTTTTCAACATCTTGGAAAACAGTTTTGGTTTTATAATTTTGGTCAAAGCACTTCTGATGAGGAACTGTATTCCGAAACGGCCGTCTACTGCTGTAAAGACTAATGCGAGATATGTTATATAAACAACTGAACCGGTCTTTAATCGTCAAATATAATCATTTAGATCTGAGGTTCCAAAATAAACATACTAATCCATGTCCAAACCACAATCCAAAAGCAAGATAAATTTTATGAAGCTTTCAAATTTAGTTGAAAATGTGAACTTCCGTCTGCGAAGTAAAGTGTAAGAACCTCCTGTTTAGTTAGCTGCACCATCACGTATGCAATCAAAAATTTGAAATGAAAGGAACATGGAACTATATGGAATCAAATACATCCAAGGTAACTTTGGATACATAGACACCATACTTAACAATATTGTGATGACGGCCATAAAAAATTATTGTTCAATATAATATATCATAACATCATTGAGATAAGTATGATGTCTCGTAATTCAAAATTATCCTGGGTATGTTTGACGTTCCATATTAAATTCATTCTTTTTAACTCGTGCCTGATGTAGCTAGCTAAACAGGAAGTACTTACAATTCGGAGCACCCCACTTAACTTCCCTATCGGAAGTTCACGTTTTTAACTAGATTTGCCAGTTGTCAGAGTGTTACTCTGTTTTTCTGATTGTGATTTGGACATGGAAAGTTATGTGTCTTGTATTATTCATCTATTAGTATTGGTTAACACTTTTGTCTTCGAAGTGCTAATCCCAGCGATCAAAATAGGCTAAGGCTGTTACTCGAAGTAAATCACTACTTTATACCTGGAGTGTTAGTCTAACCGATAGGCTCATGCAGTCCCTTGAGGTCAATCGTCTGACCGATCTAGATTGGCTCAGGCAGTTCCTCAAGGTCAATCATATCTATGTAGTCGTTGTTATTTGTCCTTTTGAAACACGCATCAAAATGTCCACGTAGTATAATTCTGATTCTCGGATCAAGCAGCCACATGATAGGGATTAATCCAGACGAAGATGCACCAAGCCACACAAATGTCACCACTAATTTGATAGAGATTTGATTGGACGGCACACACTCCTCTCCTTCACAGAACTGTACTTTGAACGATACAAATTTATAAGGAAACCACATCAAAATCCATAATACATTAACAATGCAAAGTAAGATAACTGAAAACAATGAATTGAATCCTTGTGATTCATCCGAGTCATGCGTACTTTCTAATATCGCATTCCGGTTACGATTTGAATGATTTTCATTAGAATCACAATGACGCTTGATTTTGCATATACAAAGTAAACTTGAAAGTATTATACACCAAAAACTTGGGAAGAAATAGGTTGCCACTGGTGACGCAATAGATGAATTAAAATCAAGCATTAATAGACAAATTCCAGGATAATCTTGTATCGGTTTTTCTCCAAGTGTCCATATAATCACGACAACTGTTATTCCAAGGAACCAAGGTGTCGATAAAGTTACAAATTTAACAAAATTAGATTGTTGAAAGTTTGAAATTTTAAAATTTAAGTTTTCTATTAAGTACAAAATATCTATAAATAATAAAATTAAAACAAAAACATATGGTAATATTACATCTATCATTATATAAAGTTTGCATACTGTTTGTCCGAGCATCCATGGGTTTATTTCGTAATATATAGTCAAAGGCATCACTACAGTGCTAGTAAGTACATGTGTAGATGCCATATTTATTATTTGAAGAAAAGCTAATTTCTTTCTGGTCTCGTTGTTTGACAAAATTAGAAAGATAATAAACACATTGATAATATAGGACCAAACAGCCAGAACTACAGCAAATATGACCATATTAGGCGCTTCCTTCTCAATGGCGCTAATAATGTAGTCAATACTATCCTCTTCAATTCTGGAACCAGGGGTTATTTCATTGTAAACATCGGTTACATTTAACTGCATCTAAAGATAATAGAAATATAAAAAACAGGTAAATTAAAGATGTTGAAAACATAAATTAAAAAAATACGACTAGCGTGACATTTTAACTCTCTCTCTCTCTCTCTCTCTCTCTCTCTCTCTGTCTCTCTCTGTGTGTGTTTGTGTGTGTTGGTGAAATTTACGCGACTTAATATTTATATTGTGCACCAATATTCAATTATAATAATTAAAAATGAAACATTAACAAAACATAATTTTATTAAATAATTAATCGCTTATTGCACAAATGATCAAGAAATATTTTTGTAAATTTTTTGCAATTGAAGATGTTTATACCGTCTCGAAAGTATATTCGTTTTTTATGAAATTGCTCACCAAAGCTTTGTATGAAAGGCCAATCTTCCAAGTATTGTATTATAAATGATATCATGTCAAAAATTCTAAACTATAATTCCAAAAGCAAAGTTAAAACTGGCAAAAGTGAAAGGGACATTGAACTAACTATGGGACGTCAAATATATCCATGATATTATTATTATACACAGACATCATATTGATAAAACGGCCATAAATCTTTTTGAAGGCCTTTGTAAGCATAGGCTTGCAATACCTTGCATCAACAATAACTATATTAGAAGTTAAATAGATCATAACAATTGGTCGATATTTTTTATGTACACCAGATGTGCAATATAAAGAGGTAGGTACAATATAAATATACAAATAATTATATCTTCTTTCATTACGTGGACTAATATCATCACAGAGTAAAAAATAAAACCTAATTGGGGTTATCTACTTATTGTGGCTTTGTAAATGTCTGTTCACTTCATATCTACCTCATTAACAGTAACTGTTTTGTCTTGTATGTCAAAACCAGATTAGTGGATTGCGTTTTGTTATTCCCCGGAGAAACCGAATGAAACAAGAATATATTGTTATAATTTGCTTATTTTGATAAATATGAAATTCAAATCATTGGATACTAAATCAAAATTAAATACTTCTGGGTAAATGTCAATCAAAAACAAACAATCCAGCCCATGTTGAAATCGCAATAAAAATTGAAAACTTGTAAGTTTAGTTACACACGTAAATTTCAATCAGGGAAGTAAGGCCGAGTGTACTGGAAGGATTTAATCCGTTTAAAACCAAGAGTAACATAGTCGATGTCTCTAGGCTTACCAGATCGTTGTACCGTGGAGCAAAACCCCTTTCCTCTTTTTGGTTACTAGTATACTTAAATGCAATGCACCGCAAGTGAACCCCCTTTCTATGTTATTCGTTTACCCTATAGATTCACCAATGAAATTACTTGCAATACAAAACTGTATTTTTGAATTTCGCATCATGTTGCACTGGTATTACTTAGATTATCAATCAATAATGTCGGGACTTTACGAAAGCTACCGTTTAATGCATATAATACCAGTGTTAAGTTTAAAACACTAGATGTTTAAAAAAATATCCAAAAGAACTAAAAATATTTTTCTAAATTTAACTAAGGATACACTTTGTATGAGGGAGTGTGTTTTAAGTTTTGGTGAATTCAGATTTTAAATAGCAGCAAATTTAACAAATTAAATAGAATATTTTTGAAAACAAAAAATTGCCAACTGCGTTTGTGATATCCTCAGAGAAACATCCACCAGCAGAGATACCGCCTCAATGGTTTAAATTACACAATATACCAGTTTTAATTTTACAGGACTAGACGTGTAGATGTAATGGCAATGTGCAAATATTAAACTTAAGGATATTTTTATTACTAAATCCCGTTTTATTGTTGTTTTATTTCTAAAGAAAGCATGTCAAACCTCGTGATGTGCCTTATTAAGATTTTGTCATGGTGACAATCCGTAGAAGTTTTATATTATATTATTGGTTTAATACACGGTTATAACAAAAGAGATAATTTAAATAGATTTATTGCTATTACGGCGTTTATAAAATATTAAAGGCGCACTTAACAGTTATCTCCAGATTAATCATCGCAAAATTATTTGTGTACAGAGTTTTGATTATAACATGATGACCTGGATTAATTCTATAATGTATTACATAATCATACGATTTCAAACACACATGACTTAACATGCAAGTCTAACATGGAATAAAAATCCATATGCATCTGTTCTTTTTTCTAGGATGTGGCATCGAAAAGTTTGGTACTTAGGTAGATAAATAACAAAATTGAAAACTCTATTTACACCACCCATTAACCTTTCAAAGAGATTAATTAATGAATAAAGGTCCGAATACACAATAAAGATGCCCTCGTCTGAAGACGTAATGCCTGAAACATCAGGAAATCACGAACGTGCGTTAGGCGATGCATTGAAATCATTAGCTGAAACATATACTTGACAATGACTTCATCAATAACAAACCGCAATAAACAAACAAATTAAGGTATAGCATACCGGTCTTATAAAGTAGAAACGAAGAAAAACAGCTTGAAATATGAGCTAAAAGAACATGTCACGAAAATAAAAATCACAGCTTTATCATATACGGTTTTATTAGAGCGTTTCATCTTATCTGTAATGATAAACTGACAGCCAGTAAATATAGTAATTTTATAGTAATTTTACATTGACATGTAAAGAAATGCGGAATAGTTTAATTTGTATATCTTTTGTATATAGAGAGTGTATTATATAGTCTATTGGTTGACGAACCGCGATAAAACAATCAATACATGCATCAAAAACAGTTTCAAGCCAATATGTTATATATAAATGTTATGTATAGTACGGATAATATAAAATCTCATTTCGTTATTGACACCCAATACGTTTCCGTGACTAAACTGAATCAAAAGCAAACACAACAGTCTATGTTCAAATCACAATAAAAAATAAAGACTTCGAAAACTGGCTTATTAAACTTTCGTCAGGGAAGTGAGGTCGGGTGAAGCGCATTATGTTAAACTAGCTACATCTGTCTCTTATGAAATCAAATTAGAGAATTAAAGGCACGTGGGACTATCTGACTGAATTAAAGACGTTCTTAAAGTCTAAATATGTTAAAATATTACATAAAACAATTTGACTCAAAGTTAATTGAAAAATGATAACATTTAAATTCATCAAAATATAATATTATACTTTTTACAATTATATATGCCACCAAAATGCTTTTTTTCAACAAACAAAAACAGACACCTCACCTGGTCCATATAAATTATATCAACATGCAATCAAACATACTGGCTAGTGTCCAAATCACAATCTCACTGAAAGTCAAATACAAACAAACTTTTTGGCTCCCCTCCAAATCACAATCTGAAAAGTCAAACATAACTACATCGGCAAATGTCCCAATCCAATCCAAAAAAGTCAAACATAACTACATCGGCAAATGTCCAAATCACAATCCAAAAGTCAAACCAACTACATCGGCAAATGTCCAAATCACAATCCAAAAAGTCAAACACAACTACATCGGCAAATGTCCAAATCACAATCCAAAAAGTCAAACACAACTACATCGGCAAATGTCCAAATCACAATCTAGATCACACACAACTACACGGCAAATGTCTAAATCACAGTTTAAGTCACACACAACTACACCGACAAATGTCTAAATCACAATCTCCAAAACAGAGTTAACTACTTACCTTTGATGCCATTTCTGTTTTTGTTTCTCACTCAGCAAAGATTTCTGTTATAATAAAAGGCTAATGCTTTTCGTCATATATAGACTAAGAAATAGAGGTTTCAGCTTAATAATCGCCTTTTATTTAAAATAATTAAATATAGATTGATATCAATAACAAAGCACGTTTATCGCACGTGTATCCAAATGTGGATATTGTAGTACACGCCTACATTTATTAATAAATAAAAAATGAGATCTAACGTTTCATATTTGTCTCAAGTATGCGTAGAATATAAGAAATAAAACCTTTGTTGTTAACGATCATACGCTTTAGAATACACGAATTGGTAGTTTGCTCTTGTAGTGGGCGTATGGTTTCAATTTAAGTCAGGCGACCGTACACGTGTTTGTGCAAATGAGTCAAAATATCCCAATTGTCAATCTTATATCTTCCCCCGCTTGGTAAAATGTACACAATTTGTAAAGTTCTAATATATTGAATTAATTTGACATTCATTCACAAACTGTTAAAGTATTCTTAAGTCAGGAATCTGATGACTCAGGTTTCATTTCATCGATAATTTTCTTAAGCCTTAGATAATACCCATGTGTCTATCTTCAAATTCAATTCGAGAACACAATTTATTTCTGAACATTTCCGTAAGATAAACTTCAGACAAGTCTCGGGTGCATCAATGAGAAAACAGAACACGACACAAAAGACAATCAAATCATTATTATACTACTGAGACAAAATAACGTCAGACATGATTTCCTTTTTTAGTTTGTTCTTTTTTGGCAAATGATGTTACTGATGGTTTTGTTTGTTTGAAACAGAACAAAGATAGACGGGATAAAGATGCTTAACGATAGAACTAGGAACATTAAATAATTGATAATAAATATGTTTTGTAAAGGTTTAAACAAAATGTAACTATAAATGAGCAAGAAGTACGAATACTTTGAGCAGTGGCAAAGCTAACATTAAGTATTTAGACATGAAATGGTGTCTTGAAAGATTTGAAGATAGAAGAGAGGAATATATTACGTATTTCATTGTTCTTGCACCTCAGAAAAATTCATAAAAAGAGAGGTGCAAGATATCTCCATCTTGTGCCCCCTGTGCATGATAGCCTACACGCTGTTTTTCCCGCAAACTTTTATCAACAAAATCAGAGATGTATCGCTTATATGAAATTGATTTTTAATTTTAAAAATTGTACTTTCTGATGCAAGAAATAGAGTGAATGACTACTTGTATTGCCAGATAAGGAAATCTCAGCTATTTCCCTATCTGGCACCACACGTTGTGATAGATTCTATAAGTCTTATATGTCAACTACTTTAAACATAACCGTTTACGACTTTTTATTGCGAAAGATGATAAATTATATGTATTGTCGTCACATTTATTGACAAGTATTATATTTTTCTATTTATATCCAGAACTTTCTATTCAAACGTGAATCTAGAAATAGATCCAACTATCATTGTAAAAACACACTTAAAAAGTAATAAGAAAATAACACACACACACACACACACACACACACACACACACACACACATTAGTATCAAAGTGTCGATATATTGTTAATTTACTAAGTTAGTAATTAAAATTTCACACCAATTATTTTTTATATTACATTACCAATGAATATTGAAACACAAACTATATCTAAAACTTTTTAATACGAACGAATAATCAATACCTATCTATGTCCAAAAGCAAAGTAAAACCAATCTATGTCCAAAACACAATATAAAAGCAAAGTTAAAACAAACATACCAATATAGGTCCAAAACACAATCCAAAGGCAAAGTAAAAGCAAACATACTAATCTATGTCAAAAATACAGTCAAAAAACAAAGTAAAAACAAACATTCCAATCAATGTCCAAAACCCAATCCCACAGGCAAAGTTAAACAAGCATACCAATCTATGTCTAATATAATCCAAAAGACATACCAATCTATGTTCAAAACACAACCCAAAAGCAAAATAAACACAAACATCCCAATCAATGTCCTAAACCCAATCCCCAAGCATTTAAATAAGTCCCAAGAGCAAAGTAAAAAACACACATACGAATCTTTACTCAAACTAAAAAACAAAGATAAAACAAACATTCCAATCAATGCCCAAAACCCAATCCCCCAAGCAGAGTTAAACAAGCATACCAATTCATGTCTAAACCACAATCCCAAAATAAAGTAAAAGCAAACATACCAATCCATGTCTAAATCACAATCCCAAAATAAAGTAAAAGCAAACATACCAATCCATGTCTAAAGCACAATCCCAAAATAAAGTAAAAACAAACATACCAATCCATGTCTAAATCACAATACCAAAATAAAGTAAAAGCAAACATACCAATCCATGTCTAAATCACAATCCCAAAATAAAGTAAAAGCAAACATACCAATCCATGTCTAAATCACAATCCCAAAAATAAAGTAAAAGCAAACATACCAATCCATGTCTAAATCACAATCCCAAAATAAAGTAAAAACAAACATACCAATCCATGTCTAAATCACAATCCCAAAATAAAGTAAAAGCAACATACCAATCCATGTCTAAATCACAATCCCAAAATAAAGTAAAAACAAACATATCAATCCATGTCTAAATCACAATCCCAAAATAAAGTAAAAGCAAACATACCAATCCATGTCTAAATCACAATCCCAAAATAAAGTAAAAGCAAACATGCCAATCCATGTCTAAATCACAATCCCAAAAATAAAGTAAAAGCAAACATACCAATTGATGTCTAAATCACAATCCCAAAATAAAGTAAAAGCAAACATACAAATCCATGTCGAAATCACAATCCCAAAGTAAAGTTAAAACAAACATACCAATCCATGTCCAAATCACAATCTCCAAGCAAAGTAAAACAGACATATATGCAAACAACATTTACCTTTTCGCTTGACCTTTAATATGTATATTTTATACAGTGTTTATTTTGTCTACATCATGACAAACATGCGTTGTTGACGCATTTGGGAATCTCAACACCCATGTATTGGATTGAAAGCGTATATGAATATTTCTAATCAAAAGTCATACGGACAGGTCATTGTTGTTTGCCTATACAAATCTACGTCCAAATCACAAATCTGAACAAAGTAAAAACAATCGTCCAAATCACAATTCCAAACAAATTAAAAAAAATTGAATACCGAGAAATTAGGTAAAACATGTATATTTCAAACTGGGAAATAGACCGGATGATGTGAGATCAAAATTGAAAATGAAACTGAAAATAAAGAAAATGAACAATCGTGTTTAATACTTGACAACGAGATAAAACAGGGAGTACCATATTCATCTCTCACGCACACAGCGTGATTACTATGCATTAACCTTTTAAGGCCAGACAAAAGGAACAAATATTTGTGAAGGACGCTTTATTAAAGTATAGTTTTCAAACGACGATTTGAATATAAATAATACATAGCAATTCTGCAATTACAGAAATATCTAAGCCTTGAAGATTTTTAAGGTTTGCTTCTTTCATAATAATGACGATATTGGTAGACTCCGGAAGTAGTGTAGAACGTGATTACAAGTAAGTCTCCATACAATATAGTATAGTTTATACAATGATCACATTTGCTAGTAGTTAAGACACACTATTTCTATTACACACTAATTCTATTATATGTATAAGGTGAACAAACAAAATACTAAAATGTGATTTATTTCTGTCGGAGATTTAAAATAATCTAAAAAACGAGGAAAATAAAGCTGCTTCAGTATATCCTAGTGAGACGTTTTAATCAAAGTTACCATACAATATCGTCTTAATTCAGCATCGCTACAAGATACCAGTCCTCGGTACATAAATAAATATGCGTCGAGTAAATAAACGTCTAGTATATATTAAACCCTAATCGTAACTTTATAACTTATTACAATCAGACTGTACTGGCTTACCTGGTCTTCAAAGTTATGTCCCAGTGGTAATTTTCTTTAGCAAAAACGGGTTTTTCCTCAGTATTAAACGTTTTTTAATATAATATTTCAAAAAATCGTGGATATGCACAAATCGGATTTCAAAAGAGAAATATTTGTCTGTTTTATGTTTTGTTTTTGTCCATAGAATTTAGGTGACAGGTACCAGTACGTATATTCTACATAAATATGCTTCTCAAAATCGCCACAGTTGCGAAATTAAATTCCTGGTCGATGTTGTAAAAACAATATGATTTGGTCCGATTCTTTATCATATTATTTAAATTAGTTTTTACCAGTAACTGAAACTAGATTACTTTTACTAATTTTGTTTATTTTTTCTATTGTCAACTTTCTTTTTCTTTGCAGGTATATCCCCCTGTTTCTCCTGCCTATGATACATTAATTTCACAAGAAATAAGTTACTGTAGAGTTTGTTTCAACTAGGGTAACTTTATACAACGAAACAAACTACTTACACATACATTGTTGCCGCAAGGATATTGCAGGCCTAGGCTTATCATGATCCTCAAAAAGTGTAATGGCGTTCATCACAATACTGTTGATAAGTATATATTTGACGTCTCATAGTTCATTGTTTCTTTTCAGTCCTAATTTTGATAACATATATGTGGAGGGTATGGTAAGCTTACCGGTAGGTACTTACCCTCTACCGGAGCACCAAGCTTCGCTTCTCTGCAGCTTTACAGTTTTTTGCTTTGCTTTGAGATTTGGATTTAGACATGGAGTGCTCGCTCCGTATGTGAAAGTTGTGAGTTGAACCCTTTGTCTCTGATGCCATATATAACCATTAGAATAAACACGTATCCGTAACAATAATTCTTTAGACGTATTTTAAATGGAAACCAATTATGCACATGTCAATGTAACGTTAATATAAGCAATTATAAACATAAACCATTTAAATAATCTTGTTTAACATTCTCAGTATAATTTCAAACCAAATATAAGAATGTAATTCCCAATGCTATGTGTAATATTTAATTTTATGGTTCTGTACATACAAATGATGTTTTAGACATAAATTTCTGATTAAAAAATTTCGTTTATCATTTAAAAGGGTTACGATTTTGTGAAATAGCAGGTGATCACGCATACTCGTTGCTTACCAGTTCCAGTCACTATTGATTTATTTGGTCTGACTGTCATATGTTATCTTCTATTTACTTCCGTACATTTCAAAGTTGTGAGAGACTTTTTTTGTGATTTTCCTAACAAATAATAATCATTTTGATTTTGACTTACTGTCTCTAAACCATTTCTTTGGCGAACATCAATTTATCTCAACGATCATTCTCGGTACAAAAAAGTAAAATAGATATAAAAAGAAGGTTTTAAGGTTAATTTGATCAGTTTGGTTTATGGGTAATAACATAATCCTGTTAGTAAATGTATGTTTGCGATGAGAAAAAATTAATGTTTATCCATATCATCAAGTTGAGTTTGTTTATTGCTAAGCGAAGATAATAATCTTAACTTTACTGTTAAACTAAATTGACTGCGATATAGATTGACGTTGTTACTTCCTAGGAATTCAAAATAAAAAAAATGAGATACAAAATCGTGTAAATAATATATTTATTGCATCTGAAATGAAACATAAATATAAAGAATTTCATTAGGAATATACATCTGTAGGATGTTTGTTTACTTCAATTAATTTGCGTCAGACACTATCCTATTCCCTCAATATAATTGCTTGTTATCCACAAAACAAAGATTTCATTTGCACTACAAAGGTATATAGTCAATTCAAAAGCCAGATAATTTAAGAAAAGGGAATGATGAAAAAAGTTTATAAGAAATACAACCTTGGATAATAATACAAACCAGGTAGATCAAAATTTACAGACCACATATAAACCAAATAGCTCAAAATTACAAACCATATAAACCAAATACCTCACCATTTACTGGTTTGATTTAAGATGTTCATCTAGTCTATACCTAAGTGTTCAAATCAATCACACATACCGGTCCATATCCAAAGCACGATCCCAAAACAAAGTGAAAAATAAAACTTTTACACAAATAGGTGTACTTACACAAGGAAATGAGGCTGACTATCGGAAGGGTAAGCATATCCCGCCATTTTGTTATAGGATTCAGTTTTCGTCCAAAATAGTGTTTTTAAATATGTTATCTATTCTTTTAGTCCAATTGCAAGTGTTTTTCGAGTCAAGTGCACATATGTTATTGCATAATATGCATTGAGAGAAACAAATTGCTTCGAAATGTGTATGTTCATTTGATTAAAACTGTTTCTAAAAAGTTTAGAGATGAGTGTGATTCTTATCTTTACTTTACAGAGTAGCCAATCTATTCATAGATTAGAGTGTTTTATGTCCATTTATTTACACCTATAGGCAGATTTATGATGATGCTTCTGTCTGCAATTTAAGCAATATTCGTGCACAACATTAAAACCACAGCATTAATATTCTATTATGTAAATATTCTTAACTCAATTCATTCATTCCACATTTAAACACATAAAGGGGTTCAAAGACACACAGTGATTCCGGATAAACATGATATTAGATTATTGTACGGGAAACTTTCTCATTTGTGTTACACCAAAGATAACGAAGACACCGGAAATTTGATAAAATGCACTTACTAAATGCACTCATTACTGAGTAGTATGTTTGGCATTGGTAATGTAGGATATTAATGGCTTCTATTTTAAGTCATTCTCAAACATACTGGTCCATATCCAAATCCTAGTCTCAAAAGCTAAATAAAAACATTAAACTGTCAATTTACGTTTAACACGTGAACTTACACCAAGGAAGTGGGCCCGTGTGTTTAGAATAGGTAAGCACCTCTGTTTAGGGAGCTACATCCGCCAGGTATGTAATCAAACTGCTAATGAAAGGAACATGGATCTATGACATGTCAAATATACAGTGTAATTTTGATTCAGACACCATAAACTTTTAGGGCCTTTATGAGCCTAAGCTGCTTGCAAAATCTCTTGTGAACAGTTGATTTGTTAGCGACGACTTGCGTCGTTGTACAAACTATAAACGGATTGATTTAAGGCAAATACAATGTATTTTGTTGTTACTTCTTTAAGAAAAACTGCATCGTGTGTATAAGGTTACACAGTCAAGCTTATAAAGTAAAAAAACCCAGCAAATCCAGCAAAATAAATGAATAAATAAATTAATTAATTAATAAATGAAAATAAAACCTTGAAAACTCGCAAATGTGGTTAAACACGTGGATTTACTTCAGGAGAAGTGAGGTCAGGTGTTCCAGAAGGGTAGGCGCCAAATGTGATACGTACATAAGTAGACGGCTTGGTATGCAGTTGGTTACAGTATAACGAACAGAACACTTAACTCAAATTCAAATAGACCTAGCATACAGAATGCCTTTATAAAACATTTAATTATGTTTGAACTATACTTTAAAAAACTATGTTGGAAAGCACATAACTATATCATAACATTTGTTCTTTACAATTAAACTTACATTCAAATAATATTTTACTGTTTATTATTCTTAGATTGTTTAAATTTCCTGCAAGTTAAAATTTGAAATTTCTCAAAAACTAAGGTATACTCCCTCATGCAAAGTATTTCCTTAGCTTAATTGGGTAAAATATATTTTGGTCCTTTGGGTAGCTTTTCAACATCTTCAAAAAAGTAATTTTGGTTTCATAATTTTGTTCCTAGCACTACTGATGAGGAATTGTATTCCGAACCGGTCGTCTAGTGCTGTAAATATAAAACTGGTATAATATGTAATTGAGACATATATTGGTATATCCAGAGTGCGTTAAAAATTTTGCGTCTAATGTTAATGATCCTCATCGGTGTTCCTATTACATATTATACCACTAGACGGCCGTTTCGGATTACAATTTATAATCAGTAGTGCTTGGACCAAAATTGTGAAACCAGTTTTTCGTTTAAGATGTTAAAAAGAAACCACACCTGAATGACCAAAATATATTTCACCAAGTTAAGCCAAGAAAATACTTTGCATGACGAAGTATAACTAAGTTTTTGAGGAATTTAATGTTTTAACTAGGAGCAATATTTAAATTACATATTATACCAGTTTTAATTTTAACAATAGTATTTTTCTGACAATAATATACAGTTATTGCCTTCTGAGTTTGTGATTTCCTTCTGGGAGAGACACTGGCTCAGTGGTTAAAATTACATATTATGTATACCAGTTTTAATTTTACAGCACTAGAAGGTCGTTTCGGAATACAATTCCTCGTCAATAGAACCTTTTTCATTACTTGATTACTGTTGTCAGTTGATTTGCTTTTGCTAAACACATGTTATTTATGTTCAAATCGTTATCTCCTTTCAATCATACCTTGTGTGATAACATATTCTTGTTTGAAGTTTGAATAGAATTATTTTTTCCAGAAAATGATCATATATCGACCACCATAGATAATAATTTTATCATAATTAGATCTAACTTCACTGCGACTTAATTCAAAACACGCTGGCAGATTCAAAGATCTTATTTTAAAACATTAATTAATGCACAGTCTTTAAACGACCAATATAGTATTTATAGATATTTATAATAATAATTTAATAAAACTGCCACTGAGTTATGAATGTAGATATCGCTGCACATGTTTTTTCAGAATAATCGAATTAAGTAAACAAAAAATATATTACAGTAGGATAGCCAAGTCCAAATTGTGCGTTGGTTTTAATTTTTGAGACCTTACGCGGTAAATAAAAAGGGATTACTTTTTGGCAAGTGTCTGAACCCGAAAAAATTTGCCATTTTCAGAATCGTTTTTATACCATAAAATTAACATTTCTGGCTACGAATATGATGCAAGCGTGTGAGGAATTAACTAAACTTTCTACATGTATCAAAAAGTCCGAGATAAAACGCCACATTTACTTAAAATTACTGATATCCCGACGATAACCGATTTCTCTTGAAAACAGAAATTTCTTCTCCATTTTTGAAACTGGTACGTTTTTTGTGTAAAGAATAGTTTTCCTAGAAATTTTAATACAATGTCAAAAAATTATTATAGTATACGCCAGTAAATTATCGTACCTGGTGCATGAGGGTTAAATATGCGAAAATCGCAAAAATCCAACAGCATGATTTCAGTACGTCTTGTTGTCAATGAAAACAAATATTGCCGCGACCTTGATAAACAATGTTCCAACGTAATGACGTAAACAACGTCCTCCGTGTCAAATTTATAGGTCAACTGTCTACTGTATACACAGTACACGCGATGTACAGTACAGACCTGTCGAAAGTTTAACACTAAGCTAACCAAAAGAAGTCAAAGCTCGACTGCCGGGTGCCTAAGGTATGGAAAGGTAGCGGTCGAAAAGCTGCCGAGAGATAGATGGAAACTGCTGTCACGAGGGACCAATATGGGCTGTCAATTCGGCACTATATTCGTTAGCTGGGTGCTAAACTTTGGACAGGTCTGTACTGTATTTATCGATTATTATTTTTTTTTGCAAGAGGCATTTTCACCTGGATGGTTGGTAGGACATGTGAACTTTTTTCATTTAGGATCCCAACCAGGAATAAATAAATAGGGTCTACATTAAATAAATAAATTAATTAATTAATAAATAAATAAAATCAGAAATTTTACAGAAAATTAAGTTAGATCTGGTACACAATATGTCAGCAGTTTAAATAAATAAATAAATAAATAAATAAATAAATAAATAAATAAATAAATCAGAAATTGTTCAGAGAAATAAGTCAGAACTAGGACACAATATGTCAGCAGTTTAAATAAATAAATCAGAAATTGTTCAGAGAAATAAGTTAGAGCTGGGGCACAATATGTTGAGCAGGTTAGTGATGATAAATAGAGTAAATAAATAAAAAGAGACCAAAATAAGTTGCATTTTATCTTTCCTCAAAATACTAACATGAAATGGATGTGGTGTGGGTACCATGGAAAGTCACTCAGATATTTTTTGTAAAAATGAATAAAACAAATATTTTGATATAAACAAAATTAACAATTAAAATATTAAAGATATTGAATTACTAAAAAGTTAAAAACGTTTATGAACAGACAGATAGTTAGACATTTTGTCATACTGTTGTTTGTTAAATGAATGACAAGTGGGCCATAATAGCATTTAAAAGGACCAAAAATTGTCTAAATTATCAAATTTAATTTAGAAACTACACAAACAGGTACTTTCTAGTTGTTCTGGCTGTGATAAATAGATAAATCATCAAGTTACAAATAAATAAAAACTTTGTGTACATATGGCAGTGTTCATTCTAGAAAGGGGCTGTTTTCCAAATGACACCATTGAAAAGGCCCTAGTGGGTCACATTTGAAATTAGATTTCAAATGCAAGTTCAAAATATTTTATAACATTATCATATATAAAAGCTACAATATATAAAACTAGTACATACTTCATTAACAAAAGCTTTTACATCCAGCCTAAAAGAGTTACAAGTCACATCAAACATTAGACGTATGCAAAATTATTGATGTTATTGTTATTAGAGAAATTTTATTAGAAATGAACCCATCTGAAAAAATCCTAGAATGAACACTCATGGTTATTACTGTTTACACATAGTGGAACATTTTTCTAAGAAAAATGCATTATGTGTGACTAAACCAACTTTGTAAATTGTAATAATGTTAAATGTCTCATTTCATGTAAAATTAAAACATAACAATATCTTTAATACACTAGGAATTAAATATCATCAGACATTTATGAATGTTTCATTTTATATAGAATTAAAAAATCAACACAGATCAATATCCTTAACATATTGGGAAGAATATACCATTACACATTTATGGATCGAATGCTTCTCTTGATACTGAATACCTCTTTTCTTCACCACATGCAATGCTTTTTCATGCACCCATGTCTGAAGTGTAGCATACAGGTAACAGCATAGGTTAAAATTTTACTATGTCAGAAAGTTTGCCAGTTTTCTTGGTGAGGGCTGTGTTTTACCACAGGGATGAAGCCTAAATATTTTGAGTTAGGGGCCCAGCTCACTTCATTAAAGAATTTGTAACAGTAATAAAAAGCTTAAATATGTAAACATTTAGGTACCCAGACTGGATTTTAGAAGCCATTGGCTACTGGGCCCCTGCTTATCTTCATCCCTGTACCTAGTTTCTTCCTTAATCTCATTTACCTGATTATAAGTGAAATAATCTTGAATGGAGTGTGTATACCAAACAATCAATTCTAAATTTAATTGATAAATCAATAAATCTGGAATAGGCCTAGTGTGTTACAATTATTTTGAATTTTTCAAACTAATAATGGCCATTTGGATACATTGTGTCATGGATTTCACTGCATTTGCATCAACTTATTTCTTAATGTTATTATCAAACCAGTTTCCATGAATTTTCCTGAAAGAATGTGATATTTATTTATCAGAATATTACAATTTTACAGAAATTACTGAAATTCCTAAATATTTTACAGATCTGTATTTAATCATTATAATATGGACTTAAATTTTTAACCAAGTCAAATGAAATCCACATGATTGTTATTAACGTTTCCTATTTCCTACTTCCACATAGTCTATTTTAAATGTTATTTGTGCTATGTCAAGTTGATTTAAAACTTTTAATGAAGCAAAATAATCAACTTTTCATGTCTAAATTGTACTAAAATAATAATGCCGGGGTTATTGGCATCAGAACAGAAACTATTATTTAAATAATAAAGACCAGTGTTGTGTTGACTCTGACTAAACTAATATGGGAGAGGTTTCCTCATTTTTGGGGAATATTTCATAAAGAAAACTCCAGTCTAACCCTCTTTAATGATGTTAGCTGATTTATCCAATGATATGTACTGATATGACAGACAGGCCCTGTTTATATTTTGCCAGCAAAGCAAAATCATTTGGTAATTTTCAGTAATTCTGAGTCCCTAACTAGCCCTACATCAGCAGGTTGCACAGTACACTGTAGTGGTACAGATCCCGAGTCCATATGGGTAAAATTAGAACACATGCGTATCTAATGTGTTCGACAGCCATGCAGATCAATCATACATGACAAATAAGGCAAAAAATCTTAACTTTTTTGTCCAAAATACACGATGACATTTTCTGCATGCTAAAATTGTGATCGAAGCGGGACGAATGCTAATCAAATATGTCCGACTTGAAGTAGTTCAAAAAAATCGGCAGATTAGACAAGAAATGGAGAGAAAATACAATATTTTTAAGGAAAAACTTACTTTATTTCAACAAAAATACTTCCACAGCGTTTCTCGATTATCAAATTTATACATTGCATACGATAAGGAAGCTGTCTTAGCATGTTTTCTGTGTCAAATTAGCCGGAAAGAGGGCGGCCCATGATCGAGAATCCGGCAATGTCATCGATTTTTTCGACATTTAAAACTGGTACGTTTTTTGTGTAAAGAAAATTATTTGACAAATTATACATCAAAGTAACCATGAGAAAAAATTCTTTCCGTTCATGTAAAAACATCTTTGGTGCATGAGGAACTGCGTGCACAGAATGATATTTTTTAAAGTTTCAATTTTCAATTTTTCGCCGGTGCCTAACATTCAATCACGATTTAAATTGTTAAATTCTCACCGACTTTGATAAAAATCGCCTTTAATGATTTACTTTTGTCCTCAAAAAACGATAAAATACTACATATAGTATTAAAAACTCGCAGTAAAATAAATATTATGTAATTTTACCGCCTCAAGTAAATTCAAATTTTTGACAATTTTTTTCACTTTGTCTGCGCGTGAAATGTTTGATGAATCAATGCGCTGGCCGGGTTGGCTATCCTACTGTAACGCAGTTTAACGATTTAAAAAGAAATTACAAATACCGGATAGACGTATCTAGATTATGATAAATTTTGCTACTTTGCCAATAAATTTAAATTTCGAGAGATTTTTTCCTAATTTTTTTTTAATTTGATAAATCAATCCATGTTGAAATCAAAATCCCACCGCAAATAAAAATCTTTGAAACTGGAAAATTTAGACACGCGCACGAAACGCGGAAAGTGACGTCGGGTGCTAATTAAATAACCCGTTTCCGGGATAGTCCGGAATCCCATTTTGTGTAGTATAATATCTGGTCACGTGGTCAAAATTTTAGGCATCCGTACTTCCGGTTTACTTCCTTGTTTACACGATTTCGAAAGCTTTCTTAAAATTATCATTTTATCATGGCATTTCATCAACTCTTAAGTTCCGGAATTAAAGAGACTTGTAATTGTCTTACTTAAAAGTTTAATTAGAAATTTGCTGATAAATTTAAGTTGATCTTACAACAATTGCATGACGTACCCATCATCCATGTCTTCGCATGGGCTCCTGGTGGTTTCAATTTAAAATTGAAGTGGCGGCGCCCGGTCGGTGTATCATCACCGTAATTATTCCATGGGAATAATTCTGGATAATCGGACTCACTGAAATGCCGACTACACATCCTGTGCCAGGGTTTTGGATCGTAGTCGAGAGGGTGTCTAATGGCATTTAACCATTTCCCCCTTTTTCTTGTGTCTTTCTTAGTTGGAAACAGTTTAAAAAATTAATATCTTCCATGAAAGGATATTTTCTGGGACCTTTCCTACCATGGGAATTGCATCCCGGTATCGCACACCAATACTTTGCCTTCTACAATCAATTGACAATTAACCAAATTTCCCGGTATTTGCAACTATGCGTCCTTCACAACAAAAACCTGAAGTAGGTATGCCTAAAATTTTTCCCGGAAGTGTATTATAAAATACAGAACCGGACAGGATATTAAGTAACCCAGAAACGTCCTATTATCGAATTCTCTTTATCCTCCATACGATAAATTTTACTTACAATTTAAAAAATATATTGCTTTACTTTATTATGTATTTTATGTTTTTATCTCTTTCTAATAATGTGTATTTCCTATAAACCGGTAAATTATTTTTCCAGACTTTGTGATAATTTCAATTATGTTTGTCCAAAGTGCGCAGGTGTAATTCCCCAGTTTCGTTTCGAGACATTCAAAGCTTTCGTTTAACCATTGAGTATTTAATCTTTATATTATTCTCATCACAAGACAGCTGGTTAGATCTTTACTAATTCCTCCAAGTTCACACACACTTATCAACAGAATGCTGAATTATTTACGAGTAATGACGCTAACTAACATTCCAAACCACTCAATCATATAAATGTTGGCACTTGTACCAATAATAAAATAATTTAATGAAGTAAATTAGTAAATTATCTTTTTTCATGAGGTAAACAAGGATTATTTAGAGTAAAATAATAAATAAAACGAAAAATAGAGGATCTCATTTACATCAAATAATTTAATTTCTGTAATGAATTTATAAGATACTGACATTAAGGAAATAATCTTGTTTTCATGTTTACAAAAGGCACTCGTGCTTATACTGAAGCATGTTTCCAAAATAACAAGACACTCGTGTTTATAATGAATCACTAATTCGTTGTTATTCTTTATTGCAACATATACAAGATTGTGCTTAGTATGATGCTGTAGAATTTTTAAATACAATCATCAAACCATATATATATATATACAGCCATTGTATTGCTACATCCTGGCAATATGGATTCCACGGGTTTCAAAAATATTAAGTGTAGGGGAAACTGTTTACACATACAATGTTTTTTCTCCTCCATCATGTAACATAATTAACCATTATAATCAACTCCCCTTGCATTTTGAATAGAAATGTTTCAAGGGTTTGTTGTAAAAGGACACGTGCTTGTTGTTCTCTTATCAAATTTGTCAATAGGTTCAATTTAGTTTATTGAATTTGTACCGCAAATGGTTTACTTTGTTGTTATTCATTCGACAATTTTTGCTGACATCAAATACATTCCAGATTAATTATAAAACTATCCTGAACATTGTTTCAGTTGTAAGGTACCCGTATCGTTATAAATTAAACCTACCTTAAAGACTACTTCTATAAAAGGGCTTATGAATGCCAGTTAAACTCCGAATTATTCTTTTCTGTTTCCCTTGCGTGGCCTTCGAAGACAAGGTTAATTTGAAATAATACTGGTATGTCTTGAACTACGTATGGTTGATTTAAAAAAAATCAACTTTTTTACATCAGAATTTATTTTCACTTCTATATGTTTTATTGTTCCTTAAAGTAACATATCATTTGTACCAAAAGACAGATATTTTAAAGGCAGAAAAAATATATACTGTTTTCTAGAAAGCGGCCTGATTTAATGTCAAACATTAATTACATAATGCACGGTTGCACACCGTCTTTCGTTACATTGTCTGATAATTATTTATTATTTACAAAATACATTTAGTCTTTTATTGTGTTTAAGTTTTACACCTTAATGAAAATATCAAGAAACAGAAACAAGAAAATAAACTAACCGTTAATTTTGTTTGTGAAAAAAATTATACTAGTTAAGTGCTAACATAGAATGTGTATGCAGATAAAAATGTCAGAAGAAGCACTTTAAAATGTTTAACAATTAATCATTGTAACACATGATTGATCATTGTAATTACGTAACATCATAAAAGTAATGGCGTGGCATCATCAATCATTTAAACAAGTAAATGGTTAAAAAATTACCTGTATGTCTGGACAGAAATCAAAGTTCTTAAAATGTAAAACTCAAGTGCATGTTATTATACATTTTACTTCCGTCCGTCAAGAAAAACATTATGTAACGGTATTGAGTATTAGATTCATAGGTAAACATTTTATCGATATCAACTGAGTCAGTGAACAAAACTAGTGCCTGATTGACAAATGTTTGTGGTATATTTGTCTAATTGATAAATATTTATAGTATATCTATATCATCAATTCCGAACAGCAGCTTTAAAACTTGACAGTAATGGAGTTGTCTCTATGTTAGACATTGTAAGATCGAGCTCAAAGTCATCGAAGAAGACCGTTAGCAATTTTATCTTCTTACATTTAGTTTTGGTATTATATGACAGAGCTTGTCTATTCATTTATAAATAACGAAACGTGTTCGTGACAGAAAATGGCATAGATAGAAATCACTTGATGATTGTGATTTTATAATCACTCATTTTAGTTATTTGGATTTATTTGTTTCATTTTTTTGAAAATTGGTATTAAAATATTACCTACCTCAACTAATACTGGTTTGTTTGAAATGCAAAATCAAGTCATATTAATTTGACACATACCCAACTAATAGATTCACATTTGAAGTTAATCTACGGTTCTTTCATGTCGAAAAACATGGTCATTTCAAGGTAAGTAAGAAAGATCAAAGGTATACGTAACCAATGCTTACAACAGTTCTTGCAATCATCAAAAACAAACATAGTAACCCATGTCCAAATCAAAATCCACAAGCAAAATAAAACTTTGAATTTGACAAATTCGAGTAAACATGTGAACTTCCACTAGTGAAGTGAGACCGTGTGCTCCGGAAAGTTATGACTCAACTGATACTTGTTTTTGTAGACCATGCCATGGATAAAGCTCCAAAGGAAGATTCGTAATTGGACGAGTTAATGATATCCCGTATTTCTTTAAGTATTTAAAACAGACTGATTATATTCACTAACATTAGACACATATTTGCAACATACTTATTACATTCTACAAAAGACCCAACGGATTAATAAAAATGAAACACTAGAAAACAAGATTTCTGTAATGTAAGCATCTTCTATTTCTTGAATCAGAACTTTAAGAATCCGTCAAAATGAAAATTACATTCAGTTTAAGGCTTGGACATTTTGTTCTTTTTTATTTTTTCTAGTTTTTCTTTGTTATCCAAATAAAAGGATGCTTGTGAGATGCTAGTGTTAACAATAAAAACCGTATACATCTTCATTCTTAGTTATAGAACATATGTTTCTATTTGTTGTAATTTAGATGTCAATGACGTTTGATGTACATAAGGGCTAACATCCTTGTAACACCAGTGTTCTATGGTGGTATTTATTATTGTATAAGCACGTTCCAGTCTTGGTATAATATTGTTATACATGTATTACAACTAAATTTACATATGTTATAGCATACTCTTCTCTTTATTACACTTAACATAGGGAACCACTTTATTTTAGGAGTTTTGAGAGCTGTTAAAACATTTCTGTTATTCATATTAGCTCCAACAGGATAACAAAATATCTTCTTTTAAGACTAGTTAACAAGTGCTACGTATTGTCCAAAGCAGGGTTTTTCATTTTAATCATATGCATTTGAGATGATTCGACAATGAAAAAGTACGTAACAAGAAACCGACATGTCAATACTTATATTTATATTTTATGTATAAAAAATAGGTAAAACTCCTATTTTTTAAACTTCTAAATTTATTTAGTTCATCAGTGCTATCATCGATCACAAAATATATTTTATTTTTAGTATGCCTCATGTGTATGAATCAACAATTTGCTTCACCAGGTTGTAAATTGCATTCGACGGGTTCTCTGGACTAAGTTTAAAAGCAAAACACAAAAAATAAAATACCGGTCATTGTACAAATTACAATCCCCAATCCCTAAAGCAAAATAGAATCTTTTAAAACTAGCAGTTTAGATTCAACACATGCACTATCACCATGGAAGCGTGACCCGGCTCTAAGGAAAGTTACGAACCTCTCGTCCAGCTAGCGCTACAACCGCCGCAGATTTCACAGAACAAAAAACTTTAACATACGTATGAATATCTTTATTTTGGTATTATTCTCAACTTTCAAAGCTATTGACATTTAGTTACTTTACTAAGGAATAAGCTTTAGTGCTCAGACGATTCCTGTGTCAATGACTACATAAATGCATACTGCACATCGTTTTGTTTATAGTAAAAAGTAACTATCGGATGTGCCGACAGTGCTGTCTAAGAAACAAGTCCTTACGATTGATAAACATACAAAGGTTATAAATATACATATGTATATCATCCACTATATATTTTATCATTTGGTTTGAATTTAAACGACTGATAAAGATAGAGTGAATCACATCAATACATCAATTAAACTATAAAATGTACTCTCATGTTATGAAACTCAGTTTTAATCATCGATAACGTAAATATTGACATAAATTTATGATGAATTATGTAAAAACATTAAGCCTACACCCAATTCACAATCTTAACATCAAAGTGAAAAATGTGAAAACCAAAACTACACAATAAATAATTGAGTCTCAAAAATCACATCTCTCGTGGCATTGTGTCTATACATTATTTGAATCTCTAATCAAAGAGACAAAAGTCCTAATAGACGTACAAGATATATCAAAAGAAGTAACATTATTACTATTGCCGTCTTTAAGTACATTAACCATTGCAAAGGAAATGTCTAAAACAAAACTGTTAGTCCAGGAATGGTCGGTTAAAACGGGTTTTGTAAACTAAACTGCAGACAGCAATCGTTAATTTATACCCGTGATATTAAAGTTTTTTCCCTATCTAAAAGAAATTGCATTAAAGTTGAATTAAAAGTTTACTCGGAGGGATTCTATATATTTTAGACAGACCGGTATTGTTCTCCTGGTAATCACAAAACGTTATTGACCTCCAGCTTACATAGCTAATGCGTTATTCTCTTTAGCAAAAGATATTTTTGTCTAAGATAAGTATTCAAAACCTTATTTAATCACCCTTGAGACTAATATACGACGGAGTCAGTAGATCTGAGACGACTGTTTCTCAATTAACATGTATATTACTTGGTATTTGTTTTTTCGAGCTATGGCGAAACTGTGTAAAATGCTATTTTTAACAACAAGATTCGTTGATCTATTTGATGCTAAATACCTCAAAAGTTGCTTACAATTTTCATCAAAACATGGCTAGAGTGTTCTAATCAACAACAAACATACAAACCCGTCTCGAATCACAATCCAGAAGCAAAGTTAAAACTCTGGAACTGACAAGTCAAGTTAGAGACGTGAACATCCACCAGGAAAATGAGGCCGGAAGTGTAAGCACTTTCTATTTAGCTAGCTACACCCGCCACGCGTGTATTCAAAATTGTGTGAATGAAACATAGAACAATGGGATGTCAAATATATCCAGGGTAATCCTTGACACAGAGACAAAAAAACTTATCAACAATACTGTGGCTAACTATAGCCTGTGTATTTTGGGTAAAAAGTTCCTGATTATACTGCCTTTGTCTATCAGTTACATAAATAATAAATAATGATTATGCCTTACCATAAAACCTGGTACAAAAACCCCTCTAGAAGACATATTGGGAGTTTGTAATCCAAGGCAGTAAATGGGAAAACGACATTGGTCCGGTGATAGTGTTGAGAGTAAATTTGCACATTGCGACCAAACATTGGTGTCGGGATGTAAGAATATATATTGCATCATTTTAAATACATCAATGGTTATACTTAAGTATATTATAATTATTCATAAACAATATCGGTCCATGTTTAATTCAAAATCTAGAAACAAAGTATATGTTTACCAAGTGAACTTATACCAGGAACGTGAGGCATTATGTTCCAGAAGTGTAAACTGTCTTTGTTTACCTAGGTATATCTTTAATGTGTGTATTTAAAATTGGGAAGGGAAGATTGTGTTATATAAAATATATCCTATATATAGATAACCTTGAAAAGAGGGATCATAGTTATAAACAATATTGTGATGGCGTCCATAACATTTTTAGAGACTTGATAAGCATTTTGGATCTTTTGTCCACAATTCATTACTAAGCATATAAATTCCTCATACTGGGAACAATCATAACAATATGGCATTAATTGGGAATAAATATTGAGCTCGATATATTTCTACAGGAGAAAAGTCGATAATTAAGACATTGAAATTATCAAGTTTGTCATACAGCTTTAAATACAGGAATCAGTGGTCAGGAGTGCTTGAACTCATTTCGTATAAACATTGTATTCCAACGCCAACTCTCACACTGAATTGAGGAAAAGTTAGAGGAAAGAGATCAAATGATTTTCTGAAAAATCTTTTTGAAACCATTATCTTTGGTACGCAGATACTGTTGCATAACATGTACATGTAATACAATACACGTAATCGCTCTTAGATATGTATTTTATGTTTGGTGGTAAAGTCTCAATATCTGAAATATGATTAGATTTATTTTTATTTCTGTCAAAACTAATATTTTGTAAGACAAATACTTATGTAATATCAAGGTAATATAATACAGCGCAGAATCAAAACACTATTTAATGTGAATTTTATATTTTGTTGCTTAAGTTTCATTACCTTTATAATGTTAGGTCAATTTTGTTAAAGAGGTCTGTTATCATTGCATACAATGTAGGCCTTTTGTGTTTTTCTATGAAATAAATATAAAGTTATTAAATATATTTTGTTACTACTTTGAAATCCTTATACACCCTAGGTAATATGGTTATATTTAATGCACATATGGAGAGACAAAATATTTAAACGATTCTGACCAAAATACAATTACATTTAATAACTTTTCTTTTCAATATTATAGGGTTATTAAACTGATATTTTAAAATATTGTCCCTAGTTGAGTTGAATTTGCATGAGATGGAAAGTGCAAATTTCAAGTGAACGAGGGACAATATCAGTTCAATAACCCTTTTATTATACAGCAAAATAAATTTCGTTTACTTCCGTCAAGTATTTCATCTGAAATACCATTTTGCCGTACAATACATAAATATTACACTAGTTCTTGTAAATTGATATAAGAACTAGTGCAATATGACAACAACACAGCGATGACGTCTTCAGCCTTGTAACAACAATCGTATGATGTCATAAATGACAGCGTCTTGTGACAAAACGTGCAGTAGGAAAAATGTGTTTCGGAAACCTGGGACTGGAACAAAGTTAGCGTGCAACAAATATCGACATTGATTGCACGCTTACACCTTGAGCTTGACTGCGTTTATATTTTTTTTCATTCCTAACACATTAGTTCTTAGTGTTCTTTAATGCATTGGTAATGGTGAAGTATTTGGATCAGCAATAAATGACTTAATGATGTATTGAGATTGTCTTTCAATCAAACATTACATGATAGATGGTCCAAGTTATTCGATGGTCTTCATTTTTCTTTAGGAATGCCATGTCCCTACAAAACATCAACGACAGATAAAAAGCTACAAATTGACTAATTAATTAAGTGATTGGATACGCTTCTAACACTCCTTTGGTGAAATGAACACCAGTATGTTTTTTTTATTTTCAATTTAAAGCTAATTGTAAAAACTCATTTTTAGAATATTTTCAAAACACACGCTGTGCTTAAAATATTTTTGTTGTTTTTGGTAATACCCATCAAACAGTTTATTTGTTTGCTCGCTCCTTTTGAAAATATCATTCGAAGTTGCATAGACAATAATAAACACAGAAGCATCTGAGAAATTCGAAACTTTTACAAATATATCTCTTCTCAATCCACTTAAAGGTCAATCATTTGAATAAACAAAACAAACGCAAAAAGCTGAGAATGCTTCTGAACACGGATATATACAGGTCTTACGACACGCTGCACAATTAACCTGTCATGAAATTTATATAAACAGTAAAATTCTGCGTGTTAACGTTTTATTTGCAGTAGAATGGACTAATACCCCTAATTTTACGAACACAAATTAAGCCTTTGTCATACTGACATGCATATCATGGATTTGCCAATTTCATTGTAAAACCGGTTCATATAAACAGTAAAATTCTGCGTGTTAACGTTTTATTTGCAGTAGAATGGACTAATACCCCTAATTTAAAGAACACAAATTAAGCCTTTGTCATACAGACATGCATATCATGGATTTGCCAATTTTATTGTAAAACCGGTTCATAAATATGATTGTAATAACATAATAATTTTTTCTCGTGTAGCGTCAATATTTTTTTAGAGGAATTTTTTTTTCAATACTATCAAATTATATTTTGTCTTTGAAAAATGTATCACAATAACACAACTAAAGAGGAAACAACGAAAAAGCACGCAAAATAAACAAGCCAGTTCACGATTGTGAATCAGAAATAGTCATGATGATCTGTAAAAAAGTATCGATATGGCAATTAAAAAATAAAATACTATTACCTTAGCCAATATCACATATTAGTATTGAAAAATTAAAATGAATCAAGGAAGAATCTGCTATTTACATTATCTCATTTGAATTTACTTCCATTAAACTGATTTCCGACAACAATTCATGTCAGATATCAAAGCTAAAGGAAGTATATCAATTATTCATGATGGTGATCTAAGGTCATTCTAGTTAGATGACTGCCATGTTGAAATAACTTAACAACTTGCCGCCATCACAATATTGATTATGTTTGATGTCTGTGTTCAAGATTGACCTGGATATATTGACGTCCCATGGTTCCACGGTTCTTTCACTCAATTGTACTTTCACACGTGACGGTGCTAACCCTTTCGGAACACCCGGCCTCACTTCCCTGGTGGAAGTTCACGTGTCAGTTACAAAGTTTTTACTTTGCTTCTGGATTGTGATTCGGACATGGATTAGTATGGTTTTTTATTACCGACTTTGTACGGACCTCGAGTATAATAACAAACCTTTACAGTTAGATGTCTATTGCCTAAAATAATATTTTATTACAAACCGTGATCGTTTGTAATAATTTGATAATAATAATACTATAATACTATCAATGTCTATTGATTATTTTCAAAATCTTTGTGTAATATTCAACTTAAACATTGAAACATTTCAGGTAAATTGCTATGAATTATCATCACAGTACTTTAATACAACCGTCTATTTAACTTTATAACTGCATTTGCATTTTTGTACAACTATTCGAACTGCATTGATTGATTGAAAGTATGTAATTTTAAACACACCACATAGATCAACAGATATAGGAATTACCGAGTGTAAAAACTTTCCATTTTATTATGTCACCAAACAAAACCGATGGTGTCCAAGTTATTTTGCACTGATAAACTAGTACTCGAAACATATACTTGCCACAATACATGACATATACATCTTAGTGATAGCAAAAGATTGACTTACAAATAAATAAAAACACACAGTGAGATAACTAGGCATTGATTAAACTCTTAAACATTGAAGTGTTACAACACTTATAGAACAACATCCATGTTGTATTTCAGGTATATACAGAATCTATAATTTTTAAGACAACAAACGTTTTTTTCAATTGTTCCAAACAAATGACTGCTATTTATAGCTGCAATATAATGATTTGTACTTTCTGCCATTATTCTATCCATTATCTTTTTTTTAACTACATAATGATAAATATTTTCCATACAGACAAGCACAATGGCCAGGGATGTTTCTTCAATATTACAATTGATTAAGTGTTAAATTCCTTTCAAACCAATAGTCACAAAGATAGTGGTTTCTACAGCAACAGGGTTTATCAAATTTACTCTCTGACCCCCTGTTTGCATTTGAAATACGTCGTGTCATTTAATCATCAGAGTATTGTAAATAAATAGTTTTGGTATGGATATTGATGCATTACTTTACTCGTGAAGAAATCTATTGATTATTGAGTTTTGATAACACTAATATTGATATCATCAAGACGGTGATAACATTTGCTTTAAGTTTAAAAAGTCATAAAGATGAAATCTATGTACATGTATTATCTGTACCGTGAAACACGTATTGTTTTATGTCAGTGCTAACATACTTATCAGTATCATGTGTAATGAGAAGTGCATTTTTATTCTGTGTTATGTGTAGTAATCCAAAACAAACATACTAATCCATGTCAGAATCACAATCCAGAAACTTTGGAACTGACAAGTTAGGTTAGACACGTAAACTTCCACCAGGGAAGTGAGGCCGGGTGCTCCGGAAGGGTAAGCACCTCCTGTTTAGCACCATATTTATTTCTCCTTTTAAAGCAATGTGTTGTCTAATGAGATACATGCTTACAGTGTCATGCTTGCTTCTCCTGTTCACAAATAATGCGCTATGGTAAAGCTTTTCCCACTACGGGAACTTTATCAAACACGAGAAGCTGTTAACAGGAACATTGCTGACGCAAGAATATTAAAAAAAACAAGGTTTATCAAGCCCCTTAAAAAATTTAAATGCTATCAGCACAATATTGTTGATGAGCATGATGGATATATTTGATGTCCCATTTAACTCTCAATTTTGATTACACACGTGGTAGGTGTCGCTAGCTAAACAGGAAGTGCTTACCTCCCCCTGAAAAAAACGAAAAATGTTTCTTTTTTTTTACTTTTAAATTTTATATTTTGTATTTTATTATAACATCGTGCAAATGATTACACGTTGCAGTCGAAGCACTTAACAAGAGAGAACTTACTCTTTTGGAGCACCCATTCTCACTGCGCTTTTAGAAAATCAACTGAATAATTTCATTTGCCAATTTCAATATTTTTACTTTAATTTGGAATTGTGATTTGACATGGGTTAGTTTTTTTTGTTTTTGGTTAATTTTTATTGCAAATCTAATTTCGTGTTTAACATTTGACACAAATCGACAACGGAATAAATGCATCATCGTGTATGTAATATATTAGCTGTTTTCTTACTTTCTTGCGATTCTATATTTTTATCAATAACTCGTTCGATTTTGCAAAATATAACGAAAACATTATGTTAAAATAAACACAGTTTCTTCTTTAAGTGTATAAAACATGATATAATCATATATATAATATCCTGTGACCTTCAGCTTATGTTTGGAGATTACATTT